>CM070599.1:12815593-13349008 GCA_036346395.1 Hsuehochloa calcarea | reverse complement strand
AAATTTTATTTGTTCTTAAGTAGTTCCGTGGGTTGAACTAAAGAACTTACTTTGTTCAGGTGGCCTGGTGTTATTAGTTCAAGAACTAATTGTTGTGTTAAAGGAAAGAGTGCAGTAGAGTATTTGATAATTTGAGTCAAGTTTCGTAACTTGTGATTATTTGCATTGTTCCTAAATCTGTTGCTCTTTCCGCTCAAGAGATGGCGAATTTCAAACGTATTATCTTTCTTTCGTGTCGGCTGATATTTGCTATTCTCTTTTGAGGATGTGTCTCTCAATTATGAACTCATCTTTCGTTTTCCAAGATCACCTTTATCGTAATATTTCTTTTGGTTTCACCTTTCGTAGTGATGAGCAACGTCTTTCTGTGTGAATAAACTTATCTTTGTTCGCCTCTTCCATTTGAGAAAGGATCACAGTTTTGGGTTGCAAAGCGTTTGCAAAGTATAAGTTTGGCAATTGTTTGGTGGTGGATGAGTAATCGTAGCGATGATATTTTGCTACCAAGTTATCGGAGGAGTAGTAGAATGTGAAATGGTTTTGAACTGTATCCCTTGGAGGGAAATTGATTCACCTGAAATGTTTGACTTCGAAGTAAGTCTGAATAGTGTTACGGCTGAATAACACCCGGTATAGTGAAATTCTAGAACTTCAATTCAGGATTGAAAAGTTAGTGATTATCGGAGGTATGGAAACCTTCATTGAAATTTTTAGAGTAACGCATTTGGATAGCATTGCGAGATGGTGTGGGTGATTTCTGATGATATCATTGAGTGAGTATGTTAGAATGGTGGTGCTATTGGAGATTTAATTCGATGATTTCACTATCAGTTATAAGAACAATCTGTTGTAGAGGTTTTGGAAGTTAAATTTGGGTTTGCATTGTTATGTTAGACCTTTGGTCACTCAATGATTATGTGTAGAGAAAGTGGAATAATGGAGTTTCCTGATCAGTAAAATGATAATTGATAGAACCCTTTTGATGTAGTACATGATTGTGCGGGTTAACGATTCTGAGTTGTTGTTCTTGGAAATTGGAGGTAATGTGATGGTATGGAGCCTTTTTCTGTGGTGCCTTGAACGCCTTCTATTAAATCGATTTTGGTTAGTAGAATGAATTGTCTAGAGTATTCGGTGGATTCAATTTAGCCTCTCCACAATTGTGTGGATGATGACCTTCAGTTTGATCATAATTTGATAATGTTCAATTAAGAGGTTTAATCTCTTTTGGTATGCGATGAATTCAAATTAGAGAAATTTTATTCCTAGAGGAGAGAAGCTGTGGAAAGGAATGTTCATCAGATAATGAGGTGTTTTCTTGATTCTCGTTTGAGTTTTGTGTCGTTGACTTGTATCTTCCGCAATTTTGAGTTGGCGCTGGGTTGGCGTGTTGATTCTTTCCAAATCCAGACAAACCGCAAGTATTTGGTTTGAGCGTTCGAGTGATGTCTCCTTTGGTTGTCGTGGTGTTCCTTTGTAAACTGCTTATTTGGAGAATGGATTTGTTTTTCGAGATGATTGTCAAATTTGGAATCTAACCTTTTTGGTGGAGAGTTAGCATTGAGTGGACGCGATGAGGACTCTCTATTTTCAATTGGATTCTCTTCGTTTTCGAAAGTTGCAGAAATTAGAAAGTTGGTATTCCGTTTTGACCGTCTCGGGCACACGCGCGAAGCAATCGCAACGTCGGGTGTTCAGTCTTTGAGTGGGTAGCTGAACCATTCAAGATTCGAGTTATAGTTTAAGACGTTGACCATTGAGTATGGTCTTACCTTCGATCCTCTTCTGATGAGGGTACCTAGAAAGTTTAGGTTGAGTGTTAGGTCAGCGTCGTTTGGGTCTTTGGGTGGTGGTTTTCTAGTCCGAAGAGAGGCTGCTTGAGAGCCGGAGACCTCGTGCGCGATAAGTATCGAGCTGTTCATTTATGGTACGTGTTTTTCGTTAATAATTCCAGTCGCAGTTTTCTTTCGATTAAGATCTGTGTTTAGATTCGAGGTCGAATCTTGTTAAGGGGGGTAGACTGTAATACTCCAGAAATGTTCGGTAGAAAGAAAGAGGTCGGAGAGAGTAACAGAGATTGATTTAGTCGGAAAATTCCAATCTTTGGGGGTTATTTGTTATTGCCGACAACTTTGGCGCGGTCTGCGACCAGTGGCCCATGAGGCCGCCGCCCATGTAGGCCGGCCAAAAGGCCAAAAGGGGGCACCACTTCCCACAAAACCTAAATCATTCTCCTCCCTCCCCAAGCCGCCACTTCCTCTCCCCTCCCTTCCTCACGGCGCAGCACCTCCTCCTAGCGCCTCCTCCTCGGTGGTGGCCGCCATTGGTGTTCCCACGAGCTGCACTCCCGATCCTCCACGTCTTCACCTTCGGTTCTTCCTTCGCGGGCTTCCAGCGGGAGTCGCTGATTTGGGGCTGGCCAAAGAAGGAGAGGGAAGGCTTGGGAAGTTGTTCATCGTCGTTCTTGGTCTTCAAGGGTAACGAGAGACCCCATCGCTGTTGATTGCATTAGAGTTGTCGATTCAATGTTTTTGGTAGTATCGCGTAATCTCTGTTAGTAGATCGGTTCTGTACAGATTGTTGCAACTCGGTTTTGGGTGCCTTAGAGGCAGAATTGGATGTTCTCGCCTTCTAGAGTTTTGTTCCTTATTTCATTAGCTTTCTTTTGGCACCTGGATCACGAATTTTCACCCAGTAGATTAAAAGTTATGGCTGTTTTACTACACGCTGGTCTGTCTGTCAGAACTGATGGGTATAGTCAGTTGCACCTAGGTTTTGATCTAGTTAGAGTCAGAATCAGGTCAGCCACCCAACTAGGTTTTGAAGATAATTTCACCATGTTTCCAGGCTGATAAAAATCGCTTTATTTGGATCAGTGGTTTAAAAGTTAGAGCATTTTCTTTAGGGCTGTTCAGATTTCTGGGCAGACTGCAGTTGTAGTTTTTCAATGGATGGTTAGACCTCTGTAATGGCCGAATTAGAGTTTACCATCAACGAGAGTTTTGTAGCCAGTTAAGTTAAGAAAATTTGAGCACTGGTTTCAGGTCTTTTGGACTTACGGTTTTTTATTGGTGAATTTTCTAGTAAAACTGCCAGATTAGTGATAATTGAAATGTTTGGGTAAATTGATCAAATTGAACTTTTATTGGGTTAGTTTGGTTAGAGATGGAGGGAGGACACGTGTAGCCTTTTCATACTCGCTTGTCCTCATTTCGATTATTTATATTGTAGGCGGTGAAGCGGTGAGTGGAGGGGTATCTCAATTACCTCCCAACCCGTTCTTGTGGCGAACAAGTAATTTGTATTCAATGTTTGATGTCATGTATGATGTGTGAATGAATGTTTACATTTGTTCGTAATTGTAGATGAATGCCATGTGTTCTTTTCAGTTATGATTACTATTCAATATTGACATGTGATGATCATGACATGCATTCATTATTTTGGTAAGACCCATCAATTCCAGTATGGGCATTTGAAATCCCATCAATTCCAAGATGGGTACGTGAGTCCACCATTCCAATGTGGGCCACGTTACGTGAGTCCACCATTCCAATGTGGGCCACGTTGGACAGTCGTATGAAACGTTCTTCATACGAATACTTTAAGTGAACACCGACGGGTGCTTCACTCGCTATACCGGTATATGCTACAATATGTCCATTTCCTTCAATGCACCATTCCACTTCATTCATTCATACATTCGTTTCCAGTATATGTTCCAATTGTGTTTGTGATATATGGCTCATTGTATGTTTGATTGTTACATACAGTTACTTGCTGAGTCTATTGGCTCATTCTTGCTTTACTGTCTTATTTAGGTAAATGACGAGGAAGAATGATCTTATGGAGGGTAGTTCATCACGATGCACTCACTATCATTTATCAAACAATTTGAGGACTTTTATTATCATTAATTATGATTTGTGTTGCAATGTAATAAGCCCACATGGCCTTGTTTACTTATCTTGCTGAACTGTTTACTTCCATTTCGTTGATTAAGACTGGAGGATGAATGCTTGTTTTCATATATTCACAATAATCGCTTCTTTTTGTTATGCTACTTGATGTTATTCATTTGAAGAGTAGAGATTGTAGGTGACATCTTGACTTCCTTATAGTCAGGGTGTTACAGAAGCAAAAAGAAGAAGTATGCATGAAGTGCAATGAAGTGGCTTCATTTTTGTATTTTTCAATTTTTGATTACAAGAAGCTTTGGAGATTACCCAAAAGAGCTAGCCAGCATTTCTAATATTGCACAAACAACATATCAAGCCTGACAGCGCTAGTAAGATCATGGTAAGACATGTATATCAAAGCTAAGCACAAAGGCTCAAAAGTAAAGCAATAGATTTGATCAATTTAAGCAACGCTTCAAATTCAGCAAGTTCATCAACAGGGATCCTAAAGTGAAACTAGCCATGTCAAAATATCAAAGTGAGATAAAAAATCTAACAAAGACCACATTAAGAATCAATCGGATCCTGTATTGAATCATTTTGCTCAGATATTTCTTAAAGCCCATTTGTCAATGAGTTTTCTCATATGCATTGAAAATTGAAGTTGACTAATGATCTAACTTAGTGACAAGATCCTGGACTAGGAGCCATCCACAAACTCATCCTAAGCTTCGACCAGAAGTTGATTAAAGGTATATCTTAGTAAAGAAGATCCTGGACTAGGAGCCATCCACAAACTCTTTCTAAGCTTCTACTGATGCGACAAATCTTGAGGTTCATGTCATTTCGACAAGCGGTCCCCATGAGATCGTCAGTTCATCAAACTATCTCCAAGTTCATGTCATCGACAAGCAGTCTCGTAAGAATAGTTTGGCACAATTTAAGCATAAGACAATCTTAATTTTTTATTTTTTTCATATGAGCAGTTTTAGAATCTCAAGAACACAAAAGCTCAAGTAATGGTCAATTTTAGATTCAAAAGCTAACAAAGCAATTCTGACAGGGCCAATGTCACAAAAGGAGCACTAATTGCGCAACTCGCTAAAACATGCACAAATTGTAATTTTTAGTTTGAGTTGTTTTAAAGTTCTAGCACATATAGCAAAGACTTAGCTACACATGTAAAAGCATGATAATTCTAGCAAGTCAAAGAACTAGACATGGCATTTAGCAAGAATTGAAATACTAAGTCTCCAAAGCGCAATAGGCAAAACTTCATCGATTTTAAAAGATAAGCAGAAAATCTTATAGTACAATGCATCTTTTTGGATTTTTTTATACCACTTGTTGTATTTTTCATATGAATGTAATATGATACAATGAGATGCAATAAAAAGCCTAAAAACCTAAAAAGTTCAAAAGGATCACTAAGTTCAGAAAAATAACAATAAAAGATCAAAAGAACAAGGAAAGATCAGAAAAAGATCAAACTCCCCCTCAAGCCAACCCATAAGGATAAATGTAACACCCCAGCCCAACACTGAGCCTAGAATGCCACCACACTACTCTTTCAACTGATAATTATGGATCAAGCGACAATAAATAAG
Source organism: Hsuehochloa calcarea (assembly GCA_036346395.1). Classification (NCBI taxonomy): domain Eukaryota; kingdom Viridiplantae; phylum Streptophyta; class Magnoliopsida; order Poales; family Poaceae; genus Hsuehochloa; species Hsuehochloa calcarea. Next base: position 13,343,502 of record CM070599.1, on the reverse strand, counting down.
CAAATAGTCTAGTCCAAATGATATCCTAAACATTATTCAATAACTAACATGTCCAAGTGTAAACCAATATTGAATGAAAGGATTATCATGGCGAATGATCATGTGATGTCCATGTGCTCTACTCGCTCTCAGTTACGGCATCCTCGAAGATCACCTAAAAACAACAATAGAGCAAGGGTGAGTCCACGACTCAGCAAACACATCCATATACAACGATAATAATAAATCAACAGCAATCAATAACTTCATTATCATCACAGGCACTTTCATTAATATTCTCAGTCATTAATCTCATTTATGAATGCAACTCTATTCTACATGTCCACATGCACTTCTTTCGCGTATACCGGTATAGCGTGAGTGAATGCTCGCGACAACATTCACTCTCAAGCCCGTTCCTCCATAAGGATCGGGGACCTCCTCCACTCCCGTGGAGTTGTGATCATCATGATCACCTTCTCTTATGCAAAAATGCTTATGAATGCAAACATGCAACTCCATCATAAACATCATATCCAACTTTTCATCATGCTTATCAACAAAGATATAAACATACCACTTATTTGTTTGCAATTAAACAGAATAAAAGCACAACAATAATGGTAATAGAAGATAAAGAAAACAGTGATCGATCATTGATCGCTGTCTACCATGCACTTGCCTTTACTAGCGCGACCTTGCGATTTGGCTAGAAGACGGCAACAAACACGACGCCTCTCCTACATTAAATACACCAATTCTCAATACAAACTACAGCAACAAGAATCACAATCAATATACATCGCTCCTACACGTCCCCAAATATAACACGTTACGCCGGTACCGAAAAGTTACCCATTGCTGACTCGATACTAAAACGAACGTAACTTTTGACTCGAAAGTCCGATCACAACAAACCACCCCAATCTGGATTCTTCATAAAATTATCCACATTTTCTTAGATTACAAAGACTTCTAATTAAATCATCTAACACTCCGTATTTAGCCCGGAAAGCCGATCTGTCCGCTTCGGAACAGCAAACTTAATAAATTCATAACTTTTGTTTTACTCAACCAAAATACGTGTTCTCAGATTCTACAGAACCATGGGACAATTATCTACAACTTTCATGTAGATCAAAAACTCTAATTAAGTTATTTACTATTTTTAGTTTACAGTCTACCAAAACAGCGCCTAAAGACGATAACCCTAAAAACAGCGGCCTTCCCAAAATCATAACTCAAATTCTACTTGTCCGATTGACATAATAAAATATGCTATAGAAAGATATCGAAATTATCTACATTTAACTAGTAGATGATGTTTCCAAATTTTGCCATTAAGATACCCGAATAAACTGTACAACAAAACAGCAGGCTAAACCAATCTACTGTTCGATTTCTTCCCGACTAAAAATATGCTAATTAATTTTCCTTACAAACATGCTAGCTCTTCTCTCTCCATTAATTAACAGAACTAATAAGCTACCCTTGCATGATCAGTAAATCACCAAAGCTAACCATGTGAACAAAACTAATTAACTACTAATGCCCACATGCAAGCAGTATACTCTAATCAAGCTAGCAGCCAAACTAGTTAACCACTAAATAATATTATCTAAATGATCTCTCATCATAACCAAGTAAGCCTACAGGATGCATGTAATAAAGATTCACGATCTAACTCACTGCAGCAGCGTCGAAGAAAAGACGGCCAGCGACATTTGCGGGAGCGGCTCTCGATTTGGATCAGGCGCGCCAAGACAGAGAAAAGCAACCAAAGAAGGTCACGACCAGCGCAGCGGCTCATGAAGAAGGGGTGGCGCGACAACCATTTCGGCGACAACGAACGCAGCCGGGTGGAAAAGCGGCGCAAGACACTGAAGACTGGCTTCCTCGTAGCGAGAGGACAACGGCGCAAATATTGCAGCGATTCGACGCAATGCCGGCGGCGACCGCAGGAGGAGCGGCCTGCAGCGGAGAAGAGCCTCCACGCGGCCGCTCGGTTCGGTGCCGCAGCCGCGACAACGCATGATTCGAAGCGCAGAGAAAGAATTTCTTTGGCGGCGAATGCGAGGAAGAAAATTGGTGAGGCGCGGTGGAAAAATAAAATGGCTAGGGTTTTCTAGAAAACCCCAAAATCTATTTATAGCTCAATAAAAATTCCGAAAATCTATTTTCCACGTACTAAATTATTTAATTACGCACACGCCCTAAATTCTTTAACTAATTAATTTATTACACTCCGAACCTTAAGACGCGATTATTAATATTAATATTATTTTTCAGAGTATTACATTCTACCCCCCTTAACGGAATTCGACCCCGAATTCTACTCGCCGTGCTACTCAAAGAAAAACTGCACAACTGAAATTAAACAACAAATTAACACATACCCGACGTGAACAACTCCGGATATTGCTCGCGCATGCGAGACTCCAACTCCCAAGTCGCTTCTCTCTCAGACTGATGCGTCCACAGCACCTTAACGTATACCAACGTCTTGTGCCTCAGCACTCGCTCCGACCTCTCCAGAATGCGCGCCGGACGCGACTCAACTGTGAGGTCTTGCTCAATAGTCAACGGCTCTAAAGAAATCTTATGCTCTGGATCTCTCAAAAACTTCCTCAGCATCGAGACGTGAAACACATTGTGAACCCCACGCATAGACTCAGGAAGGTCCAGGCGGTAGGCTAACTTTCCAATTCTTGCAATAATCGAGAACGGTCCAACGTACCTCGGGCTAAGCTTTCCTTTGGTACCAAACCGAACAATACCTTTAGTGGGAGACACTCTCAAGAGCACCTGGTCACCCACCGCAAACTCCAAGTCACGTCTCCTCAAATCAGCATAACTTTTACATCTACTCAGGCGCTAATGATTACGCCTCACCATGGCCACCGCTCAACGGTCTTGAATCCATCCGGACCCAAAATTGCCTTCTCTCCAATCGCATCCCAACAAAGTGGCGATCGCACTTCCGCCATAGAGAACCTCAAATGGCGCAAATCTAATCTTTGGAATGGTAACTATTATTATAAGCAAAATCGCAAGTGGCAACCGGTCCTCCCAACTACCCTTCCAAGACAAAACACAAGATCGCAACATATCCTCCAAAGTCCGAATAATGCGCTCATTGCTCATCATGCAATGGGTGAAACAGTACTAAGGCGAGGTGTGTGCCCAATGCACTCTGCAGACTCTCCCGAACTTAGAGACAAACTTGGCGTCCACATCGAAGCGATGGTCTTTGGCACACCATGCGCCTCTCACTATTTCACGCACATAAATAGGAGCTAGATCACTCATTGAATTTGTCGTGCGAATAGGAATAAAGTGTGCGAACTTGTGAATCGATCCACCACTACCCAAGCGCATCCTTCCCTCGCGCGAGCGAGGTAACACCACCACAAAGTCCATAGAGATATCATCCCAAGGCCACTGGGAACCTCCAAAGGCTGCAACAACCTGCGGGGCGCTTGTGCTCGACTTTCACTTGTCGACAAACACCACAAGAAGCCACATAATTAGCAATGTCCACCTTCATTCTTTTCCACCAAAATTACATTTTGAGATCTCGATACATCTTAGTCTCACCAGGATGAGCGATTATGCAGTGCGATGTGCCTCCCTCAAAATATCATCCTTGACCTCCGCCTTTTGTACGCAAAGGCGTCCTTTAAACCTCAAAGTACGAATCATCCATGCTAAAATCACCCTCTTTGCCTTCATCCGCACGCTTCCTAACCTCCTGTAATAACCGGTCACTCATTGTGCTTCCCTTTGCGATGCGGAATAGTGACTCAAGAATCAAGCGTGTCTCAACATGCGAAGTGCCCGCATAACAATAGGATATTCCCATGCGATCAAAATCAGCAATAAGGCAATCTAGAGTAGCGGGAGTCGCCTTACGACTAAGAGCATCTGCAACCACATTGGCCTTGCCTGGATGATACTGAATAGTAAGATCATAATCCTTGATCAACTCCAACCACCTCCTTTGCCTCAAATTCAGACCCTTACGGTGAAGATATACTTGAGACTCTTGTGATGCGTGAAAATATCACAAGGCTCGCCATATAGATAATGCCTCCAAATCTTGAGAGCAAAAACAACCGCAGCCAACTCCAAATCATGAGTGGGATAATTCTGCTCGTGCTTCTTTAATTGTCTCGACGCATAAGCAATCACCTTACCGTCTTGCATAAGAACACAGCCAAGACCCACTCGAGACGCATCTGAAAAGACTGTGAACCGCTTTCCCGGCTCGGGAAGAGTGAGAATAGGAGAGGTCACCAACTTTGTCCTTCAAAATGCGTAAACCGCGCTCACACTCATCAGTCCACTGGAATCTCACACCTTTCTGAGTAAGCTGAGACATCGGCTTGGCAATGATAGAGAAATCCTGCACAAAACGCCGATAATATCCAGCCAATCCCAAGAAACTCCTCACCTCCTTCACACTAGTCGGCCTCTTCCAATCCACCACTATAGAGACCTTGCTAGGATCAACAGCAATACCCTGAGGGTTAATCACATGACCCAGAAAACCCACTTCTGAAATCCAGAACTCACACTTCTTCAACTTAGCATAGAACTTGTGCTCTCTCAAAGTATCTAAAACCAGCCTCAAATGACGCTCATGATCCTCATTGGTCTTGGAATAGATAAGAATATCATCAATAAACACCACTACGAAGTCATCTAGATACTCGTGTAACATGTTGTTCATGGTTTCCATAAAAATGGTAGGTGCATTAGTCAATCCAAATGACATAACTTTATACTCATAATGCCCATACCTGGTGGAGAAAGCAGTCTTCTCTACATCCTGCTCACGCACACGGATTTGATTATACCCTGACTGGAGATCAATCTTGGAGAATACTTGAGCTCCATTCAACCGATCAAACAAGTCCTCAATGCGGGGCAATGGATATTTGTTCTTGATTGTGACTGCATTAAGCGCACGGTAATCAATGCATATACGCCAACTCCCATCCTTCTTCTCTGTGAGCGAGCAGAGCTCCCACGGCGATACACTACGCTGATCAAACCTTTAGCCAACAAATCATCCAAGCGCTTCTTCAACTCGTCACGAAAGCGGACGTGCTAGCGATATGGAGACATCGAGATGGGACGAGTACCCGGAACAAGATCAATGCGAAACTCCACGTCTCGCGCAGGTGGCAATCCCGGAAGATCAGCCGGAAACACATCGGGATAATCACTAACCACTGGAATCTCCTCAATCTGCGAAGCCACACTCGGTTTCTCAGCAAGAGCTAAAAAAGCCCGATTTTCACGCCGCGACCGAACAGCAGTCCTACCAACATCGAAAGAGAGCGCGGCGCACTCCTGAAAAGTCAAAGTCTCCCAGGCGAGTGCGCACGAGATTCTCTGAAACAGGATATCACGGCTCGATAAGAGTGCAACCAATCCATACCCAAAATAACGTCGAACGGCTCCATTTGAATAACTATCAAATTCGCCGTGAACTTCTCTCCATCAATAATAATAGAACACCGAGGACAACCAGTAGAACTAGCAATAATACCCCGGAGAACTAACCAACACCGATCGAGAAATCCATCTTGCATACTCAAGTTCGCTCTCCTAGCAAACGCCGTTGAGACAAGCGAAAAGGTAGCCCCCGAATCGAAAGGACTAAAGCATCAAGCGAATCCACAAGCAAAGTACATGCACCACGTCGGGGCGACCCGCGGACTCAGGCTGTGGGCATGGCGTACCTCCGGTGGCGCCATGGCGAAGAAGACGATCTTGGGCGGCGAGCCCCAACAATCTCTTGTGGCGGTGCGAGTAAAGCCGGTCGTGGGACTGAAGCGGTGCCGAAGGTGGCGGTGCCCGATGAGTACCCTCTTGGGCGCCCAAGCTGAAGGAAATGGCATCGGCTGGAGGAGCGATCATCATCTGGAAAGATCCTCGGCGGGACCATCAAGAAGAAGATGGCACAGCTCCCTTGATCACGCTAGCGGGTTACGCGACACACCCGCTCCTTGTGACCCGGTCGGCCACAGCGACGGCAATCACCCGTCCAAGTGCACTTTCGGCAGCGGTGTCCATCACCGCACTTAAAGCAAAGCATGCCCCGCCACAAGCAGACGAAGAGCTGAGTACGCAAAAGGACGAGGCGTCGAAGAAGAGAACGGCCTCGGCTTAGACACGAAAGATCGCGGTCCTCCTTGAATTTCTTGAAAGCGGTGTTGAAACAGACCCACTTCCCTCAAGAGCTCCTCTTACGGTCACCACGAAGCAACCCATCCACCAGGCTTGCTGCCCCTTTGTGAGCATCTCCAACTCCATGCCCACAGCTTGCTCCACAACAAAGCAGTAGTCACAGAGTGGAGTAGCTCCCAACACATCTTGGTACTTTCGAGGTGAGACCCAGCGGAACCTCTTGGCCTTGAAGATCATCGTTACGCTCTTGAAGGACAAAGCGAACCAAGTTGTTGAACTCGGCCTCATACTCGGCAATAGACCTCTTCCCACGAGCAAAGGTCGTCAAGGCAACCTCCATCTTCTCAACAAAAGAATAGGGTAGAACTTTCCCTTGAACGATCAACAATGTCCTCCCAAGTGATCGGCCCTTGAGTGGCGGTCCTCGAAGACAACACGCCCTCCACCAAATATCTCGCTTGCCCTTTCAATTTGAAAGGCTACAAAAGCGGACCCTCGAGGTGAAGACATCTCCAAAGCTCCAAACGCCTCTCCATGTAAGCGCAACCAGGTCCATTTGCTGGACGGTGTGCCCAGGCCGATCAAGCGAATCAAACCTCAACCCCATCCACTCTCAAGTGACATCGCGCCTCGAGAACGGTGGATGTGCGGCAGGAGCAACAACAGATGCCGCAGACAATGGGCTGCCGGCGCCATTGACGAAGAGCCCGGATCTCTCCTACCAACTCTCTCGGCCAAGCGGGGTCTCATCACCACAACCGGAGGCGGGTCAGCGGCAACCCCTCGACTCATGACTCAAGCACTTTCAGGAGGTGGCTCCATGGAACCTCGCCCGCGGCCACGACCTCCACGACCGCGGCCACCACGACCACGTCCTCTACCCCTCGGCATAGCTTTCAACCACAATCAACAATACACAATAAGCTCAAAGCTCAAAATAAACTCATCCATCAATAAACAACATAACGGAAGCGTAAAACTATATTCGTACCTCTCTCTAACCTACTGTGCACTAGTGTGTCAAATTTTAGGTTAGTTAACCATTAGCAAATTTTAGTTGATTTACTAAACTAAAACAAATTTTAACAATTTTAGTTTGCCTATGTTGTTAATCTATTCACCACGGACCTAAAGCCCTCTCGATACCAAGCATCTGAACACCCGGACAACATCGAGCCTAGAATGCCACCACACTACTCTTTCAACTGATAATTATGGATCAAGCGACAATAAATAAGCAAATAGTCTAGTCCAAATGATAATCCTTTCATTCAATATTGGTTTACACTTGGACATGTTAGTTATTGAATAATGTTTAGGATATCATTTGGACTAGACTATTTGCTTATTTATTGTCGCTTGATCCATAATTATCAGTTGAAAGAGTGTGTGGTGGCATTCTAAACTCAAATGTTGGGTCAAATGTTAAATAAATTACCCCTAACTCGCTTCTCAAGGTGGCAAACCTTGTTTGATCTAAAGGCTTGGTGAGGATATCCGCCAATTGAGCATCGGACTCCACGAAGTGCATCACAATATCCCCATTTTTCGACATGATATTTAAGGAAGTGAAAGCGAATGTCTATGTGCTTAGTCCTAGAATGTTGCACTGGGTTTTTAGCAATATTAATAGCAGAAGTGTTATCACAGAAAAGAGGAACACTAGCAAAATTTAACCCATATCTTTCAAAGTGGACAACATCCACAAAATCTGGCTACAGTAACTAGCAGCAGCTACATACTCCGCTTCAGCAGTGGATTGTGCAACAGAAGACTGCTTCCTAGAAGACCAAGATACAAGTGAAGTGCCTAGGAAGTGACAGGTGCCTGAGGTACTCTTCCTATCTAACAACGACCCATAAAATCGAATATGAAAAACCCCTCATGGACAAAGCTGAAGAGCAGGAATACCAACTGCCATATAAGAGGGTAGAGTGTAAATACCTGAATATGCGCTTAACGGCTTGGCGATGGAAAGTTCTCAGAGACGCTTGAAACCTTGCACAAAGACATACCGTGAAGTGAATGTCCGGTCTCAAGGCAGTCAGATACAGAAGGGAGCCGATCATGCTGCGGTACTCGCGTTGATCCACGACTTCTCCTTCCTCATCTGGATCCAAAACAGTCGAAGTTGTCATGGGAGTGGAGATTGGCTTGCAGTCACCCATGTCAAAGCGTTTGAGTAGATCTTTAGTGTACTTTGTCTGATGGATGAAGGTCCCTTCCTTGCATTGCTTGATTTGAAGCCCCAAAAAGTAATTGAGCTCTCCAATCATACTCATCTCAAATTCCCTGGACATAGTCTCAGAAAAGATGGAAACAAGAGCATTAGAAGAACCACCAAAAATAATATCTACATAAATTTGAGCAAGCAGGAAGTCATTGCCACGCCTAAGAATGAATAGAGTTTTATCCACTTTACCCATCTCAAAATCATTCTTAAGCAAGAAAGTCTTAAGTATATCATACCAGGCTCTAGGGGCTTGTTTAAGACCATACAAGGCTTTGGATAACTTGAAAACACGATTTGGATACTTGGGGTCCTCAAAACTCGGGGGTTGCTTAACATACACTTCCTCCTCTATGAAACCATTTAAAAAGGCACTTTTAACATCCATCTGATATAATTTAAAACCTTTTGATGCTGCAAATGCGAGCAAAATGCGAATGGCTTCTAGTCTAGCAATAGGAGCAAATATCTCATCAAAATCTAACCCCTCAACTTGGCTGAAACCTTGAGCTACCAATCTGGCCTTGTTTCTAACCACAGAACCATCCTCACCTTGTTTATTCTTGAACACCCAACGGGTTCCTATAACATTATGACCACTAGGAGGTTCTACTAGGTTCCAAACCTTGTTTCTTTCGAAATTCTCTAACTCCTCATGCATGGCATTTACCCAGCTAGAATCAGATAAAGCATGTGATATATCGCACGGTTCAAAAGAAGCAACAAAAGCCGAATGAGAGTAGAGATTTTGATCAGTATACCTGGAGCGAGTAACTCGCTCATGTAGATTACCTATTATCTGATCCGGAGGATGTTGTCTCTGAATGCGAAGTGGAGCGCCCAGGGGAGATAGCATTTCTTCGACCTCATGATGCTAGCGATGATGATGATGCGGCGGGAGCCTCAACGGAAGGTGAAGTAGGCGTGGCGTGTTCTTGTACCAAAATGGGCGCCTCGGCGAAGCAGATGAAGGGCGATATCGACCGTCCTCATCTTCCTCCACAAAATACTCTCACACGTGAATCATCTGTAACAACTGATTTAGCTCCAGGGCTAGTCTCAATAAAAGTGACATTACAAGTCTCCTGAATAAGGTTAGTTTCAGCATTAAGTACCCGAAAACCCCTCGAATGTGCAGGATAACTAAGAAATATCCCATCAAAAGTCATTGACTCAAATTTATCTAGGTTTCCTATCTTAAGAATAAAACACTTTGATCCAAAGACTCAAAAGTGTGAAACAGAGGGTTTTCTACCAAAACGAAGTTCATATGGAGTCTTGCCTAAAGATGGTCTTAAAAAGACACGATTTGCAATATGGCAAGCTGTAGCAATAGCTTCGGCCCAAAACCTCCTCGGTGTGCTATACTCATCTAGCATCGTCCTAGCTATTTCGACCAAGGTCCTATTCTTCCTTTCCACCACGCCATTTTGTTGAGGGACGTGTGGAGAGGAGAACTGATGCTCAATACCGCGCTCGGCACAAAAAGAAACAAAAGAAGCATTTTTGAACTACGTGCCATTGTCACTGCGGATCGCTCTCAGGGCACTAGGAAGTTCAGAAGCCAAACGAAGAACAAGGTTATGAAAATAACCAAAAGCTTCATCTCTTGAAGCAAGAAAGAACACCCAAGAATATCTTGAAAGATCATCGACTATGACAAGAATATACCATTTTCCACCGATGGCCCGGACTCTAGCGGGACCAACAAGATCCATATGAAGCAAGCGTCACGGTCAGTCGGTCATAACAATAGTCACAGAAGGGTGTGAGGCGGCAACTTGTTTGCCATGCCTACAGGGCGCACATACAACATCCTTGACAGCTTTGAGTTTGGGCAAACCTCTCATGATATCAAGGTTGCTAACTCGCGTTAGATGATAAAAACCAATGTGCCCCAAACGTCGGTGCCAAAGCCAGAAATCAGAAGAAGATGTAAGCAAACATTTAAGAGATCTAGCAAGAGATTCTGAAAATTCAGCTCCAAAAATTCTACCAACTCTAGATATTCCAAACACAAGCTCACCAGTAGAATCAAGCACACGACAAGCATTTTTCTTAAATAAAGTCTCATAGCCATCATCAAGAAGCTGAGAGATAGAAAGGAGATTATACCTAAGCTTGTCCACAAGAGCAACATTCTTTAGGATGAATTTGTTGTTCACCCTAATTGATCCTGTTCCTTCAATTCGCCCTTGTGTATCATCTCCAAAGGTGATGAAGTCATCACATGTTGCCCACGTGAAAGAGGTGAACCATCTTGAGTTTCCAGCCATGTGGCGTGAACACCCGGAGTCGACGAACCACGTGTTCTTCCCCTTTCCGCGGTAATCCTGAAAATCAAGGAACAGAAGAACGATGTGTCTCAATACTAGGGTTAGATAAACAAGATTTAGGAATCCAGTACTGAGACACACGTCTGCAAGGAGTATACAAACCAGAAGTACTATCCTTGATTTTATCTAAAATTCTGTTATGAGCAATATTTAAATTAACATGGGAATTAACCTGTCCAGGGGCGGTCCGACCGGCGTTGTTCTGGCGGTCAGACCGGTGACCACCAGCGGTCAGACCGCCAGCCTGAAGAACATGAGAATTATGATATTTAGAAACACAATGATTAGCACGTGAGAAAAATCCTAATCCAGGTTTATTCTTTTCAGTGTTACCATGTCTCATAAAAGCTCTAGATTGCCTGAATGAAATTCTATCAAGATTTCTCCTATCATTTTTCAACCTCATGTGAATTTCAATCAAATGCCCACTTTTCTAGCAATAAGTGCATTGGTACTTGGTACCACTAGAAGAAGCACCCTTTGAATTAACACAAGGTTGGGCAAAACCTGCAGATTTAAAAGATATTTTTGCAGGTTGGGTTTTGAATTCAATTAAACCATTTTCCAAGACTTGAATGACTTTTGGCTTTGAATTGTCTTGAAAAGAACTGAATCCTAAACCTTGCTTCTTATAAGGAGTTTTAGACTTGTCAAGAATCATGTTTAACTGTTTCTGACCTTTAGAAAATTTCTCTAATGTATCATGAAGGTAAGCATTTTCTTTTCTCAAACTAATACAAGCATCACAAGTTTTATCCATAGATTTCTCCTTATATAAAGCAATTTCAAGCTTAAGAGCGGAACAAGAAGCACAAGTAGTATTTTCAATATTGTCCTTAAGCTTAGCATATTTGACTCTAGCAGCTTCTAAGATATCTTTGATTTCACATTCTTTTTCTAAGCATGAAGTGCAAGGGCTAGAATCAAACACATCAAAAGCAATCAATTTACTAGATTCTAAATATTTTTCACAAGGAGCAATCTTAATTTCATTTAGCTCAGATCTAGCATTCTCAAGTTGTTGCACAGAAATATTATAAGCAGATTGTAATTTAGCAATTTCTGAATGCATAGCATGACAAGATAAACATTCATCAGGTTCAAGAGTCTTAGCATTTTTAAGCTCTACTTTCAGTTTGCCAATCTTTGACTCTAATTTCTTATTTTTTGTCATGACAAATTCTAGCGCTTCATCTTGACTAAGCAATTGCTCAACTATAGAATTATATTTAGCAGAAAGCTCATCATAAGAAAAAGATACCTCATCATCATCAATGTCATCGGTGTCAGCCATGAAGCACATGCTAGTGAAGTCATTGGCCTTCCCTGTCTTTTTGCCTTGAGGGATCTCCTCCTCCTTGTCCTCCTCACTCCCGGAATCCACAACGCTCAAGGATTGATCCTCAAAAGCGGCAAGAACCCGGTGAGCGGTCTTCACAAGCTTATTAACCTCATACCTTGATTTGTTGAATGGAGGCTTCTTCCAAGCTGGCTTACCCTCCTTATGATTGCTCTTACCTTTTAGCTTGGGGCAATTTGCCCAGATATGATTGAGCTCACCACATTCGTAGCATGTCACCGGACCACCTCTCTTTTTGTTTCTCACATTATTGTAGGCCCATGTGAATTTTTTAGCTAGGAGAGTTAACTCTGTCTCAGGAATACTTTCAAGCTCCTCCTCATGAATTGCAGATAAACAAGTAAATGAAAAATCAGAAAATGATTCAAGAGTACCATCAGAGGACCTTTTGAGAGGATCAGCTATCAATGCCATGTTGTCTTTCTTAGGATGATCAACTCTTTTAATTTCATGAGTCTTGAGTTTACTATAAAGCAATTCTAAAGTAAGACCCGAAAGATCAACATTTTCCTCTATAGCAGTAGCCTTCATCTCCCACTCCTTGGTGTTGATTGCAGCCAAGAGATGGGTGGCATTTTCGATTGAGAATATTCAATATCAACGACTTTCATCGATTAATCACTTTATTAAAGCGATCAAAATGTCATCGATGCTCTCTCGGGGCGTATCTCGAATTTGTTGTATTCACGTTTGTAAACTCTTTGGCGCACCTTTTTGATTTGGGACGAACCCTTATGATATGTTTCGAGGGTGTTCCAAATTTCGTGCGCAGTTGCAAGATTGCAAATGCGATCATATTCGTGTCTACCAAGCGCACCATATAAAAGATTCTTGGCCTTGTTGTTGTTTGCCACAAGAATAGCTGAAGCAAGCGTTGCAATTTCGGGAATAACAAGCGGGGCTCGAACAACATCCCAAATAGCTTGTCCTCGCTCTCAAGAAAGACTGCATACGATTCTTCCAATAGGCATAGTCGTGCACATCGAAGATATGTGATTTAGTAGAAAACTTATCCATCGTCTAAAGTTCAGTGACCGGTTAAGATCAAGAGTGAACTAACCGGGCTCTGATACCACTTGTTGGACCGAAAAGGCGACTAGAGGGGGAGGGTGAATAGGAGCACGCTCACTTTTTCACAAATTATGAATTCAACACAATTTCACTCCAATAGCTATTAGGAAGCTATGAAGATCAATATACCAGTACAGCGGAAGACTAGTATTGAATTCAAATTAATCCCCTAAGCAATATTACAAAATCAACTAAGATTAAAGCAACACACGATTACCTTTGGCGGTCGACCTCTGGACCCAACCGGTCGGACCGATTGCGAAGGGCGATCGGACATTATATCTTGGCGGTCGGACGGCGCCAAATCGGTCGGACCGGTGATGATGGGCGGTCTGATCGGCAGGCTCCATAACCGATCTGAAACAGTAAAAATAGTCCGATGACGAAGTTGCAATTAGGTCCAACTTTTGATTCTCAACTCCAAACTTTGCGAAACTTTGCACACACCTTCTCTATGCTATTGAGGACCTATTCCAATCGAATATAATGATAATTCTTGGATAGATCCTGAACAGTTGTCAATTGAGTAACAGAAGGTCTAAAACCGGGCAAGAACGAAAACTAGATCCTAATACTTCTTCGTGAGTAATTGATGATCAAGATGATCCTAGATAGATTCACACATATCACACCATACTAATTCACATGAAAGAATCAATCACAAACTCGTGGATCAAAGAAAGCCCTAAAATCACGAAATTGAAAGCAAGAACGAAAAGAGACTTATCTCAAGCAAACCTTGCATAGATTAAAAACGTGATTGCTGTTGGATTACACCCACACCATCATGGATCAGTGGTCAATCCAAGATCACGAAATTGACCTCAAACCATCAAGCGCTCTAGCCTCCACCTCAACTCCCCTTAAGCCAATTAGGGTTTTGAAACATAAAAGAGGCGAGGGAGACGGTGCAGCCACCACCTCCTCCTATTTATAGTGGAGGCCTAGAACCTCTAGGGTTTGACTCAATTGGGCTCCCGTTAAGGCCCACTAACAAACGGGTCACACATGCACGATTCGCAAAGCGCCGTCTTTTACCTTTTGACCTAAACCGCTTCACCATGCGCCATGGATTCGCTAATAGGTCACCCTTGTCCATCTTGTGTCACACTTGAGTCCATTGACCTCACTCGGTATCGTCGATCGTTCTGGACCTCAACTCTCCAAGTCTAGTCCCGATCCTCCTCGCCGTTGACAGTCGTTGACCACCAAGCAACCTGCACAACCATAGACAAACAAACACGAATTCGGGAACAAGTTCTTCACAACTTGACCCATGTTAGTCAAAACATGCAACATGCAATACATATGCCATGATACCAATGAACTTGACCTAACAAAACAACATCACCACGAAGTTGGCTGACGTTCAAAGTGGAAACCGATCGGACCGCTTCGTGTGAGCCGGTCGGACCGCCCTCTGGCCGGTCGGACCGCTCCCTGTGAGCCGGTCGGACCGCCACCAGGGACTTAGCCGAAATTTAAGCCCTAAAATTCCAAAACCTTATGGAAACTTAAAACGATTAGAACTTTTGCTTGGGAACTCCAAAAATTATGAGACCAAGTGCATTGGGATCCCCTCACTTGCCTACAACACCTATTTTTGGCCCAGCCAGCTCTGAACATTTTTTGGTCACAGCAGGTCCGACTGCCGCACGTGGCCTGTCCGACCGATTTGGGACCGGTCGGACCGCCATGGTATGGCGGTCGTACCGCCCCTGTCCAGAATGCCTGAACATTGTCGAAAACCCTGTGAAATGACAAACCATAAATGCCATTGCCAATTATCACATCATCCTAAGATCTGGAGCATATCCCCATGATATCCACACTTGTCTTGCTATTCTCCCTTTTCTTGGGAGTGTAGCCAATGCCACTCTTATCTTGCAAGCATCTTTGCTTGCTCAATATATCGTCGAGAGTAGTCTTTCCCTTTACGTTTCTTTCCAAGTCAACTTTTAATTTTGTGACTTGGGTCTTGAGCTCATTATTTTCCTCTACAATGTTAGTATCACAAGATATGGAGGAAATATGAGCATCTAATTTAGAGCAACAAGGCATATCCAATAAGTCATCACAAGAAGTAGATATACTAACCTTAGATGAAATGCAAGGGTTAGAAGCTATACATGGCATATCATCTAATAAAATACATGTGATGCCTATATCCACTTTAGAGCTATTTAGCCTATTTAGGAGGAGAGTTTCATGTTCATCTTTTAAAACATCATAATTATTTTGAAGTGAGACAAACTCTCTTCAAAACTTTGAATTTCATTTTCTCCTTTCCTAAATATTCATTAAGCTCTTCTATCATATCCATCAACTCATCATATGAATGTTTATCATCATTTACCTCTTTATTACCTTGAGCCATGAAGCAATGAGGTGATGTAGATGGAGTTGAGGAGTCATCATTATCGTCGGAGTTGGAGATTAAGCATTCTTCTCCTGATGCGCATTCTTTTATGCAATCATCGCTTGTAGTGGACATTTCATAGTTGTCCTGAATTTGTGTTCACATCTCATGAGCGCTTTTGAGATTGCATATAACATCAAATATTTCTATACTCAAAGCACTAAATAAAGTGTTAGTAACTTGAGCATCGAGATGCGGGCATTTCTCTTCCTCATTGGTTGGAGCAAGAGGATCTTTTGGAGGAGAAAAGCCTGCATCTACAATTCGCCATATATTTAGGCCTATGGCCTTAAAATAACAAATCATGCGTATTTTCCAAATAGCATAATTTGTGCCATCAAAAATAGGTGCTTTACCTAGGTGCACTAATTCTCTAGTCGCCATTCTTTACACTCCAGACAGTTAAGTCTAACAAATCAAGAGACCAAGCTCTGATACCACTTGTAAGATCGAGGTGGCCAACTAGAGGGGGGTGAATAGGCGGTTTTAAAAATTCTTTTGGCTAAAACCAATATATAATGCGAAAGCTAATAACAAATTAGTTTTGCACAATTAAAACATAAATCAACTAGGCTTCCCTAAGTGCACCAACAAAATGAATACAACACAATGAGAGCAATCATACAATGATATATAAGCAATTAAAGCACGAAATGTAAATTGCTCAAAGTAAAGCACAAGAGAAACCAAGATGACACAATTATGTTTTATCGTGGTGTTCGGAGACTTGCCGGTCTCCCCTAATCCACGTTGAGGTAAGCCCAACCACGTTGGACCGGCTCCACTAATTAAGCCAACACCTCCGAGGTAAGTCCAACCACTTGGACCGTTTCCAACACAAACCAACACCTCGCTCCACTAGGGTTGCTCTTCCTCCACTCCAGAGATGGCGAGCACCAAACTACTCACAACACGCTGGGCCTTCTCACAAGCTTCTTGAGAAGATCACCGGGCACGACACCTCCACGCCGTCTAGGTGTCGGCAAACACCAAGAGAAACAAATCTCAACTCTCACTTGAACTAATCAAGTGTCAAAGCTCAAGTGGATACACAATCTACTACCTAAGGCAACACATGCACTTAGGGTTTGCTCTCAAATCTCACTAAGTGCAACACTTGCACATAAGAGAGGAGAGGCTTGTTCTTAGCTCAAAAGAGTGTCTAACAACACTAGAACACTTTACAATGGCAGCAACAACCATCCCCAACCTGCCAAGGTGAGTATTTATAGCCCACACATAAAAACTAGCCATTGGGGGAAGATTCCCTAGAATCTGTGCAGAGCCGGTCTGACCGCCAACTAATGGCCGGTCGGACCGCCCATGCGCCAACGGCTATAAAACTAGTCGTTGAACCTACGGCTGGTCGGACCGCCAACTAATGGCTGGTCAGACCGCCGCCAAATCGGTCAGACCAGCAAGGTTGGTCGGTCCGACCGCCCGAGGAAAATCAGCACACTCCAAAATGGTGATTCTCTGGAATAAACATATCGCGAGAACTCCGGTACTTCCGCACTCCGGTAGTACCGTTTTCTCAACAACGGAACTACCGCACAGAGAATCAACTCAAGATGAAATCGGTCGGACCGCCAACAAGATGTGATCCGACCGATATGCCACCGGTCAGACTAGTGACCCCTAGCGGTCAGACCGCTAGGCTCCAGAGGCCAAACACATTGGCTTCGCTCAAATGGTAAAACAAATTCGCCCATTTGAGTGCAATTCCCACAAGGAATATATGTGACATTCTCAACAGGTTGCAAAACATATTTGCCAACCTTTAGAATACTCACCACAAGGAATAACGTACATAGATTTACACCATTTGCAAAACACATTTGCAAACTTAAGTCACATGCTAGAAGAAATCAAATATGAGCATCAACTATTTGCAAAACACATTCGCAAATAACAGCATCATGCCACAAAGGTAAGGTTCATGGACTTCAACCATTTGCAAAACACATTTGCAAACTATAGTCCCGTGCTAGAAAGATTAAATGCATGAGCATCAATCATTTGCAAAACACATTCGCAAATAATTGCTCCATGCATAGATGAGCTAGAGCAAACATAATGAGCTATCAACACATGACTAACGCATGCTACTAGTCAAGACCCCTCTTAATAGTACGACAACCTATACTAGCAATCCGGTCTTTCAACCAAACACCAAGACCGGTAAAAGACTAGGAACACATCCTTAGCCCTTGCTAGTCATACCTTTGCCTTGCATCCTTGAAGCTTGATGACGCACATCAACACTTCAAGTCCGGGTCCTTAACTTTGATAATCATCAACACATGATGATCTCCTTTTTCTTCAAGTTCTTCTCTTGAGTATGCATCAACTCATGATGCATTCTTCACTCGACCTCCATCAACACATGATGGGTCTTCTCTTGACTTGATGTGCATCAACACATGAAGCAACCTTTACTTCAAGTCTTAATATGCATCAACGCATGATGCATCCTCCATCAACATATGATGGGTCTTGTATTTGAATATCATCGACACACGATGATTCCCATCTCTTCATATGCATCAACACATGATGCATCATTTACTTGAATCTTGACTTGATGATCAACTCATGATCATCACAAGTCTTCATCACCCTGGAACATAACATATACATCCAACTCATGAAAAATGTTAGTTCTACAATATGATTATCATTAATTACCATATCATACCATTAACTCATAATGGTGGGACGAGATACTTCAATCTTTCCCTCTTTGGTAATTGATGATAACCACTTCAATTGCACATAAATTGAATGTAGATAAAAGTAACAGATATGAGTATATATAAACTACACAAGTCATATATATACTCACAACATGAGTATGCGAGAACTGCACAAGTTCTACATACTCGAAATATGAGTATTCGAGAACTACACAAGTTCATATACTCACAACATGAGTATACGAAAACTACACAAGTCTTGTATACTTGAAACATGAGTATATAAGAACTACACAAGTTCTATATACTCAAAACTTGAATATACAAAAACTACACAAGTTTTGTATACTCAAACAGATATATTTCAAAGTAAAGATCCCAAATATATGTGAAAAACGGAGTATAGATCAATACTAACGAAACCACAAAATATAGAATGAGCCCCCCTAAATGTGTACATACACAAATGTGTAGATAGAAATATATGCACATATTCAAGATATACTTATGGTGGAGTTCAACCTATATTTTGGATCCGAGGAATGCAACATTATATAAGAGTGTAAGTCGAATGCATACCTCATTGAATTTCACCTTTATATCCAAATGAGACTACACACTAGATATACAATAGAAATGTTAGTCTCACAATTAGATTTGTCATTAATCACCAAAAGACTCTGTTAACTCATAATGGCGGGTCTAGATTCTTGACACGCGCAAAAAAATTAAGAACATATAAAAAAGTATGCAGCATTTTTTTTTCACTTGATGCAACATATCAAAAAAGATGATGCAATATTTTTTTTTCACTTGATGCAACATATCAAAAAAGAGGGTGCAACATCAAGAAAAGGACGCAACTTGCAACAACACGTGTTGCAACAAAAAATTTCACCGGCCGCAACAAAAAATTTCAACGATCGTAATAAAAATTTCAACGGTCGCAACATTCTCAAACACAACATTTAGGATCTACAAAATTATCAATCAAACAAAAAAAGAAGCAGTGGACTTGGCCGACGGGGCTTGGTCGACGCTAGAGAGGGGGCCGTAGCGGAGTGGCCTCTGCGGCGGCGGTGTGTGGTCCAGACAAACCAGAGGCGCAGGTGGTGCACAGAGGTGGCGGAGCCCGGTTACCGCCGCAGAGGCGCAGTCGGCGCAGCCCGCCCAGACAACATGACGCGCCCGTAAGCATGTGCAGCTATGACACCCCCTCTCCTCGATGCCTGCCTAGCTGCCTGGTTGTGCTGCGCTGCGACCTACCTGTGGTCCAAGCGTTTGAGAGAGATGAGAGGGAGATGGGGAATGGCATTAAAAAGTAGCTCCTCGTTTGGAGGCAGTGTAGGTGCGGAGGGTAGATGGGAATTAAATGCTGCATGGATGGATGGATGGGTGGGTCTTTGGACTCGCGAAACGTCTGATATGTTTGTATGTCTGGTTAGATTGTGTGGTATTGATTGTGACATGTTGTGAGTGGTAGTTTCCGATTCGCTCCCCGCATCGAGCGCACGACTCCTATTAATTTCCATTCACTAAGTATCAAGAAATTTTGTTTATTGGGAGTACCTTAGGGAACGTTGCCTGCCACGAAAACGAGCTAGGGTAAATATATAGCTACCAGGTGTCAAACGCGCACCAAAAAAAATTGTAACATGCATACGTAAAGGTAAAACGCGTAAAGGGCTGGCAACGGGGTATTCCTCACGAGCATGCCCTCACATCCCCATCCTCATTTAGCTACGGGGGCAATTTACTCGGAGCTAATAAGGCAGGGTGGGCTCCGACCCTTGCAAGTGGAAACCGTCTTTGGATTTCACTCACTCGTGCCAAAAGTTTCTTGACATAAATGCTCAGTTTCCTCGTTCATGTACCTATGCCATTTACTTTTTTACATGCAGAACTTGATGTTTTATTTTATACAAAGTTATTTATTACAAGCATTTTAAGGATAAAAATCCCTAACTGGACTGCTTTGCATTGTATTGTTGTTTAACACCGATACAATCTCCCCTTAAGTACAGAAGTGTCCCAGGCAAAATAAAAATTACATTATTGCCACTGTATTATACTAGGATTAACACTTTTACAATATCCCTTGAAGGGAGCTGCTAGCCCACGCCAAT
Source organism: Hsuehochloa calcarea (assembly GCA_036346395.1). Taxonomy (NCBI): domain Eukaryota; kingdom Viridiplantae; phylum Streptophyta; class Magnoliopsida; order Poales; family Poaceae; genus Hsuehochloa; species Hsuehochloa calcarea. Next base: position 13,323,087 of record CM070599.1, on the reverse strand, counting down.
GGTATAGCAGTCTCATAAAGTTTCAGATGCTTAAAAGTTCTAGATTTTGAGTTTGAAGTTTCGACTAGATTTCAGTACTTTTTAGATTTATAAAAGTCTATAGAGGATTATAAGAAAGTTTCAAGCCCAAATTTCAACAAGTTGCTTATTTTGGAACTCAAGTTTCAATAAGTTTCAAACAAAAAGTTTCAACATGTTTCAAGAAGTTTCATCAAAAATCAAACAAGAGCAAAAAAAATCCCGACGTGAAGTTTCAAAAAGTATCATGTTTTGTCAAAGTTTTAACAGATTTCATGTTTAGTCAAAAGTTTCAGATTGATGTTTCAACCGAGTTTTAGAAGGTTTCAACATAGTTTCAAAAGGTTTCAACGTGTTTTGTATTTCTAGAAGTTTCCAGAAATTCTAAGAAAGTTTCAAACCCAGGTTTCATATTATGGAACTTAAGTTTCAATAAGTTTTAGACAAAAAGTTTCAAGAAGATTCAACAAATTTTATGAAGTTTCTATAAATTTTTGAAAGATTCCAAGAAAAATTTCAAACTAAGTTTCAGCGAATTTTAAATTTTGGAATATAAGTTTCATCAAGTTTCAGCCAGAGAGTTTCTAGAAATTTCAATAAGTTTCACAAGTTTCAAAACAAAAGTTTCAACAGGTTTTAATAGGTTTCAACAAAAAGTTTCAAAAAATATCAACGAGCTCACCTTGGCTATGACAGTGTGGCGGCTTCCACGTGCGGCGACAGTTCTTCACGATGTGGTCCTTTGCGGTGTTCCATGGCGGAATGCACTCGGGCGGTAGAGCGCTCAATGGCAGCGGGATCCGAAATCAGAACGCAGAGCGCGTAACAATCAGCAATGGGAGCAATCCAATGATTTGGATGCTTTTCCTTCATCTCACGGCCAGCCTTTTTATCTGGAGATGGCGAGCGAGCTCATGCGGCCTTGTTCCTCGACCCACTGGACCTCGTCGTTGTTCACCATGCCATCACCAAATCCATGTTCTACCGACCCATTTTACGCTGCCGCTCGATTGTTCGTGACGTTGCAAGATCCGTGCGACCATCGCCCGATACGCCCCAGCTACAACCCGATGCAATGTTGAAACTCCCAGCACAACAGCCAGCATAGACGCTGCATCGTGCAATGTTGCCAACCACGGTTGTCGATGTCGCTGCACTCGTCCTCCTCCCATGAAGATGACTGCCGCCACAGTTTCTCTCCCGCCAGTGCCATCGAATCCACGCTCGTGCCCCTGAATTTACCATCCAATGGTATGGAATCAGAGTAAGAGAGAGAGGGGAATGAGAACGAGATAGAGACGTAGTGTTTTTGGGTCAAGAGATTTGAGATGAGTGGTGCGACAGATGAAGTCATGGATGAGAGGATTGAACAGTTAGATGCTATGCTGCTGCAATGCTGTAACGTTGTATAGTATTTCTCAATATAGAAATGCTCTCAGGCAAATGGAAAATTACATTGTCGACACTGAAGCCGCATGTTGGAGGGAACGGACGTCCTGACACGTTCTTCCCTGTTAGGCTTGTGCAGCTGTCGCCCTTGCTTCTGGTGTACTTCTTTTTTGTTTTTTGTTTTGGATTAAAGGCTTCTGGTGTACTTCTTAGGTGAAAGAGAGAGCAGGCCTCTGAAATAGTGGATTTCGGACGGCCGAATCCATACTGTAGACTTTTACAAGTGGCGTTGCTCGCCCTTACAAGCCACTTGACAACCGACGAAGAACGGAGGAAGGCGTCATAGATCGTTGAACCTCTAAGCCGCCAGCCACCATCCTCCAGGGATGGGTGACATTGCTCGCGGGCTGCATTCAATGGGAACTGGAGTTGGATCGTAGCGAGGAGGCGTATGATGTTTTAATACGATCTCTCTGTCGCCTCTTGTCTTGCAATTACAGCCCATGGTCCACTCCAACCACATTGATGTGGTTCTTTCTGGGGTAAAAAGGGATTTGTGCCAGAAGACCCCTTTTTTATAATTAGCCGTTTCGCTTTCCTTTTATTCAATTCTTTATGGAGCAGTGCATTCATCAATAATACATTTGGAAAGAAAAGCAGGAGCCCTGTTAATCCAGGTGCATTCTACATGGTTCGGCGACGCCTGCCGCGCACACAAATGCGCTGCTGTGTTGTCCATCCGCGGAAAGAAGCCAAGCCTGAAATCCACCGATGAGCCGCTCAGCTCTTCAATTTCCATTATGACTGCATGAAATTCCAAGCGTAAAGACCGCCGGCCTTTCTTCAAATTAATAAGTTATTGGCAATCCGTTTCATCTCAAGTCGGGACAAACGTTCACAGCCAACCGCAGTCCAACCTGACACGCACTTAGAAATTTTACAATACATTCTACTAGTAGTATATGATGATATTATAAATTAAATCTAATTAATGATTTGTTAATGGTATAAAAAATTTTCTTTGTATTTATAATTTTTCCACGAGGGTATTATGAACTTTTTCATCGAGAGTTAAAATTATTACTTGTGCTACGTGGTCCTTACATGAGCAATATTACTGTAGGTGTAGTATAAATAAATTTTAAATAATATGAATCATTAAATTAAAAAAAAATAATTCATATTAAATTGAATATACCGTAAAAAGCTCATGGCAAAAACTTCAGCTAACAATGCATTAGGGAGCAGATCATACCATGTTGATGCTGCTGCTATGAATGCTCGTCTGCAATCACGAATCACTTGGCCACCTCACTAGTTCTTGTCATCTCAGAGAACGCACCGTTAAAATTCATCTGCAACCAGCCCGTCGGGGGTAAACGCACCGTTAAAATTCATCTTCAACCAGCCCGTCGGGGGTAAGTGGTATCCATTGTGTCTCGTATTGAACTTTCCTCAACAGTAGTTCCATATGTGCAGAGTTGATCTTACCAAATTAAAGCAAGTAAAAGAATAATACATACGCGTGCTCACTCGCTCGCTCGCTGCGCCTCGTCTTGCCACGCCACGCCACATCATGCCATCTCTATTATTGCTAGTCTTGTTCTAGGTTTTGCCTTGTTAGCGCATATATATGAGATAAATATATTTGAGTTGATGGTATGCCTAGTATATATGCTGCTGCTGATTCAATTATTATTTTAAAAATTATAATATCACAAAAGTGCGCATATACCTAACAATCTAAAAACTTGATAGGCACTTTGTGATGGCTAATTTTGCCGAGGCAATGAAACCAGAGAAATTCACTGGTGTGAATTTTAAGAGATGACAAACAAGGGTCCAATTGTAGCTCTCGGCTATGAATGTATTTTGGGTCGTGATACCGGGTCCTGTAGGATCTCGTGTTGCTTCACAACAAACAGAGTACGATATGACTACGATAATATTTGTCGGTGCATTCTAAGCGTGTTATCGACTAGCTCGTGATGTGTATGAAGAATGCTTTGGATCTGTGGCATGCACTCGAACACAAGTTCGCTGCCTCAGATGCTTTGGACATGAATTGTCTATTATGGAGCAATATCATGATTACAAAATGGTTGATAACCGTTCTGTAGTCGAGTAGGCTCATGAACTACAATTCGTGGTGAGAGAACTCACCCACTGTCGACGATCAAATCACCGATCTTATGAATATATAAATGAAAAAGAGGAAAAATGTGCGTGACTCCAGGGAGTGGATCTGACTTGCTCTTTATTGCTATGAACTCACGATTACAAACACTGAGAGTATCTAAAAACACAACACTTTGCTATGTCTTACGCTTGTCTTTGTTCGTACCCGTCTTATGCGTATTATGCGTGTGTTTTGTCCTCTTCTCCGGCCTTCCATGGTCCTCCTTAAATACTTGATGAAGCGGTGGCAGTTATCCCACGAAGAGACATCCGTTGGGGAGCGATGCGTCAGGTCGGGAAGAGATGGCAGTTTGACGGTTCCACTAACTGCAGAGGCGGTTGGTGAAGATGTCAACTGTTCGGCGGTTAATGATTTAGGAGACGTTAATTCATCAACCGTGATAGTGTTGTAATATGCGGAATATGAAACACGTGATTCATTCATCACATAGTGAGTGGCGTGGTCGGGGATTCGACCCAGACGCCTATTCATAGCTTTACGAGCACTTACCTGATCGTGGACTAGGTTTGGAACTTTGTCCGACCAGGGTATTTATTATATAACTTCCGTAATATTTACGACCAGTTAGGTCGGTGGTCTTAGAAGTTACGACCACGAAGACGTATGGTCTTTACCATATATTAAGATAATATATGAATATTTTAATCCTCAACAGCTAGCCCCCGAACTTTTAAATGAATGTTTTGGTCGTGTGGACACGTTCTTCAATGCAATCATATCGAACAGACCTCTCATTAAATGCCGTGGGACTCGAGGCGGTTTGTATTCATTTTTAAAGTTGAGAAACTGCTTTGGAAAAAGGAAAAAGCCTTTCTGTCCGCCAGGCAAAAAGGTATTTGCCCGTTGGACTTCTCGCAGAGTCGGTTACAGTGAAATGCCTATAAAACGACCCCCGCGGAGTGCTTTAAACCTTTACGCCTCTATCTCCAAGAAAATCTTCCTTGAGTTCTTCACCCAAAAAAGGAAAGCATCATGTCGGACCTCATCACAAACTGGTCGATCTCCGATCTGAGCGAGAGAAGATTGGTGAGTTTGGAGAGGGTTGGGTTGTTACCCGACAGGAGTTTGATCTTTTGGAGATCGGCTTTTGGAGAGCACTGCCCAAGCGGCGAGGAGGGAGAGATCCCGGTGTTCCTCGCGTACGTCGAGTGCGGGCTCAAGCTTCCAGCACATCCTTTTCTTTCTCAAGTGCTGGAGTTTTATGAGGTTGAGTTGATCAACCTCGCTCCTAACGCCATTGCAAACCTAAGCATCTTCGTCTACCTCTGCGAAGCGTACTTGGGGATTCCACCGTCGATGGAACTTTTCAAGTACTACTATCGGATGGCGAATACGAAGAAAACGACCAGCACCCCTGGGGAATGTACCTTAAGGCTTCATGATGGTAAGGCCGACGAGTACATTCGTATGTACTCGAAGTCCTCCTGGTCGTCATGGAAGAAAAGCTGGTTTTATATGAAGGTTACGCGAGAAGACGGCCTGTATTACAGCGGTAAGAAGGCGGTCGAGAACTCGCGTTGGGGTTCCTCCTCGAAGAAGGAGGGAAATGTTGGGAGATGGATTGAGGCTATCCATCTCTTGAATGTCAGGGGTTTAACCTCCTGGCACGTTGTAATGGACTTTTCCATTAGGAGGATTAGTCCTTTAAAGACCAGTGCACGCTCGATGCTCTGGTTCATTGGTGGCGATGATGCTACCAAGGATTCTGATCCAGGTAATTTTTTAGAAAATCCTGACCAGTTTATTTTGCGAGTTGATTATTTTCGCAAAACTAAGATCTTTCATTTGCATTTGCAGTCTTGTCTTCTGAGGACGTCAGAAATAGGATCAAAATGATATGTGCTGGCGAACCTGATGACAAGGCTAGCTTTCCCTTAATCCTAGCACTTGTTAGTGCCGAGGAGAGGACTGAAAGACTTAGGGTAAGTGTTGTAACTTCTTTTCACCTTTATAGTTACTTTCGATCAGTTTTAATCCTCTTTATGTGTAGTTGGTCGGACTTAAGATCAATGAGGCTACGGAGACGTGTGAGCCTATTGATTATCCAACCAGCCTTGTGATCGCTGAGGGCAGCGGTCACGCTGAGGTAAGCAACTGAAAGAAATAACTTCTGCAAGATGAAGTATATTCTTCACCTGATTAACTTTGTTTGTTAAATCAGGCGGCAATTACTGAGTCTCGTATAGTTGTCCATGAGACAACTGTTCCTGAGACCAGTGAAACCACACTTTCTGATCCAGGAGTCAGGGACCGTGTTCTCGACCAGATGGCCGAAGACATCGCTTCTGATCTTCTGATCGAAAATGTGGAAAATATAATTGAACCTACCAGTTCGGAACTGGTGGGAACAAAGAGAAAAACAGGTGCAACGGACTTTAAACCAGCGCGTTATAAGATCAAAACTAAGAAAATCACCAGGTATGTACAATTTTTATATAAAAAAACATACCTCGTGTATTCCAAGTAGAATTAAACTTTCTGTTTCTCTCGTGCAGATCTGCTGAATCCCTGGTCGTTTTCGACCAATCCCATTCAACAAGTCAGGCGATCGGAGGTAGTTCTGGCCATTGTCTTCCTCAGGTAGGACATCTTGAGGATGACGTGGTTGGAGGAGCCCACGAGCCAACTTCGGTTCTGGAAACTGAGTTAGATCCCGTAATAGTCACTATGCCGGCAACGGAGGTAGAGACCATTGCAGATCTTCCACAGGTTCCAGTACCTGAAGATCATCCCTCCAAAACTAACAAGTTTCCTTTCTCAACTCGATTTGCCGCGAGTAAGGAACTTGACGATTATTGGGGGAGAATATCGGATGGCTTGACGCAGGCGAAGCCCGATAAAATTTATACCGATTACAACGATGTCGTAATTCGAGTAAGTGTCTTCAATCTTCTCCATAATCTTTCTTGAAGTTTTCGATAAGGTTTATGGAAGAAATGCTACTTATGCAGCATATGATCGAAAACCTCACTACGGTCGGAGGACTAACCGAGCGAGTTAGGATATTAGAAGAAAAACACTCTGAGATAGAAAGTAAGAGTTCCTCTTCTTTTTTCCTCATTAAGACTTTCCTTTTATTCATTCTCCCTTATCAGAGATTCTTTTGATAGATTTAGAGAAAATAAAAGAAGATGCTTTGGCTGAAAAGGCCAAAAGAATAAAGCTTGAAGAAGAACTTCAGGCTAAAAACCGGTCGATCGAAGTCTTACGACCAGTAATAAAAAGCTTCTGGATGATTCCAGGAAGAGAGAGGAAGGTAACTGGTCGTAGCCATGACTCAGTACGTCTTCCAATCTTAATACTTAATACTTGCTTTGTCTATGCAGAACAAAAACAAGCATTGACCAGAGTGAAGAAAGCTCTGGATTTTGAGCAAGAAAAGGGGGCAGCTCGTGCTTAGTCTGGATGAGAAAATCACCTCGCTAAACAAAATGCTCTTTGATATGGGCGCGGGATCAAGCTTGCCCTCTTTGAGCGATCCAATAGAGAAGGTTAACTACCTAGGCTCTTTGTTGGAGGAACTCAAAGTTTTGCTCAAGACCACTAGGGAGAACTATGCCCACTCCGTTAAGGAGTCTATTGCTTGTGGAGTCAGTCTTGCTTTGGCAAAGCTGAAAGCTTCCGACCCATCAACTAACCTTCAAGCCATCGAAGAGGATTTCAATCGCTACCCATGAGAGGCAAATCAGATCCTCGCGAGAGATGAAACACTCAGAGGCGAAAAGGTCGCAGAAGAGATGGAAGTCGGATCTCCATCTAGCAGTAGTTAGCTTAGGCATTCTCTTAGTAGTTTAGCTGCAGGAAAAAACAATTCATACAAATGTAAAGACTTACCTTTCTCTTATCAAGAATGGAAAAAATTATTTTATTCATCTGGTCAACTTGTGAATTTATGTCTTACCTAGCCCCCGACTGTTATATAGTAGAAGATCTTTACTATATAATAGTGCTACCTGAGGCCAAGAATATAAATCCAAATTTCAACCATTACTTGTAAGTATGTACTGATCGATAAAAAATTGATCGTGATAATACTAGAAAACCTTTATGGTCGAAACCGTGTAGGTTTCGGCTAGTTGTAAATCTGTTTTTAATGATCGAAGTACTTTACTAAGACAACATATGGTCGGAAAAATAAAGAATTCTCCTTGATAAGAGGAAAAAACATGAAGAACACATGTTAAAAAGCAGACATGTGGTTTTACTTCTATGCGATACTCAATACTGGTCGGAATGAACTTAGCTAGGAAATAAAGGTATAAACTATATTTCGCAAGACGTGCTCATGCTCTTAGTTCGACTGGCAGCGAGGATCGTAGGAAAAAGACCGCCGCTAGGAAGCTCCTTCCAGTGGGCGGAACCACCTGCGAAAAAGGAGAGACTTCGACTAGGAGGTTTTCCGTGTCCCGACCAGTAGCCAAACAAGAGTAGAATAGAATTTTGAAATATAGACTATACACTTTATAATCCAGAGCATACGAGCCGCAGTCGACCAGGATTAGGCAACGTCATATAAATAACATCACCCGCTACTCCAAATTTAATTATTCAATTTAAAGGAATTTAAATGAAATGAAAAGAAATGAAATGAAAGAATTTAAACAAAGAACTTACGCAATTGATCAATGTTCCAAGAATTTGACAAAACCCTGCCGTCTGACATGGCTAATCGTACTGAGCCTGGTCGGGTAACTTCGACCACAGTGTAAGGACCTTCCCATTTAGGGGAAAGTTTATTGCGCCCTGCTTGGCTCTGAATTTTTCTGAGAACCAGATCACCTACAGCTAGGTTGCGAGGTTGCACCTTACGATTGTAGTACCTTCGCATGGCTTGTTGGTAGATTGCCGAACGTATTAGAGCTTGGTTCCGTCGTTCTTCGAGGAAATTGATATCGTCGAGTCGATGTTCTTCCTGATTGCTTAAGTTAAAACAATCAGTGTGAGCAGAGCCAATTTTCAATTCTGGAGGAAGCATAGCTTCGGCCCCGTAAACTAAAAAGAAAGGTGTTTCACCGGTCGCACGACTAGTCGTGGTCCGGACAGCCCATAAAACAGAAGGAAGTTCTTGAACCCAAGCCCCTGACCGTTTTATTAACTGGTCGAATACTCGGCGTTTATCCCATGTATTAGGATACCATTGGCACGCTCGACTGCTCCATTGCTCTGTGGATGAGCCACAGAAGCGAAATGGATTTTGATTCCTAGTTCTTTGCAGAATTCCTGAAAATTGCTGCTTGAGAACTGGGTACCATTATCGATGATGATCTGTTGGGTACACCAAATCGTGTAATCATATTTTTGTTATGAACCTCTTAGCGGCTTGGTTGTAACTTTTACAAGCGGCTCGGCTTCGATCCATTTTGTAAACGTGTCAATCATGACGACGAGAATTGAAGCCCCGGTGCTCTTAGGAATGGTCCCGAGAATGTCCGGTCCCGTGTTGCAAAAGGCCAAGAAAGAGGATTGTTTGCAAAGCTTGTGCGGTTGATGTACTTGTCGGCTATGAAGCGACATTATGCGCGCCGTCACGAGCTCTTTTGCATCATGAAGGGCAGTTGGTCAGTAGTATCCTTGCCTGAGGGCTTTACCGACCAGGGTTCTGTAGGAATGATGGGCTCCACATACTTCTTCATGAATTTCGGTTAGCAACCTAATGCCAGCCGATTGAGATATGCATCTCATCAACACTCCATGAGATCCTCGTGTATACAAGGTACGTTCGATTAGAGTGTATGATTTGGCCTTTCGTGCTATACGATCAGCCTCTACATCATCTTTAGGAATTAGGTCATGCTGAAGATAATTGTAGATCGACGTCATCCAGTCTCTACCTTGATCGTCACCGATCTGTGGAGCATCTAAGTTATCAGAGTCAACAAGATTGACCTGATGTAAACTATCGATGTTCTCGGAATGCTCGACCACCGAGGGTGAATCGAGTTGCTCGAGAAAAACTCCCGGCGGGACGGTTGACCTAGTAGAGGCCATCCGTGCCAACTGATCTGCTAGAAAGTTCTCCTTTCTAGGAATATGTTGGATCTGGAAACCGAAGAAGTGCTTTTTGAATTTCCGTACTTCCGCCAGATAGGAAGACATCTTGGTACTCGAGCATTGGTACTCTTTCCCTACTTGATTCGCTACTAGTTGAGAATCGCCTTTCACTAACAATTTGCGAATCACGAGCGAGCAGAGCTCGAAGTCTGCCGACAAACCTTCGTACTCCGCCACATTGTTTGTAGCGGGAAAGTTAAACTGGACGGCGTACTTAATGTGTTCGCCGGTAGGGGATATCAAGACGACTTCAGCCCCCGATCCTTTAAGCATTAAGGAACCGTCAAAGTACATTGTCCACTCGTCGTGGCGCTCGTACTCAGGTCCCTGCTTAGATTCCGGGTTTGTCCACTCGGCAATGAATTCTGCTATTGCCTGAGACTTTATAGCTGTTCGTGAGATGAAATGGAGGTCGAACGTCCCTAGTTCCACCGCCCATTTTGCTATTCGTCCTGATGATTCCCTATTTCCAAGGACTTGACCTAAGGGATATCCAGTAGGTACGACCACTTTGTGGGCCTGAAAGTAATGCCTTAGTTTCCTTGAAGCCATAAGGAGACTATAAAGCAACTTTTGTACCTGTGGATATTTTTCCTTTGGCCCATGTAAGACTTCACTTACGTAATATACTGGTCGTTGGAAGTTTTCACGGTCTACGACCAGTACACCGCTGACAGCTTGTGGCGTTGCTGCCACGTAAATCAATAGCGTTTCCCCTGGTCTTGGAGAGACTAGGACCGGGGCACTCGTAAGGTACTCTTTAAGTTTTTCAAAGGCATCGTTCGCTTCTGTCGTCCACTCGAAACTTCCATGTTTCCGAAGAAGTTTGAAGAAAGGTAGTCCCTTTTCCCCTAACCTGGCTATGAAACGACTTAGCGCTGCCATACAACCGGTTAGCTTCTGGACTTCCTTCTTCGTGGTCGGGGGGCGCATCTGATGGATGGCCGATATCTTCGCTGGGTTTGCTTCGATACCTCTAGCCGAAACTAGGAAACCGAGTAGCTTTCCGGCGGAAACACCGAACACACACTTCTCCGGATTCAACTTGAGGTTATGTCTTCTCAAGTTATTGAAAGTCTCTTTAAGGTCAAGCATATGATCACCGGAGTTGACACTTTTCACTACCAAGTCATCAACGTAGGCTTCCAAATTTCGACCTATTTGTGGGCTGAAGGTTTTTTGCATTAATCTTTGAAAAGTGGCACCAGTATTTTTGAGTCCAAAGGGCATCTTTACATAACAGTAAGTGCCAAATGGAGTGATGAAGGAAGTTTTCTCTTCATCCTCTTTACTCATACTAATCTGGTGGTACCCTGAGTAGGCATCTAAAAAACTTAATAACTCACACCCGGAGGTAGAATCTACAAGTTGATCAATGTGAGGAAGGGGAAAATCGTCCTTCGGACAAGCTTTATTAAGATCTGTGAAGTCTATACACATCCTCCATTTCCCATTACTCTTCCTAACCATTACAGGATTAGCGAGCCATTGAGGGTGATGTACTTCACGAATGAATCCAGCCTTTAAGAGCTTGTCAATCTCAGACTAGATGGCGTCCTTCCGGTCGGGTGCGAAACGTCTGAGCTTCTGCTTGACTGGGTTTTTATCAGGCTGGAGCACTAGCCTGTGCTCGATCACCTCCCTAGGGACTCCGGGCATGTCGGATGGTTTCCATGCGAATACATCCTTGTTTGCTCGGAGGAAGGAGACGGGAGACTCTTCCTATTTAGGATTGAGTCCTGCTCCGATCAGCACCTTTGGTGAGGATCCACCATCATTGCTTGACATGACGTTTCCTGAAGTAGCGCCTTTGTCGAGTAGAGCCTCTTTAGTGCAGTCGGATGGTTTGGGCGTTATCTTGGAGTGCAGAGTGCTTGACTGCATGCATGATGAGTCGAAATTTACGGTCGGTAGCTCATCGACCAGTTCTAAAGACCTTTGATCACATGCGTATGCCATTTTGCGATCTCCACGAACCATGATCACACCCTTCGGTCTGGCATTTTGAACTTTGATATCCGTGTGCGTGGCTATCAAGAATTTTGCTAATGCCGACGACCAAGAATTCCATTATATGCGGTTTGAAATCAACCACGTCAAATGAAATCTTTTAGTTCGGAAGTTATCGGGACATCCGAGCGTAACCGTAAGGATACTTGTCCTATCGGTTTAGCGATGAACCGAGAACTATGCCATGAAAGGCGTATTTCACCGGTTTTACTTTTGATCTGGGAACCTGCATATCTTCTAAAGCTCCCGAAAATAAGATATTTAAAGAGCTACCACCGTCTATCAAAACTCGATTGACTTTGCAATTATTAATAGTAGGCTCTACGATAATCGGGAACCTACCCGGTCGAGTTGATGAGACGAGGCAATCTTCTTTGCTGAAGGAGATCACGGTATCCGACCATCTTGATGGTTTGGTGATGATCGAAGGTTCCGATAGGTTGACCTCTCGCTCCATGGCTTTCAGATGACGGCGTGAGTCGTATGAAGAAGAACCTCCAAAGATCATATTGACCGTGCGCTGAGGCTCCTGGTACTCCATCTCTTCGTCGCCATCCTTGTCCTTTTTGGAACTTATTTCCCCCAACTCCTGGATTGCGGGAAGTGGGCCTTTACCTTCATAAAAATCCTCCAGCTTCTTTTGCCAAACACGACATGTGCTGTAACACCCCAGCCCAACACTGAGCCTAGAATGCCACCACACTACTCTTTAAACTAATAATTATCGACACACTATAAAATTACAGCAAGGAAACAATGATAATCATATCAATGGACCACAAAAAAAAACATGCATAATTATGGATCAAGCGACAATAAATAAGCAATGGGAATTATAACCAGGTAAATAATCCAAAATAGCATCAACCAATGAATCCAAATTAATAAAGGAAATAGTCTAGTCCAAACGATGTCCTAAACTTTATTCAACCGCTAACATGTCCAAGTATAAACCAATATTGAATGAAAAGATTATTATGGCGAATGATCATGTGTTGTCCATGTGCTCTACTAAGCCTCGATTCTGGCATCCTCGAAGATCACCTAAAGACAACAATAGAGCAAGGGTGAGTCCACGACTCAGCAAACACATCGATATACAACGAACAATAATAAATCAACAGCATTCACTAACTTCATTATCATCACATGCACTTCTATTAATATTCTCATGCTGTTACCTTCCATTTGTTTAACACACAATAATCTCATTTATGAATGCAACTCTATTCTACATGTCCACATGCACTTCTTTTGCGTATACCGGTATAGCATGAGTGAATGCTCGCGACAACATTCACTCTCAAGCCCGTTCCTCCATAAGGATCGGGGACCTCCTCCACTCCCGTGGAGTTGTGATCATAATGATCACCTTCTCTTATGCAAAGATGCTTATGAATGCAAACATGCAAACTCCATCATAAACATCATATCCAACTTTCCATCATTCTTATCAACAAAGATATAAACATACCGATTATTTGTTTGCAATTAAACAGAATAAAAGCACAACAATAATGGTACTGAAAGATAAAGAATCACAGTGATCAATCATTGATCGCTGTTTACCATGCACTTGCCTTTACTAGTTGCGACGCACAATTTGACTAGCAGATGGCAACAAGTACGACGCCTCTCCTACATTAAATACACAAATTTCAATACAAGCTACAGCATCATAAGAACAACAATCAATCGACATCGCTCCTACACGTCCCCAAATATACTACGTTACTCCGGTACCGAAAAGTTACCCATTGCGGTCTTAGTACTAAAACGAACGTAACTTTTGACTCGAAAGTCCGATCACCACAAACCACCCCATTCTGGATTCTTTATAAAATTATCCACATTTTCTTAGATTACGAAGACTTCTAATTAAATCATCTAACCCTCCGTATTTAGCCCAGAAAGCCGATCTGTCCGCTTCGGAACAGCAGTCTTACTAAATTCATAACTTTTATTTTACTCAACCAAAATGCGAGTTCTCAGATTCTACAGAACCATTGGACAATTATCTACAACTTTCATGTAGATCAAAAACTCTAATTAGGCTATTTACTATTTTTAATAACCGGTCTTCCAAAACAGCGCCGAAAGACGACAACCGTAAAGACAGCAGACTTCCGAAAATCATAACTCAAATTCTACTTGTCCGATTGACGTGATAAAATATGCTATAGAAAGATATCGAAATTATCTACAATTAACTAGTAGATGAACTTTCCAAAATTCGCCATTAAGATATCCGAATAAATCGTACAACGGACAGCAGGTTAAACAAACTCATTAATCGGCCTCTCTATTAGAAAATTATAAAACCTCACTAATTAATCTAGATTATAATCTCTAATTAATCTAGAAAAACAGAGAGAGTACAATGTGCAGCAGAGGAAAAAATACGGATCCATTGGCGGAAAAATCACAGCGGCAAAGAAGACGGCAAAGCAAGCAACAATGGCAAGAGCGGCGGCCAGACAGCTTCAATGGCAGCGGCGTCAAGCGTCGGCAACTTACTGGCTCGGCTCCTATCGGCGGCGAGAGAGCAAAGAAGGCGCCTCGGGCTTCGGCGCAAGCAAAGCCGGCGGCGAAGACACGCACAGCGGCGGCAGCAGACAAGAGCGGTCCACGCGCAGCACAACGCAGCGACGCAAGATGGCAGCGGTAGCAATGCACGGCTTCCACGCTGGCGCGGCAATACGCAGCGGACGGCAAAAGAGAAAAGAATTTCTTTGGCGGCGCAACGCAGCAAAGAAAACAGAAGCGATTGGCGGCGCGGCGTGGAAAGAAAACAAAGAAAGAAAATGGGACTAGGGTTTTTTTTTCTAGAATTCCCACCGTCTATTTATATAGCTCATAAAAATTCTGAAATATTCTATTTTTCACAAATTCTTTTTATTTAATTACGCACAAGCCCTTAAAGACATTTTTATTATTTATTTATTTATTTTTCAGAGTATTACATTCTACCCCCCTTAACGGAATTCGACCCCGAATTCTATTCGCCGTTCTACTCAAATAAAAACTACACTGCTGAAATTAAACAACAAAATAGCACGTGCAGACGTGAACAACTCGGGTATTGCTCGCATGCGAGACTCCAACTCCCAAGTCGCTTCTCTCTCGGTGATCGTCCACACCTTAACGTATACCAACGTCTTGTGCCTCGGACTCGCTCAGACCTCTCGAATCTTGCACGACGCGACTCAACCGTGAGATCTTGCTCAATAGTCGTGGCTCTAATGAAATCTTATGCTCGGATCTCTCAAAACTTTCTCGGCATCGAGGCGTGAAACACATTATGAACTCCACGCATGGTCTCGAGCGGGTCCAAGCGGTAGGCTAACTTCCCAATTCTTGCAATAGCAGGAGCGGTCCAACATACCTCGGGCTAAGCTTCCCTTTGGTACCAAACCGAACAATACCTTTAGTGGAAACACTCTCAAGAGCACTGGTCACCCACCGCAAACTCCAAGTCACGCCTCCTCAAATCAAAGATAACTTTTACATCTACTCAGTGCTAACAGATTCTCGCCTCACCATGGCCACACGCTCAGCGGTCTTGAATCAATCCGGACCCAAATTGCCTTCTCTCCAATCGCATCCCAACAAAGCGGCGATCTGCACTTCGCCCATAGAGAACCTCAAATGGCGCTGCTCTAATACTGGAATGGTAACTATTATTATAAGCAAACTCTGCAAGTGGCAACTGGTCCTCCCAACTACCCTTCCAAGACAAAACGCAATATCGCAGCATGTCCTCCAAAGTCTGAATAGTCCGCTCGACGCCCATCATGCAATGGGTGGCTTATGTACTAAGGCGGAGCTGTGTGCCCAATGCACTCTGCAGACTCTCCCAGAACTTGGAGACAAACTTCGCGTCCCTGTCAGAAACGATGGTCTTTGGCACACCATGCAGTCTCACTATTTCACGCACATAAATAGGAGCTAGATCACTCGCTGAATTTGTCGTGCGAATAGGAATGAAGTGCACAGACTTACTGAATCGATCCACCACTACCCAAACTGCATCCTTCCCTCGCGGCGAACGAGGTAACGCCACCACAAAGTCCATAGAGATATCATCCCAAGGCCACTGGGGTACCTCCAAAGGCTGCAATAACCCTGCAGGACGCTTGTGTTCAGCTTTCACTTGCTGACAAACACCGCAAGAAGCCACATAATTAGCAATGTCCACCTTCATTCTTTTCCACCAAAATTACATTTCAAATCTCGATACATCTTAGTCTCACCAGGATGAGCGATTATGCAGTGCGATGTGCCTCCTCGAGATATCATCTTTGACCTCAGCATTTCTGCAAGGCACGCAAAGCGACCTTTAAACCTCAAAGTACCGTAATCATCCATACTAAAATCACCCTCTTTACCCTCATCCAGCGCTTCCTAACCTCCCCGTAATAACCGGTCACTCTGTTGTGCTTCCCACACACGGTGCGAATAGCCGACTCGAGAATCAAGCGTGTCTCAACATGTGATGTGCGGCATAACAATAGGATATACCCATGCGATCAAAATCAGTAATAAGGCAATCTAGAGTAGCAGGAGTCGCCTTGCGACTAAGAGCATCTGCAACAACATTGGCCTTGCCTGGATGATACTGAATAGTAAGATCATAATCCTTGATCAACTCCAACCACCTCCTTTGCCTCAAATTCAGATCCTTACGAGTGAAGATATATTTGAGACTCTTGTGATCTGTGAAAATATCACAAGGCTCGCCGTATAGATAATGCCTCCAAATCTTGAGAGCAAAAACAACCGCAGCTGAAGGACCGAAATGGCAACAGAGGGGGGGGTGAATGGTGCAATAAAAATTAAGAACTCCCCTTTACTGTATTTAAAACAAATCTACAAAGCCCTCTGGATCTCTTAAAAAGAGTGAATCAAAATCAAAGAATGAAAACAAACTTGAGATCGTTACACGAGAATCGGAAGGTCCGATTCTACCCGTGAGTTCCGCACCCGGTAGTTCGGGATCGGTCTGGAAGTTCCGCTTTCATGCAGATAATTCACAGTGGACAATCGGAAGTTCCGATTGTCCTGACCGAAGAACAGTGCGCTCGGGTTTTTCCCAAAAATCCAAAATACTAAATCTTGAATGCTCTTCTCAGGTCAAGTTTCACAGGACATCATCCTAAACAACATCTTGACCTCATGGAGAAGAATCGCAAACAAAGATTTAACAAACAAGGCAAAATCGGATTTCTTGAAGAAGGGGCAAGAAAGACCAAAACCCACGATAGACAAGAATCTCAGATTCTCAGCTTATGAAACTTTGATAATAGATTAGCAATATCAAAGCGATTCTAGATATGAAGATTCAAGCTATTTCATAAGACGAATCAAGAAATACATCAAAACCCTAGCTATTTGAAGGAAGAACAGAGAGAAGGAAGAGGACATAAACAAGTAATCAAAACTCAGAGTTTCATTGATAGATATCAAATGTTTACAGATGGAAACACAGAGGAAAGATTACATAAGATTTCAGATCATACTCTCCCTCTCAACAAGCTCTCAAAAAGCAAAACAAATCTTTTTCTAGAGCTAACCCTAATTTTCTCTCCAAAAGTCTAACCCTAACCCCAGGGTTCTCCCCTATTTATAGCCTCTGCTAATGGGCCTCCAACCCATTAAGCCCGCTACACCCGAACGGAACCGCCTCCACTTTTGCCGCTTTGCGAAAAGACCCTTTCGCCCCTTGCGCACCTTCTGGAAGCCTCCCGTACACCTTGTTGTGCACGACTACTTAACCGCTTCAAGATTCACGCCGTCTTGACACATCCCGACTGCTTCGACCTCAACGCCTCCTGCGCCTAGTCCGTACACGTGTCTCGCCACGACTCCATCTTGATGCCTGCAGTCAACACAGACAAAAACACATCACATAGCATTGCACAATATCATAGCATCAATATTTGTATAAGACTCAAACTCATACAAAATCAAAATCACAATTTAACCTTCTCTGCACAGTTCTGGACACAATCGGAAGTTCCGCACTTACCACAGCGGAAGTTCCAATTTCCGGAACATCCGATTTGTCGGGAATATCGAAGCTCCGCGCTCAACATCTGCGGTACTTCGATATCCGAACAACCGACTTTCGGATATTTAATTCGATTTGATATCTTAGAGAACACACAATGTCGAAATTTTGGACACTCCGCTACCTTGTGCGGAAGTTCCGATTTCCTTCACTGAGAGCAAAACCCAAATAAATCGGAAGTTCCTTTTTCCAACACGGTAGTTCGATTAATCGGAAGTTCCGCTCCATACACAGTGTAGTTCCGATTTCCGATTCGACCTGAAACAGTCAAAGCGAAAACCTCAACTCTCAATCTAATCAACACACTTGTCAAATACTCATCACTCGAGTGGAGGACCTCTCACATGGTCTCTCGGCCAAACTCCAAATCATGAGTGGGATAATTCGCTCGTGCTTCTTTAAGCGCCTTGGCGCATAAGCAATCACCTTACCGTCTTGCATGAGAACACACCAAGACCCACTCGAGACGATCCGAAAAGGCGTGAACCGCTTCCTGCTCGGGAAGAGTGAGAATAGGAGAGGTCACCAACTTTGTCCTTCAAAATGCGTAAACCGCGCACACTCATCGATCCACCGAATCTCACACCTTTTGAGTAAGTGAGACATTGGTTTGGCGATGATAGAAAATCTGCACAAAACGCCGATAATAACCCGCCAATCCCAAAAACTCCTCACCTCCTTCACATTAGTCGGCCTCTTCCAATCCACCACCGTGGAGACCTTACCAGATCAACGACAATACCACGAGGGTTAATCACATGACCCGAAAACCCACTTCGAAATCCGAACTCACACTTCTTCAACTTAGCATAGAATTTGTGTTCTCTCAAAGTATCTAAAACCAGCCTCAAATGACGCTCATGATCCTCATTAGTCTTGGAATAGATAAGAATATCATCAATGAACACCACCACGAAGTCATCTAGATACTCGTGTAACATGTCGCTTCATGGTCTCCATAAAAATGGCGGTGCATTAGTCAATCCAAAAGACATAACTTTATACTCATAATGCCCATACCGTGGAGAAAGTCAGTCTTCTCTATATCCCGCTCACGTACAGATTTGATTATACCACGATCGAGATCGATCTTGGAGAATACTTGAGCTCCATTCAACCGATCAAACAAGTCCTCAATGCGGGGCAATGGATATTTGTTCTTGATTGTAACCGCATTAAGCGCACGGTAATCAATACACATACGCCAACTCCCATCCTTCTTCTCGGTGAGCAGACAGAGCTCCCCACTGCGATCGCTACGCTGATCAAACCTTTAGCCAACAACTCATCCAATCGCTTCTTCAACTCGTCACGAAGCGGACGTGCTAATCGATATGGAGACATCGAGATGGGGCGAGTACCGGAACAAGATCAATGCGAAACTCCACGTCTCGCGCAGGTGGCAAACCCTGAAGCTCACCTGGGAACACATCTGGTAATCACTAACCACTGGAATCTCCTCAATCTGCGAAGCCACACTCGGTTTCTCAGCAAGAGCTAAAAGAAGCCCAGTTTTCACTGCACGCTGACCCGGGAACAGTCCGACCAACATTGAAAGAGAGCGCGGAGGCGCACTCCCCTGAAAAGTCAAAGTCTCCCGGGCGGGAGTGCGCAAGGCATTCTCTGAAAACAGGATATCACGGCTCGATAAGAGTGCAACCAATCCATACCCAAGATAACGTCGAGCGGCTCCATTTGAATAACTATCAAATTCGCGTGAACTCCTCTCCATCAATAATAATAGAACACCCAGGACAAACAGTAGAGCTAGCAATAATACCCCCAGGAGAACTAACCAACACTGATTGAGAAATCCACTGCATACTCAAGTTCGCTCTTCTAGCAAACACCGTCGAAACAAACGAAAAGGTAGCCCCGAATCGAAAGGACTAAAGCATCAAGCGAATCCACAAGCAAAGTACTGTCACCACGTCGGGGCGACCGCGGACTCATTGTGGGCATGGCGTACACTCGGTGGCGCCATGGCGAAAGAAGACGACGACGGGCGGCGAGCCCCAACAATCTGCGTGGGCGGTGCGGTAAAGCCGGTCGTGCAACTTTGAAGTGGTGCGAAGGTGGCGGTGCCGATAGTACCCTCTTTGGGCGCCCAAGCTGAAGAAACAGCAGCTACTGGAGGAGCGATCATCATCGGAAAGATCCTCGGCGGACCCATCAAGAAGAAGATGGCACGAGCTCCCACTTGATCACGCTAAGCGGGTTACGGCGACACACGCTCCTTGTGACCTTGATCGGCCACACCGACGGCAATCTCCGTCTAAGTGCACTCGGCGTGGTGTCCATCACCGCACTTAAAGCAAAGCATGCCCCGCCTCGGGACAGGGCGAAGAGCTGAGTACTGCAAAAGGACGAGGCGTCGAAGAAGGAAACGCCTCGGCTTAGACACGAAAGATCATGGTCCTCCTTGAATTTCTTGGCGGGTGTTGAATAGACCCACTTCCTCACTAGAGCTCCTCTTGGTCACCACCGAAGCTACCATCCACCGAGGCTTGTTGCCTTTGTGAGTGCATCTCCAACTCCATGCCCCGGCTTGCTCCACCACAGAGCTGTAATCACGGAGTGGAGTAGCTCCCAACACATGCCTGCACTCGTCAGGTGAGACCCAGCGGAACCTCTTGGCTTCTGCGGATCATCGTTAGCTCTTGAAGGAACAAAGCGAACCAAGTTGTTGAACTTCGGCCTCATACTCAGCAATAGACCTCTTCCTCGAGCAAAGGTCGTCAAGGCAACCTCCATCTTCTCAACAAATGAGTAGGGTAGAACTTTCCCTTGAACGATCAACAAAATCCTCCCAAGTGGTGGCCCTTGAGTGGCGGTCCTCGAAGACAACACGCCCTCCCACCAAATATCCGCTGCCCTTTCAAATGAAAGGCTACAAACGGACCCTCGATGTGAAGACATCTCCAAAGCTCTAAATCGCTCTCCATGTAGCGCAACCACCATTGCTGGACGGTGTGCCCGACCACAAAAGCGGATCCAACCTCAACCCCATCCACTCTCGAAGTGTCATCCACGCCTCGGTACGGTGGAGGTGCGGCAGAGTAACAACAGATGCGCAGACTACGGGGCTGCCGGCGCTGTTGACGAAGAGCACGGATCTCTCCACCAACTCTCTCAAGCCAAGCGGGGTCTCATCTCGACCAACCGGAGGCGGGTCAGCAAAGAACCCCTCACTCATCGACTCATCTCGCTACTGGAGGTGACTCCACGGAACCTCGCCCGCGGCCCCGACCTCCACGACCGCGGCCACCACGACCACGTCCTCTACCCCTCGGCATAGCTATCAACCACAGTCAACAATACACAATGAGTTCAAAGATCAAAATGAAATCATGCATCAAAGAACAACATAACGGAAGCGTAAAACTATATTCGTACCTCTCTCTAACCTACTGTGCACTAGTGTGTCAAATTTTAGGTTAGTTAACCATTAGCAAATTTTAGTTGATTTACTAATACTAAAACAAATTTTTAACAATTTTAGTTTGCCTAAGTTGTTAATCTACTCACCACGGACCTAAAGCCCGCTCTGATACCAACTGTAACACCCATTAACACTTGAGCCTAGAATGCCACCACACTACTCTTTAAACTAATAATTATCGACACACTATAAAATTACAGCAAGGAAACAATGATAATCATATCAATGGACCACAAAAAAAACATGCATAATTATGGATCAAGCGACAATAAATAAGCAATGGGAATTATAACCAGGTAAATAATCCAAAATAGCATCAACCAATGAATCCAAATTAATAAAGGAAATAGTCTAGTCCAAACGATGTCCTAAACTTTATTCAACCGCTAACATGTCCAAGTATAAACCAATATTGAATGAAAAGATTATTATGGCGAATGATCATGTGTTGTCCATGTGCTCTACTCGCTCTCAGTTACGGCATCCTCGAAGATCACCTAAAGACAACAATAGAGCAAGGGTGAGTCCACGACTCAGCAAACACATCGATATACAACGAACAATAATAAATCAACAGCATTCACTAACTTCATTATCATCACATGCACTTCTATTAATATTCTCATGCTGTTACCTTCCATTTGTTTAACACACAATAATCTCATTTATGAATGCAACTCTATTCTACATGTCCACATGCACTTCTTTTGCGATATCTTGGTATAGCATGAGTGAATGCTCGCGACAACATTCACTCTCAAGCCCGTTCCTCCATAAGGATCGGGGACCTCCTCCACTCCCGTGGAGTTGTGATCATAATGATCACCTTCTCTTATGCAAAGATGCTTTTGAATGCAAACATGCAAACTCCATCATAAACATCATATCCAACTTTCCATCATTCTTATCAACAAAGATATAAACATACCGATTATTTGTTTGCAATTAAACAGAATAAAAGCACAACAATAATGGTACTGAAAGATAAAGAATCACAGTGATCAATCATTGATCGCTGTTTACCATGCACTTGCCTTTACTAGTTGCGACGCACAATTTGACTAGCAGATGGCAACAAGTCTGACGCCTCTCTACATTAAATACACAAATTTCAATACAAGCTACAGCATCATAAGAACAACAATCAATCGACATCGCTCCTACACGTCCCCAAATATACTACGTTACTCCGGTACCGAAAAGTTACCCATTGCGGTCTTAGTACTAAAACGAACGTAACTTTTGACTCGAAAGTCCGATCACCACAAACCACCCCATTCTGGATTCTTTATAAAATTATCCACATTTTCTTAGATTACGAAGACTTCTAATTAAATCATCTAACCCTCCGTATTTAGCCCAGAAAGCCGATCTGTCCGCTTCGGAACAGCAGTCTTACTAAATTCATAACTTTTATTTTACTCAACCAAAATGCGAGTTCTCAGATTCTACAGAACCATTGGACAATTATCTACAACTTTCATGTAGATCAAAAACTCTAATTAGGCTATTTACTATTTTTAATAACCGGTCTTCCAAAACAGCGCCGAAAGACGACAACCGTAAAGACAGCAGCCTTCCGAAAATCATAACTCAAATTCTACTTGTCCGATTGACGTGATAAAATATGCTATAGAAAGATATCGAAATTATCTACAATTAACTAGTAGATGAACTTTCCAAAATTCGCCATTAAGATATCCGAATAAATCGTACAACGGACAGCAGGTTAAACAAACTCATTAATCGGCCTCTCTATTAGAAAATTATAAAACCTCACTAATTAATCTAGATTATAATCTCTAATTAATCTAGAAAAACAGAGAGAGTACAATGTGCGTGAGAGGAAAAAATACGAGATCCATTGGCGGGAAAAATGCAAAAGAAGCGGCCACGGCAAGCAAGCAATGTACGGCGCAGCGAAGAAAAGACAGCTTCCAGCTTCGGCCGGCGGCGAAGCGACAAGACAACCCGGCTCGGCTCCTATCTTGGGCAAAGAGAGCAAAAGAAGCCTCGGGCTTCAGGCAAGCAAAGCCGGCGAAGACACGACAGCGCGGCGGCGGACAAAGAGGAGCGGTCCACGCAGCGACAACGCGACGCGCGACAAAGAAGAAGGCGGCGGCAATGCGGAAGGCTTCCGCAGCAAGCAGCGACAAAGAAAGACGACGGCGTATACAGAAAAGAATTTCTTTGGCGGCGCAACGCAGCAAAGAAAACAGAAGCGATTGGCGGCGCGGCGTGGAAAGAAAACAAAGAAAGAAAATGGGACTAGGGTTTTTTTTTAGAATTCCCACCGTCTATTTATATAGCTCATAAAAATTCTGAAATATTCTATTTTTCACAAATTCTTTTTATTTAATTACGCACAAGCCCTTAAAGACATTTTTATTATTTATTTATTTATTTTTCAGAGTATTACATGTGCGCAAGTCGTGCCCTGCCTGTTGGTGAAGTGGACACCACTTCTTACCTTTATTATGGCCATCGGTCGGAACTTTGGCTTTGCCCCGACCGGTATAGTCCTTCTTACCCTTGAACGGTTTATCTGGAACCGCTAGGACTTCCTTGTTGCCCATCTTGCGGTGCTTCTTCTTCTTGGAAACCTTCTTGGGATTCTTTTCTGACTTCTCAAGGCCAGGTTGAGGGATTTTATCTTTTCGATCAATGGCTTCAGTCCATTCAACCGCCTCACTAGCGGCCGCATACTTATCAGCCATGTCAAAGAGTTCGGCGGTTGTTCGTGGAGGATTCATAGCGATGTCCTCCGTAAACCGCCGATTCCTTAAACCCACCTTGAATGCCTGAATCACAGAAGATTCTGCAATCTCTGGAATAGAATTTCGAACCTGGCTGAACATCTTGATGTACTGACGGAGAGTTTCCTTGGGTTCTTGCCGAGTTCGATGGAGATCATCCTCCTTTCCAGGGCGATCGTACGTACCCTGGAAATTCACAATCAATAGATCGCAGAGCTGTTCCCAAGTATAAATAGATCCGACCGGTTGGTTAAGCAACCAAGACCAGGCAAATCCTTCCAGAATAGTGGGCAAATAATTAGCCATCACGTTTTGATCACCACCAGCTGCTCTGATGGCAGTGGTGTATATCTGGAGAAACTCTAATGGATTTTGAGATCCATCGAATTTATCCAAGTTGGCAGGTCGGAACCCATTAGGCCAGCGTCTGACTTGGAGCCTGCGAAAAGGCTCGACAACACATGGCGATTCATAGCGCCTTCTTGGAAAAGGTGCCGGATTAGGATCAGTAGGAGATCGGTTTCTTCTATTTGAACGCCGAGGCTCCGTCGTCCCGATCCGGTTGCGGACGTTATCATGACGCCTTTGACCATTAGCATGGTCCAGATGATGACGGAGATCATCTGGGCCAAGCAGGTGCTCTCCTTGGCTAGGGGAAGAGGCCGTTGTTCGAAACAACATTCTTCCTTCATGACCTACCAGTCGGAATCGCCGAGGAGGTCTAGGTATCGGTGGACGACCAGGCTACCCTCTACTGAGGGAGGAGCGCTGAGACGAAGTCACCGTTAGACTTTGTGACATCCCTTGCCCTCGCGCTTCGTGCGTTTGCCGCATTCGTTGAAGAATTTCCGATACCTGCTCCACCAATTGGGTAAAGCCCGGAGCTTCAGCCAGAACGGGGTCAGTATTATTAAGAATATCTTGGATACGACACAAGTTCTGAACCGTTACCGAAGGTCTCAGAGGGTTCATCGAAGATGTTGGTGTTCGGAGACCCGAAGTTCCTCTGGACCTTTGGCCTAACTCCGTCATGTCTGTCATCCTTGGTGGGGCTGCACCGCACGTATTAGCTGATGGACGTCCATCAGCTCCGTTGCCTCCGGTAGGTGGTGCTTGATTGCCCGCGCCATTTCCATTAACAGGTGGTGGCGAGGCAGGGTGTGCAGGACTGTGAGTGGCATCACGATCAGCATTTCCGATCGTGTTGACCTCATGCTTCCAGCAACGATCTTCTGAGGAGCTTCCACTGTGACTAGTGGAGAACTTCTCAGTGCTTCTACCAGAGACTTCCACGATGGAGACCGGTCGGAGATGAGAACCTCCTGAGGTCTTCGCGGCGGGCTCAGCCTGATTCGGCGGATCGCCGATCGGATGCTGAGTCTTATCGTCCTCACTCGGCCCATTGCCGGTGAGGGTTTCATCGACACCGTTACCAGATGCCGGTTGGTCCCTGGAATTTCCAGAGGCCGTTGGTGAATACCTGTTAGCCATGATTGTGTCAATGGTATATTGACCCTCGGGTTGTGGGGCTGAGGTATTGTCACCTTTTTCGTCGGTCGGGAAAACCGGGCTTGGAAAAATATTCGGACGTCCCGAACTGGTCGGAACAACCCGTCCCTTAGAAAGCGCCTCTTGGCGCAATGGTGTATCTTCATCCATCCGATCAAGTTCGCTGTCGTCAGCGACTTGCGAACCATCGGAGGAGGACGAAGATTCCCCATGTTGCATGGCTTGGATGCAGGCTTCCATGTCAAGGTTGGAGTAGTAATCCAAGTCGAACCAGTTTTCCTCATCCCATGTTCCTGCCATACTTGTAGTTACGAAAAATGGAGAAAGCGGATGAGTTGAGCAAAGAACCTCTTCCGAAGTTTTGCACTATCTTCCCCACGGACGGCGCCAGCTGTCGACGATCAAATCACCGATCTTATGAATATATAAATGAAAAAGAGGAAAAATGTGCGTGACTCCAGGGAGTGGATCTGACTTGCTCTTTATTGCTATGAACTCACGATTACAAACACTGAGAGTATCTAAAAACACAACACTTTGCTATGTCTTCTGCTTGTGCTGTTGTTCTGTACCCCGTCTTGTCTGTGTGTCTGTGTGTCTTGTCCTCTTCTCCGGCCTTCCATGGTCCTCCTTAAATACTTGATGAAGCGGTGGCAGTTATCCCACGAAGAGACATCCGTTGGGGAGCGATGCGTCAGGTCGGGAAGAGATGGCAGTTTGACGGTTCCACTAACTGCAGAGGCGGTTGGTGAAGATGTCAACTGTTCGGCGGTTAATGATTTAGGAGACGTTAATTCATCAACCGTGATAGTGTTGTAATATGCGGAATATGAAACACGTGATTCATTCATCACATAGTGAGTGGCGTGGTCGGGGATTCGACCCAGACGCCTATTCATAGCTTTACGAGCACTTACCTGGTCGCGGACTAGGTTTGGAACTGTAATACCCCGAAGGTGATTCGGCTTATTAGAAGAAGTTTCGGAAGAGGGAGCTAATCGAAAAACCAGAATCATCTTTTCACCGGGGGGTTTTCTGTGATTTCACGGCAACTTGGGCCTGGGCCACGGCCCAGGAGGGTCCCATGTGGTGGCCGGCCATAAGAGGGGGTTCCCACCCCCCCCAAACCTTAAACTCCACATTTCTCTCCCCCTCCCCCCTTTGGAGCCGCCGCCCCCCTTCCCCCTTGCTGTGCACCGCCTTGTACGTCGCTTTTGGTAAGATGCGTTCGTTTTCTGTCCTGTCCATCTGTTAGAAAGTTGTAGGTATTGTTCTTAGCTTTCCATAGCCACCGAGATCACGTGATTCCGCCTTACGGTTTAGGAGATATGATATTTTTAGTGCGCGTTGTTCTGTCTGTCTGACGAGAAGGATCTGTCGGCTTGATCCTAGGTTTTGATTTAGTTAGAAGCATTTCCAGAACCTCAACCCCAATAAGTTATTGTAGCCCTTTAAATTATCTTTCAAAGCTGATAAATATCATCTCCATTGGATCTGTATAATGAAAGTTATGATATTTTCTTTACCACTGTTCTGAATTCTGGGCAGATAAATGTTAGCGTTTTCATCTATTGTTTAGACTACTGTAGAGGCCGAATCTGGGGTTTTGCCCTTCTAGAGTTTTCTTCCTGGGAACGTTAGCTTTCTTTTGACACCTAGATCAGGAAAATCCGATCTGTAGTTTGGGAGATATGAAGTTTTGATTACGAACTGTCCGGTCTGTCTGAAAACTGAGGTCAGTAGGTTTGTCCCTCGGTTTTGTTCAAATTAGGGGCCGAATCAGAATCTTCACCCAACTAAGTTATTTTAGCCCTTAATATTATCTTTCCAAGCTGATAAGAATCATTCTCATTGGATCAATAGGTTGAAAGTTTCGCCATTTTCTTTATCTCTGATCTGTATTCTGGACATACGTAGATGGGATGTGTTTAGCTGATAATTAGTCCTCTGTTTTGGCCGAATCAGGGGATTCCACCAACTAATGTTTTGTAGCCTGATCTGTTAAGATTCAGTGAGCACTGGTTTTAGATCTTTTAGAGTTACAGATAATTAATGGTGAATTTTCTCGTACCGCTGCTCAGAAGGGCTAAAATCTGGCTGAATAGTTTATTTTCATTTTGGGTCTATGCGGTATATTGGATAGTCAGGGGCTATTGTAGAACACCGGTAGCAGTGTTATATCGTTGTTCTTATTTTGGGAACATGCTTGTGTAGGCGGTGAGGCATCATGTGTGGGAACACCTCCGTTGCCTACTAACGAGTCACAACGCGAAAGGCAAGTACTGTATGTTAACTGGTGTTGAATTCAAAGGAATGCATAATGATATGTTGTTTACATGAATGTTCTTGTGCTTTGTTTATGGTGTTGATATACTGCAAGTGACTAGTGTGGCCTTATTGGTACATTATGTTGAGTGTGAATACATACTTATACTTGTTTACACATGTTGTTGAATGCCATATGTCTTTTCCACTAATGTGTGTTATTCATTTATACCATGAGAAATCATCATGTTCATTCATAAAATTCATTATGACCACGGAAGTGGATTCTTTTGGTAAGTCCCATCAATTCCAGTATGGGCATTTGAAAGACCCATCAATTCCAGCATGGGTATTTGAAAACCCACCATTCCAATGTGGGTGTAACACCCCAGCCCAACACTGAGCCTAGAATGCCACCACACTACACTTTAAACTAATAATTAATGACACACAATAAAATTACATCAAGAAATCATCAATAATCATATCAATTGATCAAACGATAATGAATAATCAAGTACCAGGTAAATATTCTAAAACAGCATCAACCAATGAATCCAAATTAATAAAGCAAATAGTCTAGTCCAAATGATGTCCTAAACTTTATTCAATAACTAACATGTCCATGTGTAAACCAATATTGAATGAATGATTATCATGGCGAATGATCATGTGTTCCATGTGCTCTACTCGCTCTCAGTTACGGCATCCTCGAAGATCACCTAAAAACAACAATAGAGCAAGGGTGAGTCCACGACTCAGCAAACACATCCATAAACAACGAACAATAATAAATCATCAGCATTCAATAACTTCATTATCATCACATGCACTTCCATTCACATTCTCATTCATAAATCTCAAATATCAATGCAACTCTAAACTATATGTCCACATGCACTTCTTTTCGCGTATACCGGTATAGCGTGAGTGAATGCTCGCGACAACATTCACTCTCAAGCCCGTTCCTCCATAAGGATCGGGGACCTCCTCCACTCCCGTGGAGTTGTGATCATCAAGATCACCTTCTCTTATGCAAAGATGCTTATGAATGCAAACATGCAATCTCCATCATAAACATCATATCCAACTTTTCATCATGCTCATCAACAAAGATATAAACATACCAATTCATTGTTTGCAATTAAACCAAATAAAAGCACAACAATAATGGTAATAGAAGATAAAGAAAACAGTGATCGATCATTGATCGCTGTCTACCATGCACTTGCCTTTACTAGTTGCGACGCACAATTTGATTAGAAGACGGCAACAAGCACGACGCTTCTCCTACATTAAATACACACACCTCAATACAAGCTACAGCATCATAAGAATAACAATCAATATACATCGCTCCTACACGTCCCCAAATATACCACGTTACGCCGGTATCGAAAAGCTATCCATTGCTGTCCGGTTACTAAAAAGAGCGTAACTTTTGACTCAAAAGTCCGATCACCACAAACCAACCCATTCTGGATTCTTTACAAAATTATCCACCTTTTCTTAGATTACGAAGACTTCTAATTAAATCATCTAACCCTCCGTATTTAGCCCAGAAAACCGATCTGTCCGCTTCGGAACAGCAGACTTAATAAATTCATAACTTTTGTTTTACTCAACCAAAATGCGTGTTCTCAGATCCTACAGAACCATTGGACAATTATCTACAACTTTCATGTAGATCAAAAACTCTAATTAGGCTATTTACCATTTTTAGTTTACAGTCTACCAAAACAGCGCCGAAAGGCGACAACCGTAAAGACAGCAGCCTTCCGAAAAACATATCTCGAAATCTACTTGTCCGATTGACATGTTTAAATATGCTATAGAAAGATATCTAAATTATCTACAATTAACTGGTAGATGAGATTACCAAAATTTGCCATTACGATACCCTAATAAATTGAACAA
The DNA here is from genome assembly GCA_036346395.1 of Hsuehochloa calcarea. Classification (NCBI taxonomy): domain Eukaryota; kingdom Viridiplantae; phylum Streptophyta; class Magnoliopsida; order Poales; family Poaceae; genus Hsuehochloa; species Hsuehochloa calcarea. The sequence continues at coordinate 13,293,460 of CM070599.1, read as the reverse complement.
CAAAACAGCGTTCTAAATAGATCTATTAATCGGCTTCTCTATTAGAACATAATAAAATCTCTCTAACAACCTCTAATTAAAATCTCTAATTGCTGCATGCAAGTAACCACCGAAACTAACCAAGGTTCGCATGAAAACAATCTAACCTCCACGCGGCAAGAACTCGGTTCGGCGGCGTCCTCGCGCCACCAAATCGGCGCGCAGCAGCAGAAGAAGACGGCCGATCAACGCAAAGACAAAGAACGCCAAGCCGATTCGGTCGACACAAAGAACGCAGAATACTTCGGTCCGCTTGGTGCACGCAGGAAGCGAGCGATGACGGCCGTACCAGGCGCCCGAGGAAGCACTCCATGACGGCGAAACGGCGGCAAGACAAAGAAGTTAGCAGCGGCGTAGAAGCGGCGGCGACAATGCAATCTGCGCGAAGCCACAATGATCGGCGGCAGGATCCAGCGGTGCAGCAGTTCGCGTTGGCTTCGGCTTGGCGAATCAAAGCGCCGGCAATCGAGAGCGATGCAGCGCCGCAGGCGAAAAGGCAAAAAGATCGCACAACACTGCAAAGGCAAAGAACGGGCTCGACGCCGGCCTCTTCACGCTGCGGCGGCATAAGCCGCTCCCTCTTGGCTCGGCGCAACAGCCTTCCACGCGACGCCCGAATCAAATAGTAGTGGGAAAAGCAATGGCGGCGGCAATAGTGCACGCCCAGCAGAGATCGAACAACGGCGCAAGCAGCACACAGGGAAAAAAAAGGATTTTTGGCTGGCGGCTCGTGGAAAGCTAAAAAGGCTAGGGTTTCTAGAATTCCAACATCTATTTATATGGCTCTTAAAAGTCCGAAAATTCTATTTTCCCAAATCTTTTTATTTAATTACACCCAGGCCCTTAAAACGTTTTTAATTAAATATTTATTGATACTATTTAATTAATTACTCTCCGACCCTTAAGACGCGATTAATACTAATATTATTTTCAGAGTATCACATTCTTCCCCCCTTAACGGAATTCGACCCCGAATTCTACTCGCCGTTCTACTCAAATAAAAACTACACTGCTGAAATTAAACAACCAAAATAACTCATACCCGACGTGAACAACTCCGGGTATTGCTCGCGCATGCGAGACTCCAACTCCCAAGTCGCCTCTCTCTCAGACTGACGCGTCCACAACACCTCGACGTAAACCAACGTCTTGTGCCTCAGCATTCATCTCGTCAATTTTTCGGTACACTCAACTGACAGAAGTCGAAGGTACGGTCTTACTTGGTGGTCAACGGCTCTAAGAAAACCTTGTAATCCTGATCTCTCAAATACTACCTTGACATCGGGTTATACAAAATGTTGTGTGCCCTGCGCATGGACACGAGACGGTCCTAACGATACACTTTCTTCCAAAAATCTCCACAACTTCCAGAAACAAACTAATGTAACTTGGGCCAAACTTCGTTTTGGTACCAAACCACACAACTCGTACATAACACATCGAACTCCCGTCCTGCCTCCCAATCAACCACTTCACATTTGCAAGGAGTACCTCCTTTAACCGTGGACGCACAACCAAACTGGTTTCAAACAACCTCTTTTATAAATAGAACCCAACGAAAAACAAAGAATCTTCATCGCAATCACGCTTTACCAATTCCCCCCAGAATAGTCAAAATCCAAAATCAAAGATTCATCACAAAACCTTTCCATTTTCCAAATAGGTTTTTTGCAAATAAACACCACGTAAGCCAAAAGAGAAAACATTCGAATGCCAAAATCAATCACTTTTTCTTTCCCTAAATTAGAAAGAATCACATGCCAACGTAAAGCCAACTCAAATTGTAAATGACCTCTGTCATACACACGGCTCAAACAAGAATCAAGAGGGCATTTCACTACCCGAGGAATCAATTTTTTTTTTCCTCAATTTTTCTTTTAGGAATAAACTCTCTCTCAAATCATAGGATTTCAAATCATCACACTAACTCATTCCTCTTAACTGGTAATCTCAAAGCGATGCTCAACCCGAGAGCAACAACCGCGCCCATTTAGAGAGACTCTACTAACCCAAAAAAGATACTATAGTCCCCTCCTCTACCAAAGAAACTATCTTGACAAATGATTCCCAACACCTCAAATAAAATCTACACCCACAATCACATCACCTCCATCTTTTAAGGATAATCAACTTGAAATTCTCTACCCACACACACTGATTTAAAACCAAAGGATTCTATCAATGATCATCATACTATTTGGAATCCACTTTTGTTCTACTACCTCTACACATGATCATTGGGCAACCAAGGTTCTAGCATAAACACATGCTCAATTTCAACAGCCAGGACTCCTAAAGTGACTTCTGGTATACTTGATAGAAATCCGCATATTCGTTGTCTAGAATTCCCACAATCCAAACAATATCCTCAATCATTAATATCAACCATCATCACTAATCAATTGACTGCTCAAAACGATTTACTTCACTAATCTTGGACCCTCAATAAACCACACCATTCAATTTCACCTTCATAACCTTGCAAAGTATACCATCACAATATCCCAACTATTCGATAATTCCAATACTCCACCATCATGAACAAATATTCTTGGATCACTATTCACTATAGGTTCTACTAATTGTAACAATATAATCAGTTTTGTCCCAACGACCATAATTCCTTTTAGATCCAATTCTCTATGAGATTTATATCATGAAATGAATTCATCCTCTAATGTTCCTCAATTAACTTGCAACCCAGGGTCTCACAACATCATATACTTGACCACTATTAACCAGTTCCCAATATACACTCTTTAAGGTTTTGTAAAACAAATAGACTATTCCTTTCTCAAAAGAAGAGACAAATAAAAAGTTTTTTTTTTTTTTTTAAAGACCAAATCACATTAATCACTTAAGAACCAATAAAGCTTTCCGACTCGTCACTTGCTCGAACCAATTTCATCTACCAAATGAATCATGAACTCCAAAAATTCATGAATTCAAAACTCCAAACCTTTTATTTAAACGATATTACGAAAGGCGATCAAATTACATTCTTTCTAAAAGAATCATCACCACACGAAGCCACAATCCCTTACAGACAATCTTACTAACATTAAGAATAATGCACTCTTAACATGATTCATTATCGTAAACTCTTCCATTAATAAGCCCCGAAAAGTTCACCAAATTGTTCCATACTACTTTTCCATCACACCTTCAAAATGAGATTATTCCAAAACCATACAACCTCACTACAACAACTACTTTATATTAGAAGGAATCCACTACACAAATTAAAAGGTTTTATCAAAACCCTTTCATCACGGGTATGCTATTGTCTGACTATTCCACAATTGTCTAGGTATAAGCCACCTATTAAATCACACCAGCTCAACTCTTAGTGATGCTCGACACCAAACTTTAACACTCAGCAATTGCACTCCAACCATTGTTGTTATCAACTAGCTTTCTTATGATGTCTAGCTGCTACCTATTTTCATTTGCGAATCACTTGAATATTTACCAACACATATCCAGTTGTTCCTCCTCACATTTAGTTTTCAACAAAATCACCCTAAATCTTCAAAAGTCAAAATCTTCTCTCGATCAAAAGTCTCAACAACACTATAATCAAATTCATCGTGTCATTCTATAAAGAAGAACTATCCAGAACTCCTCCTGTAAATTCTAGATCCACTGGTATTCAATCCATTCAACCCTTTGGTACACAATTCCAATAATTAATCATACTAAGGTATATGTAAAGCCATCAACCAAATATGATCACCAAGTGTCTACAGTAAAGATAACACCACAAATAATATCTATTAAAGCAATAACCTAGCATCTCCTCAAGTTTCCCTTTACACACAATTAGATTAATCCATTGGTACCAAATCCAATAAATTCAACAAACCAATCAATTTTAATGTCCAAGCCAGTTCATCAACGTTCCATACTTCTTAATAACTCTTATGACTCCAATTAGGTATGGACATACTCTTAGTCACTACTCAACTCGTAATTACTCTATGACAATAATTTGGGTTAAGACCAATCATGCATCACGCTACAGATCCGACCTGATACTCATACCTTATCAATGAACTTCTATGTTTACCACCTCTATCTTAAACATAACAAGTCAACACAAAAGGATTTTAACTCTTTTCAGAAAAAAAAATAGGCATTAAACTTCAAAGACTAAATAATCCAAAAGAAATACATAAAGCCAAAGTTTTCACATCTTAAAGAACTTGCAATAGAAAACTTTCAGTATCCAGAATACCAAGTGAATAAATAAGTCATATTTTCCAATAGGAAGGGCGGAACTCCCACGAAAAAAATCAATCTTGCTGTTAACCGATATTCACACAAAGCAACAATAGATCAACCGTCATGAGAACAAGTAATGGCTTTATGGAACCAAAGGAGACCAATGAAATATCACCCGCTGTATTGTAAACACTATCTCAAGGAAAATTCATCAACCGCAACTATAACGAATTGCCCAAAATTCAAGCTCAAGGAAGAGAACAACTTTTATAAAGAAACTCACACACAATACCTATAACTCACGTAATCAAAGTAGCTACCTCTCTATTCCCATACCACGAATGGTGGTGTAACTCGTAAAACCTGGGCCACAACCACGATCTCAAGCGCCTCGGAGGGGGCCCCACGTAACCACGCCCATGCCCCGACCTCCACGGCCAAGTGGCCACCACGACCACGCCATCTATCCCTCGACATAGCTATCAATCACAATCAACATTGTATAATGAGTTCAAAGCTCAAAATAAACTCATACGTCAATGAACAACATAACGGAAGCGTAAAACTATATTCGTACCTCTCTCTAACCTACTGTGCACTAGTGTGTCAAATTTTAGGTTAGTTAACCATTAGCAAATTTTAGTTGATTTACCAAACTAAACAGATTTTAACAATTTTAGTTTGCCTAAGTTGTTAATCTATTCACCACGGACCTAAAGCCCGCTCTGATACCAACTGTAACACCCCAGCCCAACACTGAGCCTAGAATGCCACCACACTACACTTTAAACTAATAATTAATGACACACAATAAAATTACATCAAGAAATCATCAATAATCATATCAATTGATCAAACGATAATGAATAATCAAGTACCAGGTAAATATTCTAAAACAGCATCAACCAATGAATCCAAATTAATAAAGCAAATAGTCTAGTCCAAATGATGTCCTAAACTTTATTCAATAACTAACATGTCCATGTGTAAACCAATATTGAATGAATGATTATCATGGCGAATGATCATGTGTTCCATGTGCTCTACTCGCTCTCAGTTACGGCATCCTCGAAGATCACCTAAAAACAACAATAGAGCAAGGGTGAGTCCACGACTCAGCAAACACATCCATAAACAACGAACAATAATAAATCATCAGCATTCAATAACTTCATTATCATCACATGCACTTCCATTCACATTCTCATTCATAAATCTCAAATATCAATGCAACTCTAAACTATATGTCCACATGCACTTCTTTTCGCGTATACCGGTATAGCGTGAGTGAATGCTCGCGACAACATTCACTCTCAAGCCCGTTCCTCCATAAGGATCGGGGACCTCCTCCACTCCTCGTGGAGTTGTGATCATCAAGATCACCTTCTCTTATGCAAAGATGCTTATGAATGCAAACATGCAATCTCCATCATAAACATCATATCCAACTTTTCATCATGCTCATCAACAAAGATATAAACATACCAATTCATTGTTTGCAATTAAACCAAATAAAAGCACAACAATAATGGTAATAGAAGATAAAGAAAACAGTGATCGATCATTGATCGCTGTCTACCATGCACTTGCCTTTACTAGTTGCGACGCACAATTTGATTAGAAGACGGCAACAAGCACGACGCTTCTCCTACATTAAATACACACACCTCAATACAAGCTACAGCATCATAAGAATAACAATCAATATACATCGCTCCTACACGTCCCCAAATATACCACGTTACGCGGTATCGAAAAGCTATCCATTGCTGTCCGGTTACTAAAAGAGCGTAACTTTTGACTCAAAAGTCCGATCACCACAAACCAACCCATTCTGGATTCTTTACAAAATTATCCACCTTTTCTTAGATTACGAAGACTTCTAATTAAATCATCTAACCCTCCGTATTTAGCCCAGAAAACCGATCTGTCCGCTTCGGAACAGCAGACTTAATAAATTCATAACTTTTGTTTTACTCAACCAAAATGCGTGTTCTCAGATCCTACAGAACCATTGGACAATTATCTACAACTTTCATGTAGATCAAAAACTCTAATTAGGCTATTTACCATTTTTAGTTTACAGTCTACCAAAACAGCGCCGAAAGGCGACAACCGTAAAGACAGCAGCCTTCCGAAAAACATATCTCGAAATCTACTTGTCCGATTGACATGTTTAAATATGCTATAGAAAGATATCTAAATTATCTACAATTAACTGGTAGATGAGATTACCAAAATTTGCCATTACGATACCCTAATAAATTGAACAACAAAACAGCGTTCTAAATAGATCTATTAATCGGCTTCTCTATTAGAACATAATAAAACCTCTCTAACAACCTCTAATTAAAATCTCTAATTGCTGCATGCAAGTAACCACCGAAACTAACCAAGGTTCGCATGAAAACAATCTAACCTCCACGCGGCAAGAACTCGGTTCGGCGACGTCCTCGCTGCCACCAAATCGGCCAGCAGCAGAAGACACCGATCAACGCAGACACGCAACGCCAAGCCGATTCGGGTCGACACAAAGAACGCAGAATACTTCGGCCGCTTCGTGCACAAAGAGAGCGAGCAAAGAGCGGCCGTATCAAATACTGAGGAAGCACTCTGCGTGATCGGCGCGCGCAGAAAACGGGCAAAGCAAAGAAGCAGCAGCGGTGTAAGGCGGCGCGACAATGCAATCTGCGCGAAGCGCACGGCGTCGGCGGCGAGATCGGCCAGTGCAGCGAGCCGGCGTTAGCCGGCTTAGCGATCAGCGCCGCGGCAATCGAGAGCGATAGCGGCGCCGCGAGGCGAAAAGAAAAAGGCGGAAGAAAACACGGCGTCGTGAGAAGATCGCATGCAATGCGGCAGCAGAAAACGGCTCGACGGCGGCCTCTTCACGCGCAGCGGCAAAAGCAGCCGCTCCCTCTTGGCTCGGCGCACAGCAGCCTCCACGCGACGCGAATCCAAATGGGTGAAAAGCGGCGTGGCGGCGAAATAATGGTGGCCGCCAGCGAGGAGATCGAAGCGCGCAAGCGTAAAGACACGTGAAAAAAAAGGATTTTTGGCTGGCGGCTCGTGGAAAGCTAAAAAGGCTAGGGTTTCTAGAATTCCAACATCTATTTATATGGCTCTTAAAAGTCCGAAAATTCTATTTTCCCAAATCTTTTTATTTAATTACACCCAGGCCCTTAAAACGTTTTTAATTAAATATTTATTGATACTATTTAATTAATTACTCTCCGACCCTTAAGACGCGATTAATACTAATATTATTTTCAGAGTATCACAGTGGGTAGTGTTGACCACCATTCCAATGTGGGTAGTGTTGACCACCATTCCAATGTGGCAACTTGGACACCCGTATGAAACGTTCTTCATACGGTGATTGGGTCCCCGTACTTTGTGAAGTACGAGCTTAAGTGAACACCGACGGTGTATCACTCGCTATACCGAGATATGCAATGATAAGTCCATACCTTCAATGCATTCTTACATTTCATCCATTCATGTATTCATTCCATACGTACATGTATGTGTTCCAATAATTGTTCGTAATTCAACTGAATTGTGTTGTCCACTCCATGCTTGATTATTCTTGTTTAGTACTTGCTGAGTCTTCGACTCACCCTTGCTTTGTATGTTTTAATTAGGTAATTGAGGAGGACGACAAGATGATTTGGTGGGGTAGTTCGGCACACTACACTTCGCTTTTATCCAATCAGAACAATTATTCTTGCCATTCAGTCAAGTCAAATTGTTGAAATAAGTTCCAGATTGTAATAATCCTATGTTAGTATCGTTTAACTGTTCGTGGTATTATGACCGTTTATCCATTCTTTACCATGATTCTAGTGATCGTTCATTGTCTTTCCTTAGGAATTTATGTTGATTGAATCTGGATAATCTAGTTTGCGTGAATTTGCGTGACATTTTGCCTTCCGAATAGCCAGGGTGTTACAGTTAGTATCAGAGCGGGCTTTAGGTCCGTGGTTCATTCAAACATATTAAATTGACACACTGTGCACATTAGGAGGGGTTGGGTAAACTGTTGCTTCCGCATTTCAATTGTGGTGACTCGGGTATTGAGTCGTTGTTAAATTGTGTTGTGCTATGATGTGTTAATCCATGATATGATGTGATAACCTCTATCTATGAAATTATTCTATGATCGTCATGAGATGATCCGATATATATATATATATATATATATATATAATTGATTGCATTAGTTATGCGTTTCGCTAGCGGGCGTTGATCAGTTGGTTGATGTCCTGGGTTTTGCCAGGCTACACCACTGTTTGTAGTATGATATTAGAGAACTTCTTACCTCTGTTCCATAAGCTCTGTATTGAGCATGAGCTCATTGATGAACTTGTTGCCTTTCTCGAACTGATATCTGGTTTCCGGGTGGTGGTCCCGGCCATTCGTGAATTCTTTTGAAATTAGGGTTTTAATGAAGAAGGCAAGCTCCAGCAGTTCTCTGATTCGTTCTTTGAAACAAATATTGCCCTTTCGACTATTGTGATATTTCTGCTCCACGTGAGCATAGTTCAAATGCAAGATTTCTCTTTTCACAAAAGACTTGTTTTACCCCTATTGGGGAAATTTAACTCATTCGTTCGTTTGGAATCTCGGTATTGGAAGACTTCTTTTGCAAGTTCTTTATCAAGTGTGTATTGATCTTGCATATTTCTCTTGGGCTGCTTTAGTAAGTCGTTCTCTTCCTTAATTTTTTGAAATTGACAAATTCTTGTCTGGTGGCGATTGATGAATTTCTCTTGGGTTCATGATTTTGGTAGACGAGTTTAAATAGGCCTTTAATGGTACTCCGAAAATATTATTGTTTTTCGATTGTCGAATTGCTTTTACTACGAATGATCTTTGTAAATTGGCAACATTGATATTTTCATGGTTGTTCTTTCTTTCTTATTGGAAAAGAGCGACTCATTTACTCGTTTGATGGTTTGCCTAATGAGAATTCTTGTTGCAAGTTCGTTAACACGAGAAAGCATTGGCTCAATGTATTCCTTTTGGAACCCTCTGCTTGTTGAAATTTGATGCATCTCTTTTCTGAAGAAAAGCGTTGAAACCCTTTTGGAGTGCTTGGTTATGCTTAAGTCGGGGGTTGCACCCAAACAAAGATTGTGGGCTACGGGTTTCTATTAGACCCTATTTGTTTTTCAAAAAAAAAGTTTCTTGCCTTTCTGGCTGCTGAGCTCTCATTGCTGTTTGTGAACGTTATTCTTGACAAGATCGTTCTCTTTATGTTAGCCCTATCTCTCTTGTTGATACGGGCAGCTCGGTTATCCGTTTGATAGTTCGGAGAATGCAAATTTTCTTTCACAAAGTTCATTGAAGAAATTTCGACTATGTTCATTTCTTTGGAATATTTGGAGTGTTGGAGTTTAGAACCTCCCTTTGAAAAGAAAAGTGTCGAAACCCCCTTTCTCTAGAGTTTTGTAGTGCTGGGTGTGACGTTTGTTCAACTTAGTGGTTTTCGTACCAGAATTCTTTTCTAGAACAAGTTGTTATTACAATTCCATTTGATGCTGAAAATTTTTATGACCCGATTTGTCATGTTTTCTTTAGAAGGTTTATTGACACGATCAGTAATGTGAGGGCAAGGTTGATTCTTTTATAGAGAAAGAAGAAGTTTGACCACCTTTCTTGATGTTTCTAAAATGATTCAATTTCGAGTTGTGTGTTCATGACCTATTGGAGGTCCCAGATAATTATGATAAACGAAGTTTGCCACGTAAAACGATTTGTTGCAGAGTTATAATGGTTCTTCAGTGATGCGAGCGTTTTGATCTTGAATGCTCGTTGTTCTTATCTGTAAAGATCCGACATTCTCTTCTTGTGAGGCTCATGTTTTCAATTGTGGACTCCACCTAGGTTCAATGAGTTCATTGCCTAAATTTTCTGCCCTTTTCACTCAAAAGATTTCGAGTTTCAATCGTAATGCCGTTTTCTTATCGGTTGTTATTTGCTATTATCTTCGAGGAATGTGTTCCTCAACCACGAACTTAGTTTTCGCTTTCCAAGATCACCTTTATGAGAATATTTCTTTTGGTTTCTTGGCCGTGGTGAGCAACGCTTCTGTATGAATGAACTTGTTTTTGTTCGCCTCTTCCTTTTGAGAAAGGATCACGCTTTGTGTTGCGAAGTGTTTGCAAGGTGAAAGTTTGCCAACCGCTTGGTGGTGGATGAGTAATCGTAGCGATGATACTTTGCTACCAAGCTATCGGAGGAGTAGTAGAATGTGAAATGGTTTTGATCTGTATCCCTTGGAGGGAAATTGATTCACCGAGATGTTTGACTTCAAGTAAGTCCAAAAATCTTACTACCGATTAACACCGTATAGTGAAATTCTAGAACTTCAATTCGTGATTGAAAGGTTGGTGATTATCTGAGGTATGGAAACCTTCATTGAATTTTTAGAGTAACGAATTGGATAGCATTGCGAGATGGTGTGGGTGATTTGATGATGTCAATGAGTGAGTATGTTAGAATGGTGGTAATGTTGGAGATTTAATTCGATGATTTCACTATCGCTATAAGAGCAATCTGTTGTAGAGGTTTTGGAAGTTAAACTGGGCCTTGCATTCGTTTATGCTAGACCTTTGGTCACGTACTAATTGTGTGTATAGAGGGTGGAATAAATGAGTTTCCCGATTGTTCTTGAAAAATTGAGGTAATGTGATTGTGTGGTATCTATCCTGTGGCGCTTTGGGTGCCTTTAATCAAATTAAGGTTGAATAGTAGAACGAGATGTCTAGAGCAATCGAAAAATTCAATGGAGTCTCTCCACCATGGTGTGGATGATGTATTTCAGTTTGAGCATAATTTGATAATGTTCAATTAAGAGGTTTAATCTCTTGAGGTATGCGATGAATTCGAATTCCAATATTGGAGAGAAGTTTTACTCCTCGAAGAGAGAAGCGGAAGAAAGGATGTTTCTCGAAAATGATGTGTTTCCTTGCTTCTCGCTTGGGTTTTGTGCTTTGTTGATAAGTGTTTTCGACTTTGAGTTGGGGCGTGTTGGCATAATCAATCTTTCCAGTTCAATGAGTAAAAGAAATATTTGATTTGAGTATTCAAGCAAATTTCTCTTTTGGTTTCCGTGGTGTTCTTTCGCAAATTGATTCATTGGAAGTGGAATTGCTTTACTGATGAATAGTCATATTTGGGATTTAACCTTTTTGGTGAAGAGTTAACATTGCGTGGTTGCGATGAGAACTCTCTATTTTTCAGTTGGATTCTCTTCATTTCCGCAGAGAAGAAATTAGGAAGTCGGCTTATCGCTTGACCGTCACGGTACATACGCCAAGCACGCAACGTAAGGTGCGTCTTTGGTCTTGAGAGAGCAAGCAGACCATTCAAAGTTTGAGATTAAGTTAAACACGTTGACCATCGAGTAAGGTCTTACCTTCGATCCTCTTCTGATGAGTGTACCTAGAAAGTTCAAGTTGATTGTTAGGTCAGACGTTGCTTCACATTTTTGCTTTGTGGTTTCTCTATTCCGAGAGAGAGGCCACTTGGGAGATAGAGTCTCGCATGCGCGAGCAGTATCCAGACCCATTTGTTTCTGGTACAGGTTAAATCCGTTGATTTCAACTCCTTGGAAATTCGTTCTGGTATTAGTTGCCGGTTAGAATTCGTGGTCGAATTCCGTTAAGGGAGGTAGAATGTAATACCCCGAAGGTGATTCGGCTTATTAGAAGAAGTTTCGGAAGAGGGAGCTAATCGAAAAACCAGAATCATCTTTTCACCGGGGGGTTTTCTGTGATTTCACGGCAACCTGGGCCTAGGCCACGGCCCAGAGGGGCCCATGTGGTGGCCGGCCATAAGAGGGGGGGTTCCCACCCCCCAAACCTTAAACTCCACATCTCTCCCCCTCCCCCCTTTGGAGCCGCCGCCCCCCCTTCCCCCTTGCTATGCACCGCCTTGTACGTCTATTTTGGGTCAGATGCATTCGTTTTCTGTTCTGTCCATCTGTTAGAAAGTTGTAGGTATTGTTCTTAGCTTTCCATAGCCACCGAGATCACGTGATTCCGCCTTACGGTTTAGGAGATATGATTTTTTTAGTGCGCGCTGTTCTGTCTGTCTGACGAGAAGGATCTGTCGGCTTGATCCTAGGTTTTGATTTAGTTAGAGGCATTTCCAGAACCTCGACCCAAATAAGTTATTGTAGCCCTTTAAATTATCTTTCAAACCTGATAAAGATCATCTCCATTGGATCTGTATAATGAAAGTTATGATATTTTCTTTACCACTGTTCTGAATTCTTGGTAGATAAATGTTAGCGTTTTCATCTATTGTTTAGACTACTGTAGAGGCTGAATCTGGGGTTTGGCCCTTCTAGAGTTTTATTTATGGGAAAGTTAGCTTTCTTTTGACACCGAGATAAGGAAAATCCGATCTGTAGTTTGGGAGATATGAATTTTTGATTACGAACTGTCTAGTCTGTCTGAAAACTGATGTCAGTAGGTTTGTCCCTCGGTTTTGTTCAAATTAGGGGCCGAATCAGAACCTTCACCCAACTAAGTTATTTTAGCCCTTAAAATTATCTTTCCAAGCTGATAAGAATCATTCTCATTGGATCAATAGGTTGAAAGTTTCGCCATTTTCTTTATCTCTGATCTGTATTCTGGACATACGTAGATGGGATGTGTTTATCTGATAATTAGCCCTCTGTTTTTGCCGAATCAGGGGATTCCGCCAACTAATGTTTTGTAGCCTGATCTGTTAAGATTCAGTGAGCACTGGTTTCAGGTCTTTTAGAGTTACAGATAATTAATGGTGAATTTTCTCGTACCGCTGCTCAGAAGGGCTAAAATCTGGCTGAATAGTTTATTTTCATTTTGGGTCTATGCGTATATTGATAGTCGGGGCTATTGTAGAACACCGGTAGCAGTGTTATATCGTTGTTCTTATTTTGGGAACATGCTTGTGTAGGCGGTGAGGCATCATGTGTGGGAACACCTCCGTTGCCTACTAACGAGTCACAACGCGAAAGGCAAGTACTGTATGTTAACTGGTGTTGAATTCAAATGAATACATAATGATATGTTGTTTACATGAATGTTCTTGTGCTTTGTTCATGGTGTTGATATACTGCAAGTGACTAGTGTGACTTTATTGGTACATTATGTTGAGTGTGAATACATACTTATACTTGTTTACACATGTTGTTGAATGCCATGTGTCTTTTCCACTAATGTGTGTTATTCATTCATACCATGAGAAATCATCATGTTCATTCATAAAATTCATTATGACCACTAAGTGGATTCTTTTGGTAAGTCCCATCAATTCCAAGATGGGCATTTGAAAGACCCATCAATTCCAAAGATGGGCATTTGAAAACCCACCATTCCAATGTGGGTAGTGCCGACCACCATTCCAATGTGGTAACTTGGACACCGTGATGAAACGCTCTTCATACGGTGATTGGGTCCCCGTATTTTGTGAAGTACGAGCTTAAGTGAACACCGACGGTGTATCACTCGCTATACCGGTATATGCAATGATAAGTCTATACCTTCAATGCATTCTTACATTTCATCCATTCATGTATTCATTCCATACGCATATGTATGTTTTCCAATAATTGTTCGTAATTCAACTGAATTGTGTTGTCCACTCCATGCTTGATTATTCTTGTTTAGTACTTGCTGAGTCTTCGACTCACCATTGCTTTGTATGTTTTAATTAGGTAATTGAGGAGGACGACAAGATGATTTGGTGGGGTAGTTCGCACACTACACTTCACTTTTATCCAATCGTAACAATTATTCTTGCCATTCACCAAGTCAAATTGTTGAAATAAGTTCCGCATTGTAATAATCCTATGTTAGTATCGTTTGACTGTTCGTGGTATTATGACCGTTTATCCATTCTTTACCATGATTCTAGTGATCGTTCATTGTCTTTCCTTAGGAATTTATGTTGATTGAATCTGGATAATCTAGTTTTAATGCTATGCTTAGTAGTTTGATAGGTTTGCGTGACATTTTGGCTTCCGAATAGCCAGGGTGTTACAGGAACTTTGTCCGACCAGGGTATTTATTATATATCTTCCGTAATATTTACGACCAGTTAGGTCGGTGGTCTTAGAAGTTACGACCACGAAGACGTATGGTCTTTACCATATATTAAGATAATATATGAATATTTTAATCCTCAACACCCACCTTGGTTGTCAATTGCTTAACAAATTTGTGGTTAGGGCATTATTGCCAAATTACCTCTAACTTTGAGGAATTTCGCCACATCTCTGAAATACCAGAGGCAAAATATTTCCATCGAGGATCTGGTTGCTAGTCTTGATGTTGATGAGAAGGCTCGGGCAAAGGATGTGACACCAATGGAGCAAGAGGTACAGTTTATAGCGAACATCATATAACATAATGATAAAGGGAAAGGTAAGGTTATTTCGACCACAAACTTCAAAAGGACCAATAATAGTAAGAAGAAAGTGAACTTGAAGGATATTACTTACTTTGTTTGTGGTAAGACTGATCATTGGGCCAAGAAATGCTGCAAACGGATGGGCAAGAAAAATTATCTAGTGTAGAAGAATTCTGCTAATGTGATTATAAGAGAGACCGAAACATTTGGGTAGGGTAATTTACCTAGTGTATCTTCGGCATGTTAGTCTACTAATTGGTGGATTGACACCGGACCTAATATTCATGTATGCACTTATGCATATATGTTTTCTTCTTACCAAGTTGCACGGAGTTCTTCCATCCTAATGGGGAAGGGGTCATATGCTTTTGTTGTTGGTGTTGGCATGATATATTTGAAGTTCACTTCAGGAAAGATCGTGCGCTTGAAGAACGTGCAACATGCCCCTACAATAAAAAATTATTGGACCGAAAAGGCGACTAGAGGGGGGGGTGAATAGGAGCACGCTCACTTTTTCACAAATAATGGATTCAATAATATTTTACTCCAGTAGCCATAGAAGCTATGAAGATCAGTAAATCAATACAGCGGAAGACTAATATTGAATCTAATATAAACCCCTACGCAAAATGATAAAAACAACAAAGATTAAAGCACATCGGTCTTGTCACGGCCGGACATTGGCTTGGGCGGTCGACCGATTTTCGCCCGTCGACCGGTGGCACACGCGGTTTGACCGTCGGCCTCGTAATGCATTGAAAACCCGATGACGAAGATGCAAATAGATGAAACTTTTGATCTACTAATCCAAACTTGATGAAACTTAGAGCACACCTTCTCTATGATATCAGGGACCTATTCCAATTGAAGATTATGATAATTCTTGGAGGAATCAAGATCATTTTCTGTTTGATCAAAAAGGGTTCAAAAACCGGGTCAAAACGAAAACCAGGTCAAAACTCTTGCTCGTGGGTGATTGATGATCAAGATGATCCTAGAAAGATTCACACACGTCACAGCAAGCTAGATCATGTGAAGAATCTAAGCAAAAACTCACGGATCAAAAAAAGATATAAAATCATCAAATAGAGAGAGAACGCAATGAGACAAAACATTGATCAAACTTTCCTTTGATTGATTGATATGATCAGGGCTTACAGCCACTCCATCAATAGAGGACAATGCTCAATCCAAGAGCACGAAAATCACATCAAACATCAAGAACCCTAGCCTCCACAAAAGCTCTCCCTAAGAAAATTAGGGTTTACAAGAATTGTAAAAGTGGCGAAGAAGATGGTGCAGCCACCACCCTCTCCTATTTATAGTGGAGGCTTAGACCTTTGAGAGACCATGTGAGAGGTCCTCCACTGTGAGTGATGAGTATTTGACAACTTGGTGAATAGGTTGAGAGTTGAGTCTCTCTGTTTGTACTGTTTCTGTGATGAAACAGGATAATCGGAACTACCGCCATGTATGTAGCGGAAGTTCCGATAATCGAAACTTCCGGCTTTGTAAAGCGGAACGTCCGATTAATCTGGGAACTGTGTTCGGTTGAAGTAATCGGAACTTCCGCACCTGGGGTCGCGGTTTGTCCGATAATACTGACGTGAGTATTCCTCTGTGATGAAAATCAGAATTGAAAATCTGGGAGTGCCGACGCTCCGATAATTGGAACTTCCGCAATGGTAAGCGCGGAACTTCCGATCATCCTGACAAGTGCGGATGTTCCGGAAATCAGAACTTCCGCAATGGTAAGTGCGGAACTTCCGATTGTGCCTTAATCGCGCGTAGAAGAATAGTTTGTGATTTTGAGTTTGTATGAGTTTGAGTCTTGTTCAAATATTGATGCTATGATATTGGGCAATGCTATGTGATGTGTTTTTGTCTGTATTGACTGCAGGACATCAAGACGAAGTCGTGGCGAGACACGAGCTGATCGGACTAGGCGCAGCGCGCTGAGGTCGAACGGCCGGGATGTGTCAAGACGGCGTGAATCTTGAGGTGGTTGCGAGTCAAGGACAGCAAGGTGTACGGAGGCTTCCGGAAGGTGCGCAAGGGGCGAAACGGTCTTTTGCAAAGCGCACAAGTGGAGGCGGTTCCGTTCGGGTGTAGCGGGCTTAATGGGTTGGAGACCCATTAGCCAAGGGCTATAAATAGAGGTGAACCCCTGGTGTTAGGGTTAGACCTTTTGAGAGAGAAAATTAGGGTTAGAAGCTAAAGAGCCTTTGGAGAGGTTGTTATGCTTTTTGAGAGTTTGTTGAGTTGGAGAGGATGAACTGAAATCTTGTGTAATCATTCGTCTGTGTTTCCCTCTGTAATCGTTTGATTTCTATCAATGAAACTCTGAGGTTTTGATTACTTGTTTATGCCTCCTTTCTTCTCTCTATTCTTCTCTTGAATAGCTAGGGTTTTGATGAAACTTTTGATTCCTCTTATAAGATGGCATGAAACTTGATATCTAGAGTCGTATTGCTATTGCTAATATATCCTCAAAGTTTCATGAGCTAAGAATCTGAGAATCTTGTCTATTGTGGTTTTTGGTCTTTCTTGCCCCTTCTTCAAGAAATCCGATTTTGCTTTGATTAATGAATCTTTGTTTGCGATTCTTCTCCATGAGGTCAAGATGTTGTTTAGGATGATGTCCTGTGAAACTTGACCTGAGAAGAGCATTCAAGATTTAGTATTTCGGATTTTTGGGAAAAACCCGAGCGCACTGTTCTTCAGTCAGGATCCGATTGTCCACGGCGGAACTACCGCTGGCGGAACTTCCGCACTGAACCCGGAACTACTGCAGTGTAGAACTACCACTAGGTAGAATCGGAGCTTCCGATTTCTGACAGAACAGCCCGAAGCTTGTTTTCGTTCTCTGATTTTGCTTCACTCAAACTTGAGATTTCCAGAGGGCTTTGTAGGTTTGTTTAAATACAGTAAAGGGGAGTTCTTAATTTTTAAGGCACCATTCACCCCCCCTCTGTTGCCATTTTGGTCCTTCAATTGGTATCAGAGCCGGTTAGCTCTTCTTTATATATCTTAACCGGTCTGTTGAGCCATGGCAACGGACAAGTATTCCACCAAGCCTCCAGTCTTTGATGGCCTGGATTACCCTTTCTGGAAGAGCCGAATGGAAACATACATCCAGGCTCAGGGGTATGCCATCTGGAGAAAGGTGAAGGTTAGATTCGCCGTTCCTGCCGATGAAAACATCAATGTGGGAAACATGCCTGATGTTGAGGCCAATGCTAAGGCAAGGAACATTATCATTCGTGGTTTGAGCGTATGAGTTCGATCACATTTCTCATTTGTCTTCGCTATTTACATCCGGGTGACCTCGATGCATACCATGAGGGCACCACCTGATTAAGATGGTTCGACAAGACCAGCCTGCGCGAGAATACAAGAAATTTGAAGCTTGTCGGTGAATCTCTTGACGAGTGCTTTTCGCTTTCCATAAGATTTTGAGCAACCTCCGAGCGGTCGGTCTTACATACCCCGACTTGGATAACGCCGATGATGCTTTCGCACTTGATCTTCGTGTTTGGGAGATGAAAGTGACTACCATCAAGGATAGCACGGACCTTCGACTTCGACTCTTGATGCGCTTTACTCGCGCCTCAAGACTCACGAGATTGACATTGTCTCTCAAGGTCGAAGTCACAATGATGGCTTTAGTCACCGATCCCACCTCCGATCTTCTTCTCGAGTCGATACACGGTTCTCCCTTGCTGCTCTCGTGACATATAACCGATGATCGCTAGAGCACTTGAGGATGAACAGCTAGCCCTCTTAGCTCGGAAGTTTTCCCATGCTTACAAGAGGAGGAGGGATGGAAAAAGAGGAGGTCCTGTGATTTGCTTCGAGTGTGGTGGCCCCAACCACATCCGAGCAAACTGCCCCAAGCTGGGGAAGGGCAAAGGTGACTACGGCGGTTCGGGCAAGAACGGCTACATCGATAAGAACCGCAACACGAAGCCCTCAGCACCTGACCAAGGCAAGAAGAAGTTCCGCAACTTTGGGAAGGCAAAGAAGCTGTTCCATCGCGTCCTCACCGCCCTCGACGAACTGGACACCAGCGAGGTGGAGGGGTGGAGTGACGATGATGGAAAGGACGATCAAGATCCCAAGGACGACGGCAACTTCTCCGGCATGTGCTTCATGGCCCTCGGGGGCGATCTGAGCGACAGCGAGTTGTACTCCGACTCTGATGAGGTTAGTCCCACTTACGACCAGCTTAATGATGTTTTTCTTAAGCTAGGTAGATTTCATGCTAAGTCTAGGGCTAAGTGTGCTGAGTTGGAGAAGGAAGTAGCTAGACTATCACGGGAGCTTACCTTACTTACATCTGCTCCCTCCCGTGATGATTGTGACACATGCTGTGCTTTGCTTGATGACATGGAAAAATTAAGGACCTTGCATGATAGTGTGTCCTCTGAATTAGATATGATTAAAGTAGAGAACATTAGCCTTCTTGCTGAACTAGACATAAGTAGGGTAGCACCTCCTTCATCTACTACTGTTGAGGCTACTGCTTGCACCTCCTGTGAGGTTAAGGACAACTCGTTTAGAGGTATATATACCATGTTGCTCGATCTGCCTAAGACTTGTGAAAATTGTAATAATCTCAAGATGAACCTAAAACAGGCAGATCACAAAATTGCTGAATTTCAAGCTGCGTTATTAGAGCCAATTGTTTCTTGTTTAAACTGTCCTAAGTTAATCACGAACTAGAATCAGATTCAAACAGCTTTCAAGAAATGATTGATCAGAATAACAAACTGGCTCAGTATGCTTCTAAGGACCTTGTTAGCTCACCATGCAATCAGTGTAATAAACTAAAATATGATTTGGTTTCTTTGGATGAAAAATGTGTGAAGCTAACTAAGGACCTTCTAGAGACACAATCATCTGCTTTTATTGTGTGTGCTGGGAAGAAGTCTAAGGGTTTGGTAGAGACGCCTAGCAACGTGAACCAATGCTAGCGAGAGGATCGTCCCCAAAGTCGGCCGTGCATGCACAAGCCAATCTTTCCTCTCGCCGTTGGTTCTTCTTCTCGCCCCTTACCTTCTGCTGTTCCTTCTTCCCCCTGCTCTTCTTGCACCTCTCACTTTCGGGAGTGTCAGTATCTTATGAACACTCTCGAGAGATTTGTAGGAGGCAAGAAGAAGCTCAACCTCATTCTAGACCAATCTAAGATTTGCAGATTTAATCAGGGTCTACGATATGATTTCCATGAGGATATGAGGAAGCATCCACCTGTCGTGCTCAGAACCATAGCACCAGGTGTGATCAAAACTAAGCCTGTGATCGAGAAAGTAAATTTCAAATCAACGGTTTTGTTCAAAGGATCTCGACGAAAGAAGGTGATTCCACTGCAGCTTCGCCCTCGTAAGGCGGTATCATTGTACCTTCCGCCGGAAGGATGGACATTTGGTTGATCATTGCTTCAGCGCGCCAAGATCGCGCGTAGAGATCGTGTTGAGTCTCGTTAGGTACATTCGTGGTCACCCCTGCACCATGAGTGCACCTAAGACCAACACGAGGTCTAGGTTTGATACAACTAATGATTTAGGCAAGATCGAGGACTTGGTTTTTCCAGTTTTCGATTTTCGTCCTCATGCTCCCTTTGGTCGTGACTTCCGCCGCTTGAGGGTAGATCTCGCTTTCCCTTCGAGATGGCTACCATGGCGTGATCGACATGTTGCCGCACTCGACTCGCTCTTCCATAGCAATGGATTCAAAGAATGCCTTCCAGTCCGCACATAGACCTTCCGCTTGTTGAGTGACAGAGAGCGAGGGTAGATAGAGGTCGGTCTTGCTTGACTACTTCATCTATTCGACGTGTTACTCAAGATTGGGTGCCAAAATCATCGCTGATTCACCCCAAGATCGAGACTTTACTGCTTGACTCAGTTCGCCGGCCGGGAAGGGAAAGGTCTGGATTGTAGACTCCGGGTGTTCTCGTCATATGACCGGAGACTCTCGTTGGTTTTCTTCCCTAGCCCGTGCTCGAGGTGATGAGACGATCACTTTCGGAGATGCTTCATTTGGGCGCGTCTCGCTAAAGGTACTGTGAGCATTAATGATTCTTTTATTTTGAAAGATGTTGCCTTAGTAAGTGAGCTGCAGTATAATCTGCTTTCAGTCTCTCAGCTTACCGATGACGGTTACGAGGTAAGCTTTAAGAAAAACAATTGCAAAATTCTTGATTCTTCGGGTAGCCTAGTTTGTGGGATTTCTCGATATGGGAGGATCTTTCGTGCTGATTTTTCTGAGTCTTCTGGTGATCCTCTCTGGTGTTTAATTGCTTCTGAATCCCGTGATTTGACCTTCTGGCATAGGAGACTAGGTCATATAGGATTTGATCATTTGACCCAAGTTAGCGGCCACGATCTGATTCGTGGTTTGCCGAAACTCAAGATAGTCAAGGATCTAGTTTGCTCTCCATGCCGGCACGGCAAGATGGTTGCCGCTTCACTCTCCAGTCACAGTGACAATGACTGATGCACCAGGACAAGTGCTCCATATGGATACAGTTGGTCCAGCTCGAGTGCAGTCAGCAGGAGGGAAGTGGTATGTTCTTGTTGTGGTCGATGACTTCTCGAGGTACTCTTGGGTTTTTTTCTTAGCCTCGAAGGATGAGACGTTTACTCATTTCTGTGGTCTTTTTAGTAGGCTTTCTGTTGAGCTCCCAGGTGCATTACGAGCAATTCGTAGTGATAATAGCACCGAGTTCAAGAATTCCTACTTTGAGAGTTTCTGTGGTGAGACAGGTGTAGAGCACCAGTTCTCTTCTCCATACGTCCCCCAACATAATGGCGTTGTGGAGAGGAAGAACCGTACCTTGGTCGAGATGGCCAGGACGATGCTTGATGAGTACTCTACACCTAGGAAGTTTTGGGCTGAGGCTATTGCTACTGCTTGTCATGTTTCTAACAGAGTTTTTCTTAGGGCACTCTTGCATCGCACTTCTTATGAGTTGAGATATGGGCGAAAACCCAGCGTCTCGCATTTTCGTGTGTTTGGTTGCAAGTGTTTTATTATGAAGTCTGGGAACCTAGACAAGTTCGAGTCACGATCTTGTGATGGGATCTTTCTGGGTTACTCGACTTCTTCTCGTGCCTATAGAGTCTGGAACTGCGAGTCTAGCAAAATGGTAGAAACCTGTGAGGTGACCTTCGATGAGGCCACCGGGACTAGGCCCGATATCTCGTGTTCTCTAGAGCGACCGAGTCCATCTTTGTGGACGATGAGGAAGACGGTGATGAGGGTTGTCTACCCGATCCAGTTCTTCCTCCTCCTCTTGAGGTGCCTTCTTCCACTGCACATCGAGGAGATCAGCCCTTACCTTCTGCTTCTTCTGAAGCTAGTGGCTCTGTTCCTATCTCATCTCGCTAATGAGGTAGAGGCCACTTCTTCATCTCACCTGGACCTCCTAGACACATTCAAAAGGACCATCCTTCGAGAGCAGATCATTGGAGATCTTTTGAGCGAGTCACTGCTCAAAACTGCATGTCTCTCTTCTGTCTCCATTCTCGCCTTTGTTCCTCATTTGAGCCCAAAGACGCTTGTCATGCTCTATCCGACGAGTCTTGGATAAACGCCATGCATGAGTTGGAAAACTTTGAAAGAAACAAGGTCCGTCCCTTGTTGAGCCCCTCAAGGTCACAATATCATTGGGACCAAATGGGTGTTCAAGAACAAGCAAAGTGAAGATGGGTTAGTCATTCAAACAAGGCTAGACTGTAGCTCAGTGGGTACTCCCAAGTTGAGGGTCTAGATTTCAAGAGACCTTTGCCCTCAGAGCTAGACTTGAAGCCATTAGAATCTCGCTTGCCTTTGCAGCTTCTAAGGGTTTCAAGCTTTACCAGATGGATGTCAAGAGTGCTTTCCTCAATGGCCTTATTGAGGAAGAAGTCTATGTCGACAAACCTCCGTGTTTCGAGAACCCCAAATCCCTAACCATGTCTACAAAGCTTTCCAAAGCTTTGTACGGACTCAAGCAGCTCCCGAGCTTGGAATGAGAGGCTTAAGTCCTATCTCACAATCACGGTTTTGAAATGGGTAAAATAGACAAGACCTTGTTCATCCGCCGCCTTGGCACCGATCTTTTGCTCGCCCGCATCTATGTGGACGACATCATCTTTGGCGGCTCCTCACATACTCGCTTCCCGCTTTCCGATGTTATGAGCTCGAATTTGAGATGAGCATGATGGGCGAGTTGAGCTTCTTCCTTGGCTTCCAAATCAAACAGACTCGGAAGGTACTTTTCTTCACCAAGGCAAGTACACTCGAGACCTCCCAAGCGCTCGACATTAATGATGGAAAGCCAAGATCAACTCCGATGGCATCTACAATGCTTCTTGATCCGTATGAAGACGGCGAATCGCTTGACCAAAAGGAGTTCAGAGCATGATTGGCTCTCTCTTGTACCTCACGGCCTCGAGACCGGACATACACTTCTCTCAGTGTCTTTGCGCTCGGTTTCAGCTTCTCCTCACAGATCTCACCGCCAAAGCGGTGAAGCGCATCTTTCAAGACCTTCGAGCTACCATTGACTATGGTATCCGTACTCTTCCTCCTCTTGTCTATCTCTTAGAGCCTTCTCCGATGCATTTCGTTGGTCAGAGGATAGATAGGAAGAGCACCTCCGCACTTGCCAATTCATTGGCACTTCTCTTGTCTCCCGGTCGCCAAGGAAACAATCCGGTGTTGCGCAATCCACCGCAGAGGCCGAGCACGTTGTCGCAGCCGGGCTGTCAGAGCTGTGCTTTGATGGTCTCGACCTGCGCAGACTTTGGGTTAGTAATCGACCGTGTTCCACTCTTTTGTGATAACACGCCTGCGATTTGCATTGCCAAGAACCCAAAGCAACATTCTCGACTAAGCATATTGATATCAGATATCACTTTCTTCGAGACCATGTAGAGAAGGGTGACATTGTGCTCCAGTTTGTGGAGAGTGAGCATCAATTGGCCGATATCTTCACTAAGCCTCTGGACAGCTCTCGGTTTTCAGCTCTGCGGGGAGAGCTTGGGGTGGTTTGTCCTTATGGACTACTGTGAGAGGGAGTTTGGGTTTTACTGCTGTATAGTATTTTAATTATGCTATTTCTCCTTTCTGGTTACATTTCATTTAAATATTTTGGGTCTAAGTCCTTCCAGCATAGGTTAGAGTGGTTCTCTTGCCAAGTTGTTTTGACTGCTAATTCTTATCTTGTGCTTCTAGGATGCTGCTTATTAGTCGCTCTTCTCTCTCTAAGTAGAGCTTACTCACTTCTTATAGGTTCTAGCAAGGGTCGGACCACCCTTGGGTAGACAGGGACAGTATTTGCTCCTTATTGTGTGAGTTGATCAGCTGATAGTCCTGGAATCATATGGGGTAGATAAGAACCTGTCTGAGCGATAGTATTCTCTATATCTTTTCTATGCTCTAAGGACTGCCTTTTCTGTTTCTTTTATCAGTTTCTCGTTTTTGTTCCTTTGGTTCAGGGGGAGTTTATCTTGATTATTTCAGTTCTTAAATTTGTCATAACTCAACCTGAATTAAAAGATGCATTTCATTCTGAAGGGGATCTGTATTTTCGTGCATTTCATCTTGCATTGTAATATAATCATATGGAGCCCTGTCTATTATCCCTTATGATCTGTTTTCACTGTTTTACATCTTGCCATGATTTATGCTAAACTGCTAGATTTATCATGACTTTTTATGTGTAGTTTAGTCTTTGCCATGCTAAGGTGATTAAAAATGCTAAACTTGAATTAAAATCTTGTCATAATAGCTCTTGAGACTAGTCTGTTGGAGTTATCCTTTAATGATTCTCGCCATGTTAAGTAGGCTGAGTTGAGTCTTGAACCTTTATTGAGTTTCAGAGTAGGCTATGTCAGTTCATTCAGAAACTTGACTTATCTTTAATCGTTGGTCTAAAAACTTCAAAAGCAAAAATGATCTCTTTTGTGCAAAAAACTGATCTCACCAAATCTTTCTCATGAGACTGCTTGCCATTGCACTAGGCATGAACTCAGGGGGAGCCTTGGATGACCTAAGATCACTTCCTTAAGTATGTTGCTTGGAGTGGTCGCATAAGGCTTGGGATCTAGCACATGGTTAAGATTTGAAAAATTAGTTGAAGCTTAGGAGGCAGTTGTGGATGGCACCTAGTCCAGGACTTGCTTCACTAAGATAAAGCCATAATGATGTTTCCAGAAAAAGAAACTAGTGCTAAAATTGCTTATAATTAAAAAGACCAAGTACTGTTCAATATGAGTCTTTCTTCAACTGGTAGCACTCTAAACTGTTCAATATGAGTCTTCTTGGTTCAACTTAGATTATTGACATGGCTTGTATCATCCTTGGATACCTTTGCTAGACTACAATCTTGGTTTATTTGACTTGCTAAAGAATTGGATCATTAATCAGATTATGGATTTTCTGTCTTAGCTACTCTACACATCAATTGTCATGATCTTGATAGCATTCTTATGTGTTATGGCTTGGTGTAATACTCTAATAGTCATCTTGGATAATCTACATGGCTCCTAATGCTTAAAATGAATATCATATAGTCATTTCCTCTCTTTAATACATCTTGATGATTTTATTGCCAAAGGGGGAGAATTTTGGAAAGAAAAAGTCTTCTGGAGAAAAGCCTTGAGTTTTATGAAAATTGCTCTTTCATCTCGTCTCAAGTCTTTCTCTTGTGTCAACATGGTCTTGAGCTTCTGTACTACTTGTTTAGACCTTGGTTGACTTTAAAACTCAAACTCATCTTATGCTTTTTCGGTGATTGTCAATTTACTCATCAAGGGGGAGATTGAGAGACCATGTGAGAGGTCCTCCACTGTGAGTGATGAGTATTTGACAACTTGGTGAATAGGTTGAGAGTTGAGTCTCTCTGTTTGTACTGTTTCTGTGATGAAATAGGATAATCGGAACTACCGCCATGTATGTAGCGGAAGTTCTGATAATCGGAACTTCCGACTTTGTAAAGCGGAACGTCCGATTAATCTGGGAACTGTGTTCGGTTGAAGTAATCGGAACTTCCGCACCTGGGGTCGCGGTTTGTCCGATAATACTAACGTGAGTATTCCTCTGTGACGAAAATCGGAATTGAAAATCTGGGAGTGCGGACGCTCCGATAATCGGAACTTCCACAATGGTAAGCGCGGAACTTCCGATCATCCTGACAAGTGCGGATGTTCCGAAAATCGGAACTTCCGCAATGGTAAGTGCGGAACTTCCGATTGTGCCCAGAACTGTGCAGAGAAGAATAGTTTGTGATTTTGAGTTTGTATGAGTTTGAGTCTTGTTCAAATATTGATGCTACGATATTGGGCAATGCTATGTGATGTGTTTTTGTCTGTATTGACTGCAGGACATCAAGACGAAGTCGTGGCGAGACACGAGGTGATCGGACTAGGCACAGGCGGCGTTGAGGTCAAAACAGTCGGGATGTGTTGAAGACAGCGTGAATCTTGAGGTGGTTGCGAGTCAAGGACAGCAAGGTGTACGGGAGGCTTCCAGAAGGTGCGCAAGGGGCGAAACGGTCTTTTCACAAAGCGGCACAAGTGGAGGCGGTTCCGTTCGGGTGTAGCGGGCTTAATGGGTTGGAGACCCATTAGCCAAGGGCTATAAATAGAGGTGAACCCCTGGTGTTAGGGTTAGACCTTTTGAGAGAGAAAATTAGGGTTAGCTTTAGCTAAAGAGCCTTTGGAGAGGTTGTTATGCTTTTTGAGAGTTTGTTGAGTTGGAGAGGATGAACTGAAATCTTGTGTAATCATTCCTCTGTGTTTCCCTCTGTAATCGTTTGATTTCTATCAATGAAACTCTGAGGTTTTGATTACTTGTTTATGCCTCCTTTCTTCTCTTGAATAGCTAGGGTTTTGATGACACTTTTGATTCGTCTTATAAGATGGCATGAAACTTGATATCTAGAGTCGTATTTCTATTGCTAATATATCCTCAAAGTTTCATGAGCTAAGAATCTGAGAATCTTGTCTATTGTGGATTTTGGTCTTTCTTGCCCTTTCTTCAAGAAATCCGATTTTGCTTTGAT
This sequence comes from Hsuehochloa calcarea, assembly GCA_036346395.1. NCBI lineage: Eukaryota > Viridiplantae > Streptophyta > Magnoliopsida > Poales > Poaceae > Hsuehochloa > Hsuehochloa calcarea. The sequence goes on along the minus strand of CM070599.1, from coordinate 13,266,741 downwards.
TAATGAATCTTTATTTGCGATTCTTCTCCATGAGATCAAGATGTTGTTTAGGATGATGTCCTGTGAAACTTGACCTGAGAAGAGCATTCAAGATTTAGTATTTCGGATTTTTGGGAAAAACCCGAGCGCACTGTTCTTCGGTCAGGACAATCGGAACTTCCTATTGTCCACGGCGGAACTACCGCTGGCGGAACTTCCGCACTAAACCCGGAACTACCGCAGTGCGGAACTACCGCTAGGTAGAATCGGAGCTTCCGATTTCTGACAGAACAGCCCGAAGCTTGTTTTCGTTCTCTGATTTTGCTTCACTCAAACTTGAGATTTCCAGAGGGATTTGTAGGTTTGTCTAAATACAGTAAAGGGGAGTTCTTAATTTTTAAGGCACCATTCACCCCCCCTCTGTTGCCATTTCGGTCCTTCAACCTTCTAGAAGTTTGATCCTATTAGGCTCCCGTTAAGGCCCAAAATAAACGGGACACATACGCACGTATTTTAATGCACCATCTTTAACTCCCTTTGACCTAACTAGCTTCCTTGCACCATCTTGCGCCTCGAATTAGCTAAAAGATCTCCCTTGTCCATCTTGCATCACGCTTGAGTTCATTAACCTCACCCGACATCGTCGATCATTCTGGACCTCAGCTCTCCAAGCCTAGTCCCGATCATCCTCTTCGTTGACCACCAAGCAACATGCACAACAATAGACAAGTAAACCGAAATTGGGAATAAGTTCTTCACAACTTGACCCATGTTAGACAAAACATGCATCATGCACCATATATGCCCTGAAACTCATGACTTTGACCTAACACACGAATATCGCCGCCACACCGGGCGCATTTAACAAAGTGAAATGTGTCGATCACTCGTGGCGGCTCGATCGCCACTACGCCGGCGGATCGACGCGACCTATGGGCCGGTCTGACCGCCAGCAATGACTTAGCCGATTTTCAACCTCTGAAACCCGAAACCTACTAGAATTTTCAAACCAATAGAACTTTTGATTGGAGACTCGAAAAATTATAGGACCAAGTGCAATAGAATCCCTTTCTTGCCTACACCCTCTATTTTTGGCTCAGCTCAAAATACCACTTTCTGACATTCCCGGTCCGACCGCCGCACCTGGCCGGTCAAACCGATTTGGGACCGGTCTGACCGCCGCAGTTGGCCGGTCAGACCGGTTTAGACCTGACAGAACTGAACTTTGCCGAAAACACGTGAAACAACAAACCGTAAACACCATCGCCAATTGTCACATCATTCTAAGATCTGGAGCATATCCCCATGATATCCACAATCCCCCCTTGATGAACACATTGGCAATAATACAAAAAATGTATTTTGAAGGCTTGAAAAGTAAAGTACTTTCGTTTTCGCACAAAGGCACAACTTGGTCCATAAGCAAGAGAAAGCAATGGAAATGACTAAGTTGGCATCAGAATGGCATATGCATGTGAGATAAGGCAAAAGAAAGCATAAAAACTTTGATTTCTAGAAAAGAGTTAAAAATCTCACTTAAGGTCCATATGAAACAACAATTGTTCAATTAACCTATGATCATTGTGAGGATTAATAAATACAATTCAAGTTCAGAAGAATCAATAAGATAATAAGAATGCATTTCAAAAACTCCCACTCACTATGATCCTCAAATTTTCTATTTTCTCCCCCTTTTATCATTTATATATATCTTCTCCCTCTTTGTACAAAAATGATATATTTTCTCCCCCAACATTGAAACATCTTCTCCCCCTTTGACAATGGAGTCATCAAGGAATCACGCCTTCCTCTCATCAAGAGATAACAAATACAGAATGAAGAAAGAAGCATGAAATGGAGTATGCATGAAGTGCAATGCAGTAGCTTCATTTTTTTTATTTTTCAATTTTTGATTACAAGAAGCTTTGGAGATTACCCAAAAGGGGCAAGCTAGCATCTCTAATATTGCCCAAACAACATATCAAGCATAACAAAGCTAGCAAGATCATGACAAAACATATATATCAAAGCTAATCACGAAGGATGAAAAGTAAAGCTGTATATTTGATCAATTTAAGCAAAGCTTCAAATTGAGCAAGTTCATCAACAGGGATCCTAAAGTGAAACTGGCCATATCAAAATGTCAAAGTGAGATAAAAAAAATCTAACAAAGACCATATTAAGAGTCAATCAGGTCCTGTATTGAACCATTTTGCTCAAATTTCTCAAAAGCCCATTTGTCAACAGTTTTCTCATTTGCACTGAATATTTGAAGTTGACTAATGATCTAACTTAGTGACAAGATCCTGGACTAAGAGACATCCACAAACTCATCCTAAGCTTCGACCAGAAGTTGATTAAAGGTATATCTTAGTGAAGAAGTTCCTGGATTAGGAGCCATCCACAAACTCTTCCTAAGCTTCTACCAGGGCGACAAATCTTGAGGTTCATGTCATTTCTGACAAGCAGTCCCCATGAGATCGTCTGGATTATCAAACTATCTCCAAGTTCATGTCTTTGACAAGCAGTCTCGTAAGAATAGTTTGGCACAATTTAAGCATAAGACAATCTTGATTTTTCATATTTCACAAGAGTAGTTTTAGAATATCAAGAACACAAAAAGCTCAAGTAATGGTCAATTTTAGATTCAACAGCTAACAAAGCAATTCTGACAGGGCCAATGTCACAAAAGGTGCACTAATTGCGCAACTAGCTAAAACATCCACAAATTACAATTTTTTAGTTCGAGTTGTTTTAGAGTTCTAGCTCATACAGCAAAGACTTATCTGTATATGTGAAAGCATGATAATTTTAGCAAGTCAAAGAACTAGACATGGCATTGAGCAAGAATTGAAATACTAAAGCTCCAAAGGGTAATATACAAAGCTTCATCAATTTTAAAAGATAAGCAGAACATCTTATATTACAATGCATCTTTTTGGATTTTTCATACCACTTGTTGTATTTTTCATATGAATGCAATATGATACAATGAGATGCAATAAAAAGCCTAAAAATCTAAAAAGTTCAAAAAGAACAATAAGTTCAGAAAAAGAACAAGAAAAGATCAAAAGAACAAGGTAAGATCAGAAAAGATCGAACTCCCCCTCAAACCAACCCATAGGAATAAATTACCCCTAACTCGCTTCTCAAGGTGGCAAACCTAGTTGGGTCTAAAGGTTTGTGAGGATATCAGCCAGTTGAGCCTCGGACTCCACAAAGTGTAGCACAATATCACCTTTCTCGACATGGTCTCTAAGGAAGTGATAGCGAATATCTATGTGCTTGGTCCTAGAGTGTTGCACAGGGTTCTTAGCAATATTAATGGCAGAAGTGTTATCGCAGAAAAGAGGAACACTAGCAAAATTTAACCCATAATCCTTAAGAGTGGTTACCATTCACAAAATCTGACTACAGCAACTAGCAGCAGCTACATATTCAAATTTCAAAGAAGGATTGTGCAACAGAAGACTGCTTCCTAGAAGACCAAGATACAAGAGAAGTGCCTAGTAAGTGACAAGTGCCTGAGGTACTCTTCCTATCTAATATGCGCTTAACGGCTTGGCGATGGGAAGTCCTCGGAGACACCTGAAACCTCGCACAGAGGCAGACCGTGAAGTGGATGTCCGGTCTCGAGGCCTTTAGGTACAAAAGGGAACCGATCATGCTGTGGTACTCGCGTTGATCCACGACTTCTCCTTCCTCATCTGGATCCAAAATAGTCGAAGTTGCCATGGGAGTGGAGATTGGCTTGCAGTTACCCATGTCGAAACGTTTGAGCAAGTTCTTAGTGTACTTCGTCTGATGGATGAAGATCCCTTCCTTGCATTGCTTAATTTGAAGTCCCAAAATGTAATTGAGCTCTCCCATCATACTCATCTCAAATTTCCTGGACATAGTCTCAAAAAAGCTGGAAACAAGAGCATTAGAAGAATCACCAAAGATAATATCATCAACGTAAATTTGAGCAAGCAGAAAGTCATTACCACGCATAAGAATGAACAAAGTCTTGTCTACCTTACCCATCTCAAATCATTCTTAAGCAGGAAGGTCTTAAGTCTATCATACTAGGCTCTAGGGGCTTGCTTAAGACCATACAAGGCTTTGGATAGCTTGAACACATGATTTGGATACTTGGTATTCTCAAAGCCCGGGGGTTGCCCAAAATAAACTTCCTCCTCAATGGAACCATTTAAAAAGACACTTTTAACATCAATCTGATATAATCTAAAGCCCTTAGATGCCGCAAATGCAAGTAGAATGCGAATGGCTTCTAGTCTAGCAACAGGAGCAAATGTCTCAAAAAAATCCAACCCCTCAACTTGGCTAAACCCCTGAGCTACCAACCTAGCCTTGTTTCTAATTATAGAACCATTCTCATTTTATTTATTTTTGAAGACCCAGCGGGTTCCTATAACATTATGTCCACTAGGCGATTCTACTAGGTTCCAAACCTTATTCCTCTCAAAATTCTCTAATTCCTCATGCATGGCATTAACCCAACTAGAATCTGATAAAGCATGTGATATATCGTGGGATTCAAAAGAAGTAACAAATGCAGAGTGAGAATAGAGATTTGGATCATGATACCTGGAGCGAGTGACTCGCTCATGGAGATTACAAATTATCTGATCCGGAGGGTGCTGCCTTTGAATGTGAAGTGGTGCACTCGGAGAGAAAAGTATCTCTTCAACCTCCGCAGGTACTGCTGATGATGAAGATGCAGCAGGAACCACATCTGAAGGCGAAGTAGTCACAGCAGGTTCTTGTGCTGGAATAGGAGCGTCAGTAGCAGCAGGTGGAAGAACATCAAATCCTTTATGATCTTCCTCTATGAATATGCTCTCTGTCACCTGTGTATCACTCGAAAATATCTGATCTAGCTCCAGGGCTAGTCTCATCAAAAGTGACATTGCATGTCTCCTAAACAAGATTAGTTTCAGCATTAAAAACTCGAAAACCCCTCGAATGTGCAGGACAATCCAGAAATAAAACATAAAAAGTTCTTGACTCAAATTTATCTAGATTTCCTGTCTTCAGAATAAAATATTTGGATCCAAAGACTCGAAAGTGCGAGACAGAGGATTTTCTATAAAATCGAAGCTCATAAGCAGTCTTGCCCAAAGAAGGTCTCACAAAAAAACGATTTGCAATATGGCAAGTAGTAGCAACAGCTTCGGCCCAAAACCTCCTCGGCGTGCTATACTCATCTAGCATCGTCCTAGCCATCTCGACCAAGGTCCTGTTCTTCCTTTCCACAACATCATTTTGTTGAGGGACGTGTGGTGAAGAGAACTGATGCTCAATTTCATGCTCAGCACAAAAAGAAGTAAAAGAAGTATTCTTGAACTCCGTGCCATTATCACTGCGGATCGCTCTCAAGGCACCCGGAAGTTCAGAAGCTAAATGAAGAACAAGATCATGATAAAAGTCAAAAGCTTCATCCTTCGAAGCAAGAAAGAACACCCAAGAATGTACCATTTTCCACCAACTGACGGAACTCTAGCAGGACCAACAGTATCCATATGAAGCAACTGTCCCGGTCCATCAGTCATGACCATAGTCACTGAAGGGTGTGAGGCGGCAACTTGTTTGCCATGCCTACAGGGTGCACAAACAGCATCTTTGACGGCTTTGAGTTTGGGCAAACCTCTCATAAGCTCAAGATTGCTAACTCGCGTCAGATGATCAAAACCAATGTACCCCAAACGATGGTGCCAAAGCCAGAACTCAGAAGAAGATGATGAAATCAAGCATTTGAGAGAACCAGCAAGAGATTCAGAAAAGTAAGCTCCAAAAATCCTAGCAACTCTAGTAATTCCAAAAACAAGCTCACCAGTTGAATCAAGCACCCGACAAGTATTTTTCTTAAATATAGTCTCATACCCATCATCAAGAAGTTGAGACACATAAAGCAAATTAAACCTTAGCTTATCCACAAGGGAGACCTCCTTGAGAATGAAACCGTCGTTCACCCTGATCGATCTCGTTCCTTCAATTTGCCCTTGTTTATCATATCCAAAGGTGATAAAATCATCACCTGTCGACCGCGTGAAAGCGGTGAACCATCTTGAGTCTCCAGTCATGTGGCGTGAACATCTGGAGTCAACGAACCACGTGTCCTTTCTCTTTCCGCGGTAATCCTAAAAATCAAGGAACAGAAGAACGATGTGTCTCAATACTGGGGTTAGTTAAACAAGACTTAGGAACCCAAGATCGAGACACACGCTTATGCAGTAGTATGCAAAGCGTATGCTATTCTTGATTTTATCAGAAGTTCTAGCATGAGCAATGGTCACACAAACAAAAGAAGCATCCTGTCTAGGAACATGATGATGACTAGTATGTGAAACAAATCCTAAACCAGGTTTATTATTTTCAAATTGACCATGTCTCATAAAAGCTCTAGGTTGATGAGATGAATTTCTAACAAATTTTTTCTTATCATGTTTCAACCTACACCAACAAAACTCGACCAAATATCCATCCTTCTTGCAATAGGTGCAATGATACTTGATACTACTGGAAGAAGCACCCTGTGACTTAACAGAAGGTTGGGCAACGCCTGCAGATTTAAAGATAGTTTTTGCAGGTAGTGTTTTGAATTCAATTAACCCCTTTTCCAAGACTTGAGTAACTTTTGGGTTAGAATTATTTTGAACATGATTGTATCCTAATCCTTGCTTCTTATAAGGAGTTTTAGACTTGTCCAGAATCATGTTTAATTATTTCTTACCTTTAGAGAATTTTTCTAAGGTATCCTTAAGATAAGCATTTTCATCTTTAAGATTAACACATGATTCACAGGTTTTACCTTTATTGACTCTAGCATATTTCTCCTTATATAAAGCAGTTTCAAGTTTAAGCGCTGCACATGAAGCACATGTAGAAGACTCAATACTGCCCTTAAGCTTGATATATTTAGCTCTACCTGCTCCTAAGATATATTTGACTTCATGTTCGCGTTCTAAGCAGAAAGTGCAAAGGCTAGAATCAACAGCTCCAAAAACAACTAACTTGCTAGACTCTTAGCATTTTTTCACATGGAGCAGATTTAACCTCAACAAGCTCAGTCCTAGCATTTTTAAGTTGTTGCAAAGCAGTGTCCTGCTGCTGGAGAGACTGCTCCTCCTGAAGAGTGGAAAGGTACAAGGCCTCGCTCTTCAGCTCGTGGTGGGCACAAAGACGATCCCACATCTCCTTGGTCGTAGAAAAACCAAGTACATCGAACGCGTGCTTGGGCTCAATGCTGGCCACCACGATGGCAGAGGCCTTAGCATCCCTATCGTTCCACACCTCGTAGGCGTCGAGCTGCGTCTAGTACTCCTCGAGCGTGTCCTCAAAAGGTGGCAACCGCAGCCTGCTGAACATCCTCGGTAGCATTAGCAGGGAAAACGAGCTCGGTTGGTGGGATGGGCAAGGTGGTTGGTGGGATGGGCAAGGTCGCTCGCCGGTGAGGTAGACCCACAAGCGCTGTCCCCGCAGGTGAATTCTCATATGCTGGATGAACTCGCGGTAGTTGATGTCGTTGAAGGTGATTGGTGGCTTCGGAACCGAGATGGTACCCGTACTCGAGGTTCTGGAGGGTGCCATCTTGGGTGATGGCCGCTGCATGCCGGAGACGCTGAAGCCGCCCACAAAGACGCGGGCAAGAACTGGGAAGATGTCGAGCCCCAGCGTCGGTACCAATGGTGCTCGGTAGCGGTGCTACAAGCAGAGGTACTCGGCAGTAGCGGCCAGACTCGAGGTGGAGCAGCTCGGGACGACGCCGAAGCAGCTCGGGGCGGCGGCGTCCGAATCCAAGGTGGAGCAACTCAGGACGACGCCGAGCGCTGTTGGGGAGGAGTCACGAGCAGAGGAGCTCAGCGGGGCGGTGTCGGGAAGGCAGATGTAACACCCCAGCCCAACACTGAGCCTAGAATGCCACCACACTACACTTTAAACTAATAATTATCGACACACTATAAAAATTACAGCAAGGAGACAATGATAATCATATCCAAGGATCACAAACGAACATGCATAATTATGGATCAAGCGACAATAAATAAGCAATGGGAATTATAACCAGGTAAATAATCCAAAATAGTATCAACCAATGTATCCACATTAATAAAGCAAATAGTCTAGTCCAAGCATTGCCCTAAACTTTATTCAACCTCTAACATGTCCAAGTATAAACCAATATTGAATGAAAAGATTATTATGGCGAATGATCATGTGATGTCCATGTGCTCTACTCGCCTCGCCACGGATCCTCAAGATCACCTAAAGACAACAATAGAGCAAGGGTGAGTCCACGACTCAAGAAACACATCCATAAACAACGAACAATAATAAATCAACAAAGATTCAATAACTTCATTATCATCACAGTACTTCTATTAATATTCTCATCCATTAATCTCATGCCTAGTACTCCTCGAGCGTGTCCTCAAAGGTGGCAACCGCACTAGGATCAACAAAGAATACCCCGAGGGTTAATCACATGACCGAAAAACCCACTTCAAATCCGTAACTCACACTTCTTCAACTTAGCATAGAACTTGTGCTCTCTCAAAGTATCTAAAACCACCTCAAATGACGCCATGATCCTCATTGGTCTTGGAATAGATAAGAATGTCATCAATGAACACCACCACGAAGTCATCTAGATACTGTGCAACATGTTGTTCATGAACATCCTCGATAAGAGTAGCATTAGCAGGGAAAACGAGCTCGGTTGGTGGGATGGGCAAGGTGGTTGGTGGGATGGGCAAGGTCGCCGCCGGATGAAAGTAGACCCACCAAGTGGAGTAGCTCGAGACCCGACGGAACCTCTTAGCCTTCTGAAGATCATCGTCAAGGGACCGAACCAAGTTGTTGAACTCACCATACTCAAGCAGTGAATTCTCATATCTACAAACGGACCCTCTCAAGTGAAGACATCTCTAAAGGATGAACTCGCTGCAACTCTCTCAAGTAGTTGATGTCGCGTTGAAGGTGATTGGTGGTTAACCATTAGCAAATTTTAGTTGACCGAGATGGTACCCGTACTCGAGGTTACGACACACTATAAAAATTACAGAGGGTGCCATCTTGGTGATGGGATCAAGCGACAATAAATAAGCATGCCGTAAATAATCCAAAATAGAGACGCTAGTCCAAGCATTGCCGCCCACAATATTGAATGACGGCGAATGATCATGTGATGTGTGCTCTACTCGAAGATGATCGAGCAAGGGTGAGTCCCGACTCAAAGAAACACATCCATAAACAACGAACGGGCACTTCATTATCATCACGTACTTCTATTAATATTCTCATCCATTAATCTCATGTATCAATGCAAATCTATTCTACATGTCCACATGCACTTCTTTCACAGATACGCAGTATAGCGTGAGTGAATGCTCGCGACAACATTCACTCTCAAGCCCGCTCCTCCATAAGGATCGGGACCTCCTCCACTCCCGTGGAAAATTATCTACAACTTTCATGTTGTGATCATTCAAGATCACTGCTCATATGCAATAATGCTTATGAATGCAAACATGCAAACTCCATCATAAACATCATATCCAACTTTTCATCATGCTTCTCAACAAAGATATAATCATACCAATTATTTGTTTGCAATTAAACAAAATAAAAGCACAACAATAATGGTAATAGAAGATAAAGAAAAGCCTGATGCACTGGCGGCCGAAGGATCGATCATTGATCGCCGCTCTACCATGCACTTGCCTTTACTAGCAATCGCCGCTTCTACTCAAATAAAAACTCGACAACTGAAATTAAACAACAAAACAACACGACGCACGATTTGGCTAGAAGACGGCAACAAACACGACGCCTCTCCTACATTAAATACACAAATTTCAATACAAGCTACAGCATCATAAGAACAACAATCAATCGACATCGCTCCTACACGTCCCCAAATATACCACGCACTCGCATCAAAAGTTACCCATTGCTGACTTAGATTAAGGCCTCCCATGCACTCGCACTCTCCTAACTTGAGACAAACTCGGGATGGTCTTTGGCACCTCCCTTACTATTTCACGCACATCCACTCATTTAATTTGTAGCGAATAGGAATGAAGTGTGCGCACTTCATTCGATCCACAACTACCCAAATCGCATCCTTCCTCAAGGCGAACGAGGCAACGCCACCACAAAGTCCATAGAGATATCATCCCAACACCATCGGGTACCTCCAAAGGCTGAACAACCTCGCAGACGCTTGTGCTCGCCTTTCACTTGTCGACAAACACCACAAGAAGCCACATAGTTAGCAATGTCCACCTTCATGCTTTCAAACTCGATACATCTTAGTCTCACCAGATGAATAAAGGTACAGTGCGATGTGCCTCCTCAAGATATCATCTTTGACCTCCGCTTTGCGGCACGCAAAGGCGGCCTTTAAACCTCAAAGTACCAAAATCATCCATGCTTCACCCCTTTGCCCTCATCCGCACGCTTCCTAACCTCTCCAGAATAACCGGTCACTAACACGGTCATTGTCGACTCAAGAATTAACATGTGTTGTGCCCGCATAACAATAAGATATTCCCATGCGATCAAAATCAGCAATGAGGCAATCTAGAGTAGCAGGGGTCGCCATGCGACTAAGAGCATCTCGCAACAACATTGGCCTTGCTCGATGATACCAATAGTAAGATCATAATCCTTGATCAACTCCAACCACCTCCTTTGCCTCAAATTCAGATCCTTCGAGTGAAGATATACTTGAGACTCTTGTGATCTCGTGAAAATATCACAAGGCTCGCAGATAGATAATGCCTCCAAATCTTGAGAGCAAAACAACCGCAAACTAACTCCAAATCATGCTGGGATATTTCGCCGTGCTTTAATCGCTTCGACGCATAAGCAATCACCTTACCGCCTTGCATGAGAACACAGCCAAGACCCACTCGAGACGATCCAAAAGATCGTGGAACCGCCTCGCCTGGAAGAGTGAGAATAGGAGAGGTCACCAACTCGCTCTTCAAAATGCGTAAATCAGGCCACACTCACACCCACTGAATCTCACACCTTTCGAAAGCCGAGACATCGGCTTGGCAATGATAGAGAAATCGCACAAAAACGCCGATAATAACCACCAAACCCAAGAAACTCCTCACCTCCTTCACACTAGTCTCCTCTTCCAATCCACCATCAGAGAGACCTTACTAGGATCAACAAGAATACCCCGAGGGTTAATCACATGACCCGTAAAACCCACTCTCAAATCCGAACTCACACTTCTTCAACTTAGCATAGAACTTGTGCTCTCTCAAAGTATCTAAAACCACCTCAAATGACGCTCATGATCCTCATTGGTCTTGAATAGATAAGAATGTCATCAATGAACACCACCACGAAGTCATCTAGATACTGCGGCAACATGTTGTTCATGGTCTCCATAAAATGGCAGTGCATTAGTCAATCCAAAGGACATAACTTTATACTCATAATGCCCATACCGTGGAGAAAGGCTTCTCTACATCCTCGCCACGCACACGGATTTGATTATACCTCGATCGAGATCAATCTTGAGAACACTTGAGCTCCATTCAACCGATCAAACAAGTCCTCAATGCGGGCAATGGATATTTGTTCTTGATTGTGATCGATTAAGCGCACGATAATCAATACACATGCGCCAACTCCCATCCTTCTTCTCTGTGAATAAAAGAGCTCCCACGGCGATACTGTTAATCGATATGGAGACATCGAGATGGGACGAGTATTCGAACAAGATCAATGCGAATTCCACGCCTCGCAGTGGCAAACCCAAGCTCACCGGGAACACATCCGGATAGTCACTAACCACCGGAATCTCCTCAACCGCTGGCCACGCCGGCCGCGAAGAGCTAAAAGAAGTCCAGCATCGTGACGAATTCGGAACAAATCGACCAACATTGAAAGAGAGCGCGAGGCGCACTGAAAAAGTCAAAGTCTCCCGCACGAGGTCCGACATGAGACCGCTCTACAAAAACAGGATATCACGGCTCGATAAGAGTGCAACCAATCCATACCCAAGATAACATCGAACGGCTCCATTTGAATAACTATCAAATTCGCCGTGAACTCTCTCCATCAATGGCAATAGAACACCCAGACAAACAAGAGAGCTAGCAATAATACCCCGTGAGAACTAACCAACACCGACCGAGAAATCCATCAGATACTCAAGTTGTACCAATGGTGCTCGATCATTGATAGCGGTGCTACAGCAATGACGCACGAGGCTAGAAGGGCAACAAACACGACGCCTACTCAAATTTCAATACAAGCTACAGCATCATAAGAACGGACATCGCTCCTACTCGAGTGGAGCCCATTGCTGACTGTACTAAAACGAACGCAACTTTTGACTCGAAAGTCCGATCACCACAAACCACCCCATTCTGGATTCTTTATAAAATTATCCTCATTTTCTTAGATTACACAGTCTTCTAATTAAATCATCTACCCTCCGTAATCCCAAAGCCGATCTGTCCGCTTGAACAGCAGGCGTGTTCTCAGAGCAGAACCATTGGAAAATTATCTACAACTTTCATGTAGATCAAAAACTCTAATTAAGCTATTTACTATTTTTAATCTACAGTCTACCAAAACAGCGCCGAAAGACGATAACCGTAAAAACAGCAGCCTTCCGAAAATCATAACTCAAATTCTACTTGTCCGATCGACATGATAAAATATGCTATAGAAAGATATCGAAATTATCTACAATTATCCAGTAGATGATATTTTCAAATTTCGCCATTAAGGTAGCCGAATAAATCGTACAACAGAATAACAGACTAAACCCATCTCTGAAATTCCTTGTGCTAGCTGCACTCCTCCTACTATTCCAAACCGGATGCATGTCTATAAAAATATATTGCATCGCTAGTTAACCACCAGCTAGCAATGAGTGCAAAACTAATTAGCTACTAATTAGCATTAACTAGACACACTATACAAGCAACAAGTACTCCCGAAGCCAACCAAGGGATGCAAGAAAAGCGAGCATTAGGTACTTGCTTTAAATTACCTTGTCGGAAATTCACAACCACGCACGCGAGTAATTTAAATAGAATCGGGCAGAAGGTGCCGGATCAGTCTTGCAAAGAAAGCGACGACGGGAGGGCACCGGATTCGGACGGGAGAGGGCTCGCCCGCGGTGGGGGTGGAAAAGAGAAGAAAAGCTAGGGTTTTAAGAAAAACCCCAAAACAATTTATATAGCTCTAAAGATTCAAACTCTATTTTTCATATACTAATTAATTTAATTGCACATGTGCCCTTAAAACGCCGTTATTATTAAATTAATTATTCTCCACCCTTACTACGGGATTAATAATATTAATTAAATTTTCAGGTAGAAGGCTCGGGAGCCGGGCTCTCGGGCGACATTCGACGGAGAGGGCTCGGATCCGACGCGTGGAGCCGGGCTCGTGGGAGAGGCTCGGGAGGCGCGGGCGACATCGAGGGATCCGGCGGAAGGCTCGGGAGGTGGTCGACGCCGGGAGGCGGCTGGCGACGTTGAGGAGGAGGGGGAGCAAGGAGAGACCCGACGGCGCCTCGGGGAAACAGGACTGGCGTCGCACGAAAGAAAAAGGGGAGAGGCGGTGGGAATCAAGAGTTGGGTAGGAGAAACCCTAACCCTAATCTGTCTGATACCATTGTTGGGAATAGACTTGTTGTATTGTAAAGGGCCAATGGGCATATATATATACAAGCATGGATAAAAAAAACCGGCCGGTAACCGGGAAAAAAATACCAGCCAAAATTTTTAAAATTTGAATTTGAATTTTTGACTCCATAATGTCCTTCCCTAGTTGGTTTAGGCATTCTTATGCTAGATTATCTATTGAAACATTAGTTTTCAGTATATTTAGCACTATTAAAACATAAAGGAGGATTTTTTATGTACAACTTGAAACACTTTCTCGTTAATTGGATTGCATGCAACCATGAGAGAATTGGATTGCATCATTATTTGCTCAGGATTGGATTGCTTATTTAATCCTATACTTTCAAATCATTTAGTGACGCGATATGATTAATAAGAGATACGAAAAAGTATTTGCTAATAGTTTGTTCAGCGACACAAGTTTCATATGTATGATTACTAGTATCAATATACTGGCATTTGTTTAGCTAGGACTGGCCGACCAAGTCCAACTTTCATATTTCTGCTAAAAATACTAGCTCCTAAGGGTAGCTCATGTAACTAGAAAGCTATCCTTTTAGGAGGTGGAGTCATGAAAGAAGCAAGAAAACAATTAATATACGGCCTTTGGAAAATATAAGATAGTTAAGAATTCAAATGGACCTAATATTTTCAACTAGAGTAAATTGCATTGGAGCTCCCTAAACTTGTGCAGTTGTCTCACTCAACACCCTGAACTTGCATTGTACTTTGCCGCCCCCCTAAACTTGACCATGTTTGCACTATTGATCAATCAAACATTTAGGTAATTTCACAACCATTGCACCAATGCAATTTACTCTTTCAATTGTGTCTGTGCAAGAGCATACTACTCATCCTTTTGAAAAATCATGTATGCCTGTGTATTTAGAATATATGCAGCATTTTTTTTGGCCTATTGTCATTCCATTAGGCAGCCTTTCAATTCATCAGGGACAGACAATAGTTGCTTTGGGAACGTTTGGATCTATACTTAATTTTTCCATCCTAGGAGAGGGCAAACTAGCCTAGTTAAGCTCTTGATTAGAAAATCAAGATTTTTATGTACAACTTGAAACACTTTCTCATTAATATTTGCATTATTCCAAATTTAAATTTGCTAATTACCATTTTCACCATTTTCCGGTTTTCCCGGTACCGGTTACCGGCCGGTCGGCCCGGAGAAAATCCAGATTCAAATTTTGAAATTTGAATTCGGGCCGGTTTTTTTTGAATTTACCGGTAACCCGCCGGTTACCGGTACCGGCCGTCGGTCGGGATCTTCCCCGGTACCAAGATTTCAATCCCGGTATACAAGTGCATAGTAGGTGCAATATGCAGAAAACACCCTAAAGTAGAGAAGAATAACACCACATATAAATACATCTAACAAAAACATGATTTTTTTTTACCTTTTTACTTAATATATATTGGGCTGGTACCAAGATTTCAATCCCGGTATACAAGTGCATAGTAGGTGCAATATGGAGAAAACACCCTAAAGTAGAGAAGAATAACACCACATATAAATACATCTAACAAAAACATGATTTTTTTTACCTTTTTACTTAATATATATTGGGCTTTCTATAAAGTGGTTGTTGTGTCCGTATTGCATCATGCACATATTTCGTCAATTCAACTAAGTTGGTGTATAGGATTAAATTAGCATAAAACAGAGTAAGTTGCACGATTTTAATCTGTCCTTTTTTTATCAGACATCCACAAAATCCATCATTTTTTATTTTTCTGTCAGTTTTTTTATAAATAAATCTACTGAACATTTAAAATCCATGTTCCTTGATGAAGAAGACATGAAATCTGAATACCTTGGCAATGGGGAGTAGCTATTATCCCATCAACTGATGACATAAAGTTCCATGGCAACAGCATCCTTCTGTTCTTATTAATTACTATTCGTTTTTGGGCAAACTACATATGAAAGAGTAAGCAAAGAATGAAGGACTGTCGATTATATATGGTTACCAAATTAGCATACTTAAAGCAACAAATGAAACTGCAACCTAGATTTTAGGGTTATAATGATTGAACTAATCATCTAAATATATTCTAGGGAGTAGAGATAATGGTATTGTACACAGCCTTCTCCATGTTTCCTTTTGTCATATCTACTGCATCTGACTAGGGATTTGCATCTAGTTTATTTAGAGGGTCATTTTTGTTGTTGCAGATGGAGGATCTAAAGGCTTTCCGGCAGTGGGGAAGCAGAACTCCTGGTCATCCAGAAAATTTTGAAACACCTGGTGTTGAAGTCACCACCGGTTTGCCTCTTGAACTTATAGTGAACATTCTAAAGCTTGTTTATCCTCTTTTACTTTTCAGCTGGAAAAAACTATTGCTTGCTGAAATGTTCTGATGTTATGTAGGTCCTCTGGGGCAGGGTTTTGCAAATGCTGTTGGACTAGCACTTGCTGAGAAACATCTAGCTGCTCGTTTCAACAAGCCTGATTTTAAAATCGTGGACCATTACACGTAAATTGATATTTACTTGCTTGACTATATGTAGTTACCAACATAATGTGGATTTGGGACAGTGGTAATACAAATTTGGTACTTGATGGTCTTAGGTATGTTGTACTTGGGGATGGTTGCCAAATGGAAGGTGTTACAAATGAGGCGTCCTCTCTTGCTGGTCATTGGGGTCTTGGAAAATTGATTGCCTTCTATGATGACAATCATATATCGATCGATGGTAATACAGATATTGCTTTCACGGAAAATGTTCTTGCCCGATACGAGGCACTAGGATGGCATACTATCTGGGTGAAGAATGGCAACACTGGGTATGAAGACATCCGTGCGGCAATCAAGGAAGCAAAGACAGTCAAAGACAAGCCAACTCTTATCAAGGTGACTGACAGTTTGGTGGTAATATTTCTTATTTTTCTTTTGCTTGTCAATTTGATGCAGTTTCATGAGACAAATGGTGTTGTATAGATGACTACTACAATTGGTTATGGATCTCCAAACAAGGCAAACACATATAGTGCTCATGGGAGTGCTTTAGGTTCCAAAGAAGTAGAGGCAACCAGAAGCAATCTTCTCTGGCTTCATGAGCCTTTCCATGTTCCTGATGAGGTCAAGAGGTATGTTGTATTTGGCAATTAAGTTGCTAGTGAACTCAAGTTGTAGTGCTTCACAGTAATTACAAATAAATATTTCTGTTTTCAAAAAATTCAAATAAGAAAGTGGTGTCGTAACAAATAAGTAGTTATCATCACATATGACTGGTCTTACAAGTACTGATTACGGGCAGTAGGAATGCTGATCTGTATTTTTGGTCCCTGTTGTGGTGGGTAGATGACTGTAAAGTGTAAATTGCCACAAGAGCAATGGTTTATTTCCTGCTATAATACCAAAGAATAAGAATAGGAAAAACCAGCATCCATGATTTCCCTAACCAACATCCATGATTTCCCTTACTCAACATCCAGTCATCCATGCTTTATGTGGTGTGTTACAAACTTACAATATTAAATAGTTCAAATGATTTATGTAATTTTCTAGTTCTCTGCTTTTCTCCTAGCACCTGTGTGCGCCCCAGCTCTTTTTACCTGCATGTGCTCTTTTCCCCATCTCCCACTTTTACTGCTTTTTCAGTTTTTGCTGTACCCGGTTTCCATGTGTACCCTGTTTTTTTTAAATTACTTAATGAAAATCGAAGGGAACTGTTAAATAGTTCAAATAACGAGGGAACTGTTAAATAGTTCAAATAACGAGGGAACTGTTCAGGTCATCTATGTGTACGTTCCAGAACATCATACATGTGGAAGTCCTTCTGTAAATTGCATGCTTGATACTATCACTAAGAACACACTTTTTTCATTTCCAATTGTATAATTTAACTAATCCATTGGAAAGGGGGATTAAAAAAATATCTGCACTTTTTGAAATGGTACATCTGGTATGAAAATGTTGGATATTGTTAGGAAATGGCCTTGGCAAGTTGTTAATGCAAATTCTCAGTTTTGAAGGCCTTGTTGAAAATTGTTCTGCTTTGGAGACTTGACTTTTGTTTGGAAACAAGATTTCCAAATTAGTGCACAGTAATAGGGTATGGCTGAACTTAATTTTGTTGTGCACTGAAGTTTGATTAATAAATCATCCCTTACAGGCATTGGGGTCAACATATTGATGAGGGTGCTTCTCTTGAAGCTGAATGGAATGCAAAGTTTGCAGAATATGCAAAGAAATACCACCAGGAAGCTGCTGAGTTGAATAGCATAATTTCAGGGGAACTGCCTACTGGGTGGGACAATGCTCTTCCAGTTAGTTCTCTGAACCTTAAACGTCATGTCTGTTCAATATTCCATCAGGTGTAAAAATGATACATATGTTTGCTTCTCATCTTTTTGTTTGTTTGTTTGTTTGTTTTGCAGACATATACTCCTGAAAGCTCTGCTGATGCTACTAGGAACTTGTCTCAACAGTGCTTGAATGCGCTTGCTAAAGTAATACCTGGATTTCTTGGAGGTAGTGCTGATCTTGCAACATCAAATATGACATTGCTAAAGATGTTTGTTGACTTCCAAAAGGACACTCCTGAAGAGAGAAACATCCGTTTTGGTGTGAGCATGGGATGGGTGCCATTTCCAATGGCATTGCCCTCCATAGCCCTGGCATAATACCCTATTGTGCAACATTCTTTGTGTTCACTGACTATATGAGAGCTGCTATACGCCTTTCAGCCTTATGTGGATCAGGAGTGATATTTGTGATGACTCATGATTCTATTGGACTTGGAGAGGACGGGCCAACCCATCAACCTGTTGAGCAGTTATTCAGCCTCCGAGCAATGCCAAACATATTAATGCTTCGACCTGCTGATGGTAACGAGACTTCTGGGGCTTACAAGATTGCGGTTCTTAACAGGCAAAGGCCCTCTATCCTTGCCCTCTCTCGGCAGAAGCTTCCACAGCTTAAAGGAACAACGGTTGAAAGCGTTGCAAAGGGAGGATACGTTATTTCTGATAATTCCTCAGGCAACAAACCAGATCTCATTCTCATTGGCACTGGTTCTGAGCTTGAGATTGCAGCAAAAGCCGCGGATGAGCTGAGGAAGGAGGGGAAAACCGTACGAGTTATTTCACTTGTTTGCTGGGAATTGTTTGAGGAGCAGTCTGAGGAATATAAGGAGAGCATTCTCCCAAGTGAGGTTACTTCTAGGATTAGCATCGAGGCTGGGGTCACATTTGGATGGGAGAAGTATATCGGACAAAAAGGTAAAGCTATTGGCGTCGACCGTTTTGGTTCAAGTGCTCCTGCTGGAAAAATATACAAGGAGCTTGGTTTGACGGTGGAAAATGTGATTGCAACAGCCAAGTCATTCTAAAATCTAAAAGATCATTGCATTGCTGAGCATATGTATATGAACGTTTGTTTCGGTTTCAAATTTAAATAAAGTGGCAGTTTTTCAAACAGCTTACTCTTGAGGTTGTTCAGTTGTTTATGTGTAAGGAACTTCTTAACGAGCTATAAATAATGCACATTGTCTGCCTAGTAAGTCGTGTGTTGTTCCAACTCATCTTAATAATGCATTATGAATAGAGTTTCGTTAATGCCTATGGCAACTCATGTAGCATTACTGTTGTCTGGAAATAAAATGTCGATAACCTTATCAGGTATATTGCGTTATTCCTTTCTTTAGTCCTAGTTTAGCATGTCTTCCTTCTGCAATATAGGAACAGGTTGTGTCTGTCATTGCCTATCAGGTCCTGGTTTCAGCAAATTGTGTATGTTACTAAGACATCAACCAGTATGCCAAATTAAGACGAAAACACTAAGAACTATAACTGGATTCTGATACACAAAATTTATCCGTTCAGAACAAACTCAGTTTTTAGGAGGAATTGTCACCATTGACAAGTCATATTACACAAGAAACATATGAAATTCAATTACGGCAATGCCTACAGATATCAATGTCGTCGCCCAAACCCTAAGGTGAAATCACCTATTTCGAAAACGTAATGATAGTAGAGTAGTAAGGTCCACGCCCGAAGGCGGTGTAATAGCCAAAAGTTAAAACCAGTGGATGTTGCATCGAAATTTCTCGAATTTTTGAACTGAAAGCTGGCATTTTGTGTTGAAACATTTGAATTCCGAGTTGTAACTTGCCAAAATTTTCAATTGAAAGTTGAAATTCCGAGTAGAAAGTTTGGTTTTTTAGGTGAAACCTTTGGATTTCGAGACCAAACTTCTCAAAATTCAGTTGAAACGCAGGGAAGTTTCCGATTAAAAGTAGCTTAATTCAAGATGAAAGCTGGAAATTGTTTGGGGTTGAAAGCTAGGGAGGGAGGTGAAAGGGGAAGAAGTGTACGCTTATTAGATAGCAACACCTTTTTATAGTTAGAGCTCTTTTACGGTCCACTCAATTTAATTCGGGTTGTCCATTCTTTTTAATACAATGGTTTAGATTAGTTAGGATTTACTAATACAGGTTGTCCATTTTAATTGGATAAACAACAATTAGAGGTTGCCGAACCAAAATTATTGGGATAGTAACAAAGCGACTAAGTATTTCTGTCCTTATCATTTTCCATCCGAATATCGGGGACGAGATTCTTGGGGGTTGTAACACCCTGAATTTTAGAATCGGGATGTTAATATTTAATTTGGCAAGCTAATAAATATTTGGTAGTGTTTTAAAAATGTTCGTATTTAATTAAAATGTTGCTTTTAAAATCCAATCGAGTTAATTAAAAGGTTGTATTAAAAATAATAATAACAACAATAAATAAATAATATCAAATCAAATCAAATTGTTTAGCAAGTTGGATAAAAATAAAAATAAAAATACTATTAATATTAATAATAATAATAACCAATATTTAATCGAATTGTTTGAGAGAATACAATTAAATTAAATTATTTTGTTTCTTATTTTTGCGTGAATTTCAAAAATCATGATACATGTATTGGTATCGCTCTCTTTCCCGGTTCGACCGACCGCGGGTGAAACGACCACATTCCTTTATTTTCCTGTCAGCTCCCTTTTCCTTCACTGCTAACTCATGTCGCTTCTCTCTTTCAAATCTCAGCAAAAAATTCAAAATCAGGTCATGCATGTTATACCACCGCGATCGTCATCGCACGAGCAACCCATTTATGCAATTTGTTTTCGCATGCATAACAATTTGAGCGAATTCATAAAAAAGAGAAAAGAATTAGCAGATAAAACACCTGCGTGTCTATTCCTTATTTTTCTAACTTCTCTCCTCTCAATCACAACCAAAAATCAAAAATCATGCAACACATGTTATACCATTGCGATCGTCGTCTCGAGGGTATTCCGTTTCTATAATCGGTTTACATATGCGAGGTCGTTTGAGTGAGTTAAAAAAAAGAAAGGAATAACTGTACTGCTATTCATCTTCCAAGCAAATGGAAGCTTAAAGATTTTTAGAGAGCATCAAACTCTGGATAAATTTCTGAAATTTTTATCTAACTATCAACATTATGTTAGGAATCTCCCCTATAAATTTTGTGATTTTTAGAATTAAGAATCTATACCTAAAAATTACCGAACTCCCCGCTGCTATTTGCTTCTTCCCCAGCCGAACACCAACTTTCTCTACCCATTCTCCTTCCAATCCCTTTCAAGAACCTCAAATCAGTCCACACATGTTATGCAACCTCATCCTCATCGCATAAGCTTTCGTAATCGGTTTTCGTATGCAAGCTCTTTTGAGCATTTGGCAATAGGAGGGAGATATGCACTGTAGCTAGAGTAGATAGCAGTGCAAATATGCAACTAGTGAGCATCCAGCGCTTGGTGCTGACAGAATCAATTTGATTCTGCTCTGCTATTCCCTGATAGCTGAACTGAAAACACACTGATGTATTTCAGACAATGAACAGTGTATACGACAAAACTCAGTTACCACTGAGTAAAACTGAATACAGAAGCTATCTTATGCCGTGCGCCATTTGCTACCGGCTTGTAACTCTTCCCTTTATTCTCAGTAAGAAAACAGAATTCAGTTACATGCAAAATGGTGTCCTATTCTTACTCTAGATCTTTACCTGAACCTGAAGAATAGCTCTACTGAGTAACAGAAGGAAAAAACTCTACTGAGTAACAGAAGGAAAAACAGAGTTTGACTGAGACTTATATGCCGGGTGCTAGTAATCTCTAATACAATAAAAAACAAGGAAACACCTGACTTATTTTTGCTGAAGAGAAACATAATCATTGTAGTGAAATTAAACTAGCAAAACACCCCCTAATTTTGCTGCACTTCTTTCAGTCCGATTTTGCTTCGCATTTCCAGAAACTTGACCCGGCCAAGCGGTTTGGTTAGGATATCTGCTAGCTGATGTTCTGTGCTAATAAAATCAATCTCCAGTTTCCCCTTTTCAACACACTGTCTCACAAAGTGATAGCGTGTATCTATATGCTTACTTCGATCATGGAACACTGGATTTTTGGACAATGCAATAGCAGATTTATTGTCCACCCTCAATTTTATGCACCTTGGTTCTTCCTTCATCATTTCACCAAGTAAGCGTGCCAGCCATATGCCCTGACATGCTGCGGTTGTTGCTGCAATATACTCCGCTTCGCATGAAGATAGTGCCACTACCTTTTGTTTTTGCGATTGCCAACTGATTGGATCTTCTCCAAGCATGAACAATACTCCTGAAGTGCTTTTTCGATCATCCACATCTCCAGCCATATCACTGTCGCTGAAACCAATGAGGTTCAGCTCCTCATTTGAATTTCTTGTATAGCAGCAACCAAGAGTTATTGTCCCTTTGATATAGCGCAATATTTGTTTCACAGCAGCCATATGCTCACTTGTCGGTGCCTCCATAAAACGGCTTACATAACCAACAGAATAAGAAATATCTGGTCTTGTATGTACTAAGTATCTGAGGCTACCAACTAGACTTCTATATGTATTAATATCAGCAGGTGGTTGGTTGCTTACCTTACTTAACTTGAGTCTTGCATCCATTGGGACATGACATGGATTGCAGTCAGTTAAACCAGCCTTTTCTAACACCTTTCGAGCATATGCCGACTGATTTATAGTAATTGTTTCTTTGGTTTGATGTACTTCCATACCCAGGTAGTAACTCAGCAAACCAAGACCACTCATGCTGAAAAGCTTCTTCATTTCTTGTTTGAACTTGTGAATCTCCTGCTGCTGTGCTCCCATGATAATCAGATCATCAACATAAACTCCCACAATCAAACTTGATAATTCCATACCCCTTTTGTAAACAGCAGCTTCAGAGGAGCTTCTCTCGAAACCAAGTGATAGAAGACTAGTGTCCAGTTTCACATTCCAAGCTCTTGGTGCTTGTTTCAAGCCATACAATGCTTTGTTGAGTCGAAGTACCTTGTGAACATTGTTCTTATCCACATAACCAGGAGGTTGGCACACATAGACTTCCTCCTGAAGATCTCCATTCAGAAAAGCCGATTTCACATCCATATGATGCACTTCCCATCCTTTCTTTGCTGCAAGAGCTAGCAGTAGGCGGACCGTCTCCATTCTAGCCACAGGGGCGAAAACTTCTTCAAAATCAACACCTTGTTGTTGTACAAAACCCTTTGCTACCAGACGTGCTTTGTGTTTCACAACCTGTCCTTGGGCATCTCTTTTGTCCTTGAAAATCCACTTTAGTCCGATCGGTTGAACTCCTGTAGGAGGGTCTACAAGATTCCAGGTGCTATTGGATTCAATTGAATTGAGCTCCTCACGCATTGCTTCTTGCCAACACCTATGTTTCTCAGCTTCCGAAAAAGAGGATGGTTCTTCAGCTGAAATGAGGCATAGTTCACTGAAGGATTCAGTTAACTCGTGTACCTCTGTATTGTCATAGATGTCCTTCAGTGTGCGGTATCGCCTGGGTCCTTCAGGTGCACTAGCGGTCTCGACGCTTGGAGGAGTCGCCCACTGCACTGGTGTGTTTGTCGCTGAACTTCCCGAGTTTGGTGTTCATGGCTCAGCATCGTGAGAGACAGTATGTGCATCATCTTGCTGCAGCTCATTTATATCTTGTGGATTCCCATTATCAGGTGTGATCCCACGATCGCCTCACGCACTGAAAATATAGTATACTGAACAGAGAATGTATCATTAAGAGCTGGGTCTCCCGAATGATCTTCTTCCTTACTCCAGTCCCACCCGGTCTTTTCATCAAACACTACATCACGAGTGACATGAACCTTCTTCCCAACTGGATCATACATCCTGTATGCTTTGCTCCCAGTTTCATACCCAATCAGAACCATGGGCACACTGCAGTCATCAAGTTTCTGCAGATTTGGTTTTACCACCTTAACATGTCCTATGCAACCAAACGTGCGGAAATAATGTACATTCGGTCGTCTTCCATACCAGGCTTCGTAAGGAGTCTTGCCGTCGACACTCTTTGTGGGAGATCGGTTGAGTATGTGGACAGCCGTCGTGACTGCCTCACCCCAGAATCTCCCCGGCACGCCCTTTGCCTTCAGTAGGCTTCGTGCCATAGCCACCACAGTCTGGTTTCTCCTCTCGACCACTCCATTTTGCTGTGGTGAATACGGTGCAGTGAGGTGCCGCTTCACTCCTTGATCTGCCCAGTACTTCCCGAACTCTAAAGAGTTGAATTCACCACCTCGATCTGTTCGGAACACTTTCAATTTGGTTCCACTTTCCAATTCAGCACTTGCTTGGAAATTCTTGATAGCTTCAGCAGCCTCAGCTTTCGTCTTCAGTAGCTTCACCCACATGTATCGAGAGAAGTCATCAACCAGGAGTAGGAAGAAACTCCTGTCCCCTAGTGTGGCCGGCAAGATGGGACCACACAAGTCACCATGTACCAGTTCTAGTGTAGTCTTGGCGCGGTAGCTTGTTGCTTCAGGGAATGAAGTGCGACGTTGCTTGCCAACAAGACAACTATCACAAATCTGCTCCACTGCCTGTAGTTTTGGCAGCCCACGAACCATCTCCTGTAAGGCCAGCTTCCGTAGAGAGTGGAAGTTCAAATGACCGAACCGAGCATGCCATCGCCACGCCTCCTTAGTGCAACGGGTCGCCAGACATACAGGTTCTGCTATATTAAGATTGAGCATATACAAGCGACTGCTAGTTCTTGTTACCTTGGCCAAGAGTTTATTGTGCTGATCTCTCACAGTGAGAACACCTTGTTTGATAAGGACTTCACAGCCACGCTCATCTAGCTGTCCAATGCTTACAATGTTGGTGTGAAGCTTCGGTATGTAATAGACATCACTCAGGGTTCGGTGTTCTTCATTCTAGCACCTGAGCATCACTGAGCCCCTCCCACATATGTCAACTAGTGATCCATCTCCAAATTTTACCGATCCTCGCACAAAGGTGTCAAGATCGACAAAATTTGTTTTTGTTCCGGTCATGTGGTTTGTGGCACCAGTATCCAAGTACCACATGCCGCTGCAGGTATCGCCTTCATACCCAAGGTTCACCTGTGCATGAGTTTCATTGAGGAAAATCTCAACAGGTTCATCCTTTCTTGCTTCTGAGATTTCACAGGCTTGCACCATCAGAAGTGCTGGTTCATTCTCCTGGACTTGAGACACATTTACCTGCTCCTTGCGCTCGCGGCGAGGTTTACGACATTCCCTTGCAAAATGCCCATAAAGATTGCAATTAAAGCATTTTACCTTGGATTTGTCACGTTTGTTGGCTTGGGCACTGAACCCCTTCTGTTCGGAACTGTCTCTTCCATGTCCATGGTTCTGATACCCACTTGAACTACCGCCATCGTTTCTCCAGCCACCTTGATGCTTGTTCTTAGTGCGAGCCACCCATTCCTCCTCAGTGAGTAATAGGCGTCCGGCACCATCTTGATGTTGGCTGTGACTCAACCGATCTTCAACAGACTTCAGTCTCCCGGTGAGCTCCTCGAGTGTCATGGTACTTAAGTCAAGGAGTTGTTCGATTGAGATGGCCACTTGAGAGTACTTGTCAGGTACCACCCGCAGGAACTTCTTAACCACCTTCTCTTCTTTGATGTTGATTTCAACTTGTATGTATGCATTGCTATTTTGTGTTAAATTATGGTTAGAATCCTATAGTTGCATAATCTGTATGAATTGATTCTCCTTTACTACCATGAGCCTAGGTTATTTGCTGTGATTTGAGTTCGATGGATGAGCTCTTGTCACTTAGTAGAATACGAATTGAAATTGCTTAGAAATGCTTAGTTTCGGTAGTAATGGGCGATCATTGATTTTAGTCGATGATCTTGATCACATATCTAATTATTATTCAATTATGTCTACCACTTGTGCTTTGTTATTTTGTAAAGTCAAAATCTGAAAATGAAACATTGTTTTAGACTTGGGCAAGTGGTTGGATGGTGGGTTATTGGGTTTGTGGATGTCTTGCCTAAGTCAACAAGGACCAAACATCTTGTGTCACACTCTCCAAGCATTTTTGCGTGCTAACCACGCGAGAGGGATATGGGACCTCTCTTGACTTAGTACTTTAGCGTGTGTTATCTCCGAGTCGCAGGAGGGGGTTGTGTGTGTTGTGTGAAAAAGGATATGTGTTCTTGTGTTGGGTGTGCGGTGGTGGAGATTCCGGGTAGGCTCTCCACCTCGAGGAGCATTGTAGATGTCCAAGGCTTTACCTGAGACGGGTAGTTGACCGAGGCTTTACAATGACTCCGACACAACGTATGAGTTTCTATCCATACGGGCGGCTCGTAGTTAATACACAATATTGGAAATGTCTCGTAGGACTTAGCCGTGCCGGCATACCTAAGCAAGTGTGCTTAATAGCTTGGCAAAAAGGCGGTCTGGCGTGTGGGTACATTGGTACACCCCTGCAGGGTATAAAACTATTCGAATAGCCTCGTCCTAGGTTATGGACACGCTTGATTAGGTTTTGCAAGAGTTAGACTTCAACCTTTTTAAAATTAAAATTTGACATGGTTGGTATGAATGGGTAATTCATGCTATTGTTGTGGTGGCTAATGGTTTAGTCACTTCCAGGATTGTTGTTGTTCTCTACCTACTGTTATATTGTTGTCATTTACGGTTATTTGAACATTAAAAACAGATTTGCCAACTTGCTTTTAAATGTATTACCTTATTGCAAATAAAGATTGCTTTGTGCTGAAAATGAAACATACAGCCTCCACTTAAATAAGCTTGCATGTAGCATATGTATAGGTCTGTTACTCTACACGTAAGTCTTGCGGAGTACAATTTTGGTACTCATTTGCTTTGCTTAACTATTTGTTGCAGAGGAGGAAGGTGAGCCCCTAGGGCCTCACTTTTGTGAAATGTGCTGTGGATTTGACGACTAGCTTGGCGGTCCGGTCGGTTGCCTTGTGGGTTAATGGCACACGGATTGGCTCTTTTGGTTTATGGCCATCTTATGGCACTTTTGCTTCCGCTGTTAAATTCTTGTATATGTCATTTGGCCGGTCGGCCTCTCTTTTGTAATAACTATCCTTTATTTATGTTATCTGCTGGTTGTTGCTTTGCTTCGGTTCTATGTGAATGAATGGAATTGATGCATGAATTTTGTAAAGAGGTGTGTATACTGCATTTCTGGGAAGTATACATGTCTCGAAGACACGGGTTATTTCGTTTGTGATGCTAGGGTCAATTGGTGACTAAGCATTACAAGCCCAATAATCCGGGGTCCTCACAGAGTTTGGTATCAGAGCCATACTGACCGTAGTAACCCGAGTTTGGTCGTCTTTAGGATATTTTGGAAAACCCTAATTTCAAAGTGTCAAAAGATTTATGAAAGCTTAAGGAATTCTCAGATTTTACTCCTTACCTATCTTAGCTTTCTCCTCTCATCTTACTCTGTGGATATCGTGAGGATATGTGCACGATCTCAGGATGATGAGTCAATTGGCAATGGCGTTGATGGTTTGCAAAATCTCGCGTTTTCGGGTTTGCTCCAAGGCTGTCAGGCCACAGGCGGTCTGACCGGTTGTGGGCGGTCGATCGCTTGATGGAGCGATCCGACCGCCATGTTGGCCGGTCCGACCGCCAAAACAAATTTGGGTTTTTAGAGCTGGGCCAAAAATAGGTTGTGTAGGCAAGTGAGGGGAGTCTCCTGGATGTGGTCCCATCATTTTTGGAGCTCCCAGTCAAAAGTTCTATTCGTTTGAAATTTCCAGAAGGTTTCGGAATTTCTCGCTTGAATTTTGGCTAAGTCCTTTGGACCGTCCGACCGCCGTTGTGGGAGCGGTTCGACCGGCATGAAATCGGTCGGACCGCCCGCGTGGGGCTCGGACCGGCAATACTGGAGGTGAGCCAAGTGTTGCATTGAGTTTGTTCTGAGTGTGTTATTCTATGAACTTCAATGCTTTATTGTTGTATATCGCATTGCGGAACTGACGTGGGTCAAGTTGTGAAGAACTTGTTCCCGGAAACGGTTTGTTTGTCTATTGTCGCGGGTGGCTTGCGTGTCAACGACGCCAACGGTGAGTGGATCGACTACGCTTGGAGAGCCGAGGTCCGTAACGATCGTGATACCGGTGAGGTTGTGTGACTCAAGCATGGTGCGAATGAACAAGATGGATCGAACGGTGGTTCAAATAATTTGGTTGGATCAAAGGTGCGTATATCGGTGCGAGTCTCGGGAGTTTCCGATGGGATTCGGACAAGAGAGGCTTGGCGCCGATGAGAACCGCTGATCAACCTACACGTGGTGAAGCAGGCGATTGCTTCAAGAGTTATTTGTGTGTGGGTCCCATGTGTAAGAGACCCAAAAAGGGAAACCCTAGCTCTCTAGTATAAATAGGAAGGGGAGAGGTGGAAAACCTAAGCAAGCATTCATTTAGCCCCCTTCTTCTTTTTCTAGGGTTTGGAGGAGAGGAGAGGAGAACTAGGGTTTGGAGTGTGCTCCTTGTTGAGCTCTTGCCCTCCTTGGTGGAGAGGCTTTGTAAGCATCTATTGTGAGTGAACAATCTTGTGATGCTTAATTGAAAGATCAATTGCTCCCTTTGTGTTCTTCTCTCTTTTGGATGTTTTTGGTGCTTCCTTGATTCAAAGGTTCATACTTGGTCTCTTGGCCTACTTTATCTTGCTTTGATGTGTGGGATTACTCCTAGAGTCATCTAGATCATCAAACCCCCACAAGCAAGTCTTGAATCAAGATTTTCTCACTTCTAGGGTTTGTGCACCCTTTTGGTAAAATCTCAAGAGATCGATTCTGCGAAGTGGATCTGACGGATCGTCGCTAGAAATAGGTCTCTAATATCATTAGGAAGGTGTGCTAGAAATTTGGTCAAGTTTTATTGGTTGAATCAAAAGTTGGATCAAATTTCGTTTTGGATTTGGGTGGAGTTTTTCAAGATCGACTCTACCGTCCGACGCCCTTCAACGGCGGTTCGACCGCCTGTATTCGAGATCACCGGGTTTGGCGGGTCGAACCGCTGTCCACCGGTCCGACCGCTGGTTGGTTGCCGGTCAGACCGCTGGATGACCGTCGGTCCGACCGCCCGTGGTAGCCGGTCAGACCGCCCGTGTCCAGTGAAGAACAGTGAGTTCTTTTCTCTTTTTGTGTCGTGTGCTTGAGGGGTTTACCAAATTCAACACAAGGCTTCCGTTGTGTGCTCACTGAACTTCTTAGCTTTCATAGCTAAAGGAGTAAAGTTCGTGTTGGTTTTGTTTTAGGCGAGAAAGTTTTGAAAGCGCCTATTCACCCCCCCTAGTCGCCTTTCCGGTCCTACATACTCTAATTTGAGTTTTAAAAATTGTTTACCTCTCCTTTCTTCACAGAGAGTTGTTATCATTTAATTGGGTTTTGGGGAACTAATGAGTTTGGCAAATTGAAGTGTTGGCTGCCCTCTACAAGGTTTTGAAGTTTTTGGAATAGATAAATTGCGACTAGAAGCTTGGATGCAAAACCTGGACAGCGATCTTTCAATTTCCGGACAGCAAGCTCAAAGGTTCTAAATGGGGTAGAAAATGAGAGGTTAATCAACTGAAAACTTGTGGGAATAGAAGGGTAAGATGTGATACTAGTTAGCTATGTATCTAACACTAAGTTCGCTGATTTAACCTTGCTCTTTAGTGTTATTAGATCTTACGTTATATTCTGATTTTTATCTTCTCAATCAATTACTCGTTCATTCAATACGGGTTAGTTGCTTTGGGGAGTTGAGCTTTGGTTGGTGATTCGTTACGGTTTTCGAGTCTTTTTATAAGTATGTTTAGGTTTATACACCTGTTGTTTTTAGCTTTCGATTAGGGGTTTTCATTTCCCTAGTCATTAGTTTTTTGCTTCATTTCGGCTTTGTTTTCGGGTATAGTTTTTAACCCAAGTTTCTTGTAACATGATGGGCCGGATCTTCCTCCTCCTCCGACCATGGCCGAGGTCCTTCTTCAGATTGAGCGCAACCGTGCAGAGGACCGGAGGGTTCTTCTGGACGTCATCACGCGCAACACTTCCGCCTTTACCGGTGCTTCAGGATCCGGGTAAGGAAGTGGACATCAGCCGCGTGTGGGACTCGGAGAGTTTCTTCGCACCCAGCCCCCCACGTTCTCCAGGTTTGAGGACCTGCTTGACGCAGACGATCGCCGTCGCTCGTTGAGCGAAAGCCAGATAGCGCAGCGCCGGGAGCACGAAGGCACTGCTCGCATCGCACCACCGGAGGGTGCCGCTTTGTCTTGGTGGGAGAGCTTTCGCCATGCACTGGACGCCACACCGCCACCGGGAGGAGTTCCGCATCGCTTCCGTCGAGTCACATTCCTTCCTACCGATGAGGTCAAGAAGAAGGAGTTCTTGTCGCTCCGACAAGGACGTTTATCAGTTACGGAGTACCTGTACGAGTTCAACCATTTAGATCGTTATGCTCCGGAAGAGGTGGCCGCTGATGAGGCCAAGAAAGAGAAGTTCAAGGATGGTTTGTCTGAGGAGCTTCAGGACAAGCTATCTGTCGTCGACTTCACGGATTTTCAGGCCTTGGTGGACAAGGCCATCGTTGCTGAGCACTCAGGGAGAGCGCTTGGATTCCGCAGCGTAAGTGGAGGCCCACAAGTCCTCTAGGGTCGCTATCCCCGCTTGGCCGGGCTCGGTGGTCGCGTCAAGAAGCGGCACCCTTCGAGGCCGTCCGCACCTGTTCTTCGTCCTTCGCAGGCCGTGCCCTAGGCACGTGCACCTACGAGTCAGCAGGGTGGCCCCGCAACCCAGCTGCTGGAGTCACTTGCTTCGCCTGCAACCAGAAGGGGCATTATGCGAACCAATGCTCTAAGAAGACAGGAGCAGCCCCTCGTCCCTAATGGAGGACGCGGGCAAGGGGGTAGTTCTTCTCAGGACCTGAAGATAGTCCCTGCTACCCAAGGCATGGGTAGTGGTCGCGTAAACCTCATCTCAGCGGAGGAGGCACAGGAGGCACCTGACGTCGTGCTGGGTACACTTTCTGTTAACTCTCATTCTGCTGCTGTTTTGTTTGATTCAGGAGCATCTCATTCTTTTGTTTCTGAGTCTTTCCTTTTTACTACATTGTTGGTCCCATTGCTTATTCGCTCTCCGGGTTCGGAGTTGAGAGCTGAATCTGAGTGTAGGGATGTTCCAATTGAAATTGAGGGAGTAAGATTCTTAGCGAATATTATCCTTCTCCATTCAGCAAGTCTAGATGTAATTCTTGGTATGGATTGGTTGTCTCGGCATGAGGGACAAATCGATTGTGCCAAGAAGTGTGTCTCTCTATCTAGTCCTTCGGGCGGCAGGTTCGCTTTTCGCCGAAGCTGCTAGGTCTGCATCTCTTCGCGCTTGAAGCGAAGCCCGCTCTAGATATTAGTGAAGTCCCAACGGTTTGTGACTTCATTGATGTCTTTCCTAAAGATCTTCCAGGGATGCAACCGGTTTGAGACCTCGAGTTTGTCATTGAGTTGGTTCCCGGTACTGCCCCAATTTCAAAGAGGCATTATCGGATGCCACCGAACGAGTTGGTGGAGTTGAAGAAGCAACTGAGTGGGCTGTAAGAAAAAGGTTTCATCCGCCCTAGCTCATCTCCGTGGGGTTGTCCTGCAATCTTCATGAAGAAGAAGGATAATACTTTGCGCATGTGCGTTGATTACCGTCCGCTTAATGAAGTAACGGTAAAGAACAAGTATCCATTGCCCCGCATTGATGATCTCTTTGATCAATTAACTGGAGCTCGAGTATTCTCCAAGATTGATTTGAGAGTGGGATATCATCAAGTTCGGATACGACCTGAAGATATTCCAAAGACGGCTTTCTCTACTCGCTACGGCTTGTATGAGTACACCGTCATGTCATTTGGCTTGACCAATGCTCCCGCCTTGTTCATGAACCTCATGAATTCGGTATTCATGGAGTATTTGGATAAGTTTGTCGTGGTCTTCATCGATGATTGTGGATATCATGGGGTTATGCTCCAGATCTTAGGATGATGTGACAATTGGCAATGGTGTTTACGGTTTGTCGTTTCACGTGTTTTCGACAAAGCTTCAGGCATTCTGGACAAGGGCGGTCCGACCGGCCATAGCATGGCGGTCCGACCGGTCCCAAATCAGTCGGACCGGCCATGTGCGGCGGTCGGACCGGCGGTGACCTAAAAGTGGTCAAAACAAGCTGGGCCAAAAATAGGTGTTGTAGGCAAGTGAGGGGATCCCAATACACTTGGCCTCATGATTTTTGGAGTCTCCAGTAAGAAGTTCTATTCGCTTTAGTTTCGAAAGGTTTGAATTTCGTGGCATGAATTTCGGCTAAGTCCCGAGGCGGTCCGACCGCTCACGAGGAGCGGTCCGACCGGCCAGAGGGGCGGTCCGACCGGCTCACATGGAGCGGTCGGACCGGTATTGACTTGAACGTCCGCCAACTTCGTGGCGATATTGTTTTGTTAGGTCAAAGTCATTGGTATCGTTGCATATGGTTTGCATGATGCATGTTTTGACTAACATGGGTCAAGTTGTGGAGAACTTGTTCTCGAATTCGTGTTTGCTTGTCTGTGGTTGTGCAAGTTGCTTGGTGGTCAACGACGGTCAACGGCGAGGAGGATCGAGACTAGACTTGGAGAGTTGAGGTCCAGAACGATCGATGATGCCGGGTGAGGTCAACGACTCAAGCGTGACACAAGATGGACAAGGGTGACCTATTGGCAAATCCATGGTGCATGGTGAAGCGGTTTAGGTCAAAAGTTAAAGACGGCGCTTTGCGAAGCGTGCGTGTGTGACCCGTTTGTTAGTGGGCCTTAACGGGAGCCCAATTGAGTCAAACCCTAGAGAGTTCTACGCCTCCACTATAAATAGGAGGAGGTGGTGGCTGCACCCCTCTCTCTCGCTGTTTTTCACCTCTTTTGTTGCTTGCAAAACCCTAATTGGCTTAGGAGGAGTTGAGGTGGAGGCTAGGGCTTTTCATGGTTTGAGGAGAATTTTATGTTCTTGGATTGACCACTGATCCATGATGGTCTGGGTGTAATCCAGCAACGATCACGTTCTTAATCAATGCAAGGTTTGCTTGAGATAAGTCTCTTTTCGTTCTTGCTTTCAATTTCGTGATTTTAGGGCTTTCTTTGATCCGCGAGTTTGTGATTTGATTCTTTCATGTAAATTAGCTTGCTGTGATATGTGTGAATCTATCTAGAATCATCTTGATCATCAATCACTCACGAACAAGCATTAGGATCAAGTTTTCGTTCTTGTCCAGTTTTAGACCGTCTGTTATTCAATTTGCAATTGCTAAGGATCTATCCAAGAATTATCATAATATTCGATTGGAATAGGTCCTCAATAGCATATAGAAGGTGTGTGCAAAGTTTCATAAAGATTGGAGTTGAGAATCAAAAGTTTGACCTAATTGCAACTTCGTCATCGGGCTGATTTTACTGTTCCAGATCTGTTCTGGGGTCGGCCGGTCCGACCGCCCGTCATCACCGGTCAGACCGATTTTGGAGCGGTCCAACCGCCAGCACAACAGCGGTCAGACCGCCCAGCAATCGGTCCAACCGGCTGGGTCCAGAGGTCAGACCGCCCGTGCTTTTGAGATTTTGTAATCTTAGTTGATTTTGTTATTTTGCTTAGGGGATTTTGTTGGATTCAATACTAGTCTTCCGCTGTACTGGTACATTGATCTTCATAGCTTTCAAATAGTTATTGGAGTGAAATTGTGTTGAATTCATAATTTGGGAAAAAGTGAGCGTGCTCCTATTCAACCCCTCTAGTCGCCTTTTCGGTCCAACAATGATATTCTTATCTATTCCAAGGACGATGAGGAACATGATAAACATCTGAGGCTTGTGTTAGGCAAGCTTCGTGAGCACCAACTATATGCGAAGTTCAGCAAGTGCGCATTCTGGTTGAAGGAAGTGGCCTTCTTGGGTCATGTTCTTTCAGCAGAAGGCGTAGCCGTTGATCCTAGCAAGATCAGCGACGTTCTCTCGTGGTGTCAGCCTACTTCGGTAACCGAAGTACGGAGTTTTCTTGGTTTAGCGGGATATTATCGCCGTTTCATCGAGAATTTCTCCAAGATCGCGAAGCCGATGACGGAGTTGCTCAAGAAGGACAAGAAGTTCTTGTGGTCCGATGCTTGTGAGGAAAGCTTCCAAGTACTTAAGAAGCGTTTGACCACCGCTCCCGTCCTCGTTCTTCCTGATATTCACCGAAGCTTCGATAAATTTTGCGATGCTTCTCGTCGAGGGCTCAGTTGTGTCCTTATGCAAGAAGGCAAGGTAGTGGCCTATGCATCATGTTGGACCGAAAAGGCGACTAGAGGGGGGGGTGAATAGGAGCACGCTCACTTTTTCCTAAATAATGAATTCAACACAATTTCACTCCAATAGCTATGATGAAGCTATGAAGATCAATATACCAGTACAGCGGAAGACTAGTATTAAATCCAATTAAATCCCCTAAGCAAAATCACAAAATCAACTAAGATTGCAAAATCTCAAAGCACAAGCGGTTCGACCTCTGACCCAACCGGTCGGACCGATTGTCGGCGCGGACGGACATTGTTAGTCTTGGCGGTCGATCCGCCCAAAATCGGTCGACCGGTGATGACGGGCGGTCGGACCGCCGACTCGAACCGATCCGCAACAAGAAAATCACCGATGACGAAGTTGCAATTAGGTCAAACTTTTGATTCTCAACTCCAATCTTTACAAAACGTTGCACACACCTTCTCTATGCTATTGAGGACCTATTCCAATCGAATATTATGATAATTCTTGGAAAGATCTTGAGCAATTGCGAATTGAATAACAGAAGGTCTAAAACCGGGAAGAACGAAAAGTTGATCCTAATGCTTGTTCGTGAGAGATTGATGATCAAGATGATGCTAGATAGATTCACACATATCACAGCAAGCTAATTCACGTGAAAGAATCAATCACAAACTCGCGGATCAAAGAAAGCCCTAAAATCACGAGATTGAAAGCAAGAACGAAAAGAGACTTATCTCAAGCAAACCTTGCATAGATTAAGAACGTGATCGTCGCTGGATTACACCCACACCATCATGGATCAGTGGTCAATCCAAGATCACGAAATTCACCTCAAACCATAAAGAGCCCTAGCCTCCACCTCAACTCCCCTAAGCCAATTAGGGTTTCGCAACAAAAGAGGCGACAGAGAAAAGAGTTAGATGGTGCAGCCACCACCTCCCCCTATTTATAGTGAAGGCCTAGACTCCTAGGGTTTGACTCCATTGGGCTCCCGTTAAGGCCCACTAACAAACGGGTCACACATGCACGCTTCGCAAAGC
This sequence comes from Hsuehochloa calcarea, assembly GCA_036346395.1. Taxonomy (NCBI): domain Eukaryota; kingdom Viridiplantae; phylum Streptophyta; class Magnoliopsida; order Poales; family Poaceae; genus Hsuehochloa; species Hsuehochloa calcarea. Next base: position 13,231,397 of record CM070599.1, on the reverse strand, counting down.
GCCGTCTTTAACCTTTTGACCTAAACCGCTTCACCATGAACCATGGATTTGCCAATAGGTCACCCTTGTCCATCTTGTGTCACGCTTGAGTCATTGACTCACCCGCACCGCCGATCGCTCGACCTCAACTCTCCAAGTCTAGTCCCGATCCTCCTCGCCGTTGACCGTCCTTGACCACCAAGCAACCTGCACAACCATAGACAAGCAAACACGAATTTGGGAATAAGTTCTTCACAACTTGACCCATGTTAGTCAAAACATGCATCATGCAAACCATATGCCACGATACCAATGACTTTGACCTAACAAAACAACATCGCCACGGTTGGCCGACGTTCAAGTCATTACGGTCCGACCGCCCAGTGAGCGGCCGGACCGCTTTTGGCGGCCGGACCGCTCCTCGTGAGCCGGCCGGACCGCCTGGGACTTAGCCGAATTTCAACTCCCAAAATTCAAACCTCATCGAAACTTTAAACCAATAGAACTTCTTCTGGAGACTCCAAAATCATGAGACCAAGTGCATTGGGATCCCCTCACTTGCCTACAACACCTATTTTTGGCCCACTCGTTTTGACCACTTTGTCATCGCCGGTCCGACCGCCCCACATGGCCGGTCCGACCGATTTGGGACCGGTCGGACCGCCGTGCTAAGACCGGTCGGACCGCCCCTGTCCAGTAAGCCTGACACTTTGTCGAAAACACGTGAAACGACAAACCGTAAACGCCATTGCCAATTGTCACATCATCCTAAGATCTGGAACATATCCCCATGAAATCCACAATCTCCCCCTTGATGAACACATTGGCAATTATCCAGAAAATGTAAGTAAGAGGTTCGAAAACGAGTTTACTCGCAGTTTTCGCACAAAGGCACAACTTGGTCCATAAGCAAGAAAATGACCAAGCTGGCATCAGAATAGTAGAGGCATGTGAGACAAGGCAAAAGTAAGCATAAAAACTTTGATTTCCAGAAAAGGGTCAAAATTCTCATATGAGGTCCATATGAAAGAACAATTGTTCAATTGACCTATGATCATTGTGAGGATAAAAGAATGCAATTCAAGTTCAGAATATTCAATAAGACAATAAGAATGCAACTCAAGAACTCCCCCTCACTATGATCCTCAAATTTCAAAAACTTTCAAAATTTCAGTTTCTCCCCCTTTGTAAAATTTTCTCCCCCAATAAAGAAATATCTTCTTATTAACACATCTTCTCTTCTCATTTAACAAATCTTCTCCCCCTTTGACAATGGATTCATCAAGGAATCACGCCTTCCTCTCATCCAGGGATAACAAATATAAAAGCTCTAGGTTGCCTGAATGAAATTCTATCAAGATTTTTCCTATCATTTTTCAACCTACGCCAACAGAATTCAATCAAATGCCCACTTTTCTTGCAATAAGTGCAATGGTACTTGGTACCACTAGAAGAAGCACCATTTGAAGTAATACAAGGTTGGGCAAAACCTGCAGATTTAAAAGATGTTTTTGCAGGTTGGGTTTTGAATTCAATTAAACCTTTTTCCAAAACTTGAATGACTTTTGGGTTTGAATTGTCTTGAAAAGAATTGAATCCTAAACCTTGCTTCTTATAAGGAGTTTTAGACTTGTCAAGAATCATGTTTAATTGTTTCTTACCTTTAGAAAATTTCTCTAATGTATCATGAAGGTAAGCATGTTCTTTTCTCAAGTTAACACAAGCATCACAAGTTTTATCCATAGATTTCTCCGTATACAAAGCAATTTCAAGCTTAAGAGCGGAACATGAAGCACAAGTAGTATTTTCAATATTGTCCTTAAGCTTAGCATATTTGACTCTAGCAGCTTCTAAGATATCTTTGATTTCACGTTCCTTTTCTAAGCATGAAGTGCAAGGGCTAGAATCAATCACATCAGAAGCAATCAACTTGCTAGACTCTAAGCATTTTTCACAAGGAGCAGATTTAATTTCAATTAGCTCGGTTCTAGCATTTTCAAGTTGTTGTAAAGCAATATTATGAGCAGTTTGTAAATTGGTAATTTCTGAATGCATAGCATGACAAGATAAACATTCATCAGGTTCAAGAGTCTTAACATTTGTAAGTTCTAGTTTCAGCTTACCAATTTTTGACTCTAGTTTCTTATTTTTAGTCATGACAAATTCTAGCGCTTCATCTTGACTAAGCACTTGCTCAACTATAGAATCATATTTAGCGTAAAGCTCATCATAAGAAAAAGATACCTCATCATTATCAATGTCGTCGGTTGTCGACCATGAAGCACATGCCTGAAGTTCTTGGCCTTCCTTTCTTATCCTCTTCGCTCCGAGTCCACATCGCTAACGGATTGCTCTCCAAAAGCGGCAAGGACTCGGTGAGCGGCCTTTATGAGCTTGACAGCATCATATTCAGAGTTGTTCTCATGAGGCTTCTTCCAAGTCGCCTTCTCCTCCCCGTGCTTACCCTTACCTTTTAGCTTGGGGCAATTGGCGGATGTGGTAGAGCTCTCCACACTCATAGCAAGTAACAGACCACTCTTTTTATTTCTTACATTGTTGTAAGTCCGTAAATTTTTTAGCTAAAAGGGCTAACTCAACCTCGTGGATATTCTCAAGCTCCTCTTCATGAATAGCGGATAAACAAGCAAATGAAAATCCGTAAGAAGATTCAAAAGAATCATCGAAGCCTTTTGAGAGGATCGCTACCAAAGCTAAATTGTCTTTCTTGGGATGATCAACTCTTTTAATTTCATGAGTCTTGAGTTTACTATAAAGCAATTCTAAAGTAAGACTCGAAAGATCAACATTCTCTTCTATAGCAAGAGCTTTCATCTCCCACTCCTTGGTGTTGATTGCGGCCAAGAGGTGGGTGGCATTTTCAGATTGAGAATATTCAATATCAACGACTTTCATTTGATTAATCACTTTATTAAAGCGATGAAAATGTCATCGATGCTCTCTCGGACGATCTCAAATTTGTTATAATCATGCTTATAGATTGTTTGGCGACTTTCTTAATTTGGGACGAACCTCATGATATGTTTCGAGAGTGTTCCAAATCTCGTGCGCAATGCAAAATTGCAAATCCTATCATATTCTTGTCTACCAAGCGCACCATATAAAAGATTCTTGGCCTTGTTGTTGTTAGCCAAAAGAACCACGTAAGCGGGAGTTTCAACCTCGGAATAATGAGCGGGGATCGAACAACGCCCCACATAGCTTGTCCTCGCTCTCAAGGAATACTCATATACGATTCTTCCAATAGGCATAGTTTTGTCCATTGAACATATGCGGTTTTGTAGAGAATCTATCCATCGCCAAAGTTCAAAGGACCGTTAAGATCAAGATTGAACTAACCGGCTCGATACCACTTGTTGGACCGAAAAGGCGACTAGAGGGGGTGAATAGAGCACGCCACTTTTCCCAAATAATGAATTCAACATAATTTCACTCCAATAGCTATAATGAAGCTATGAAGATCAATATACCAGTACAGCGGAAAACTAGTATTGAATCCAATTAAATCCCCTAAGCAAAATCACAAAATCAACTAAGATTGCAAAATCTCAAAGCACGGGCGGTCTGACCTCTGGACCCAACCGGTCGGACCGATTGCCGGGCGGTCGGACATTGTTGTCTTGGCGGTCGACCGCTCAAAATCGGTCCGAGCGGTGATGACGGAGGTCCGACCGCCGACTCGAACCGATCTGCAACAGTAAAATCAGCCCGATGACGAAGTTGCAATTAGGTCAATCTTTTGATTCTCAACTCCAATCTTTACAAAACGTTGCACACACCTTCTCTATGCTATTGAGGACCTATTCCAATCGAATATTATGATAATTCTTGGAAAGATCTTGAGCAATTGCGAATTGAATAACAGAAGGTCTAAAACCGGGCAAGAACGAAAACTTGATCCTAATGCTTGTTCGTGAGAGATTGATGATCAAGATGATGCTAGATAGATTCACACATATCACAGCAAGCTAATTCACGTGAAAGAATCAATCACAAACTCGCGGATCAAAGAAAGCCCTAAAATCACGAGATTGAAAGCAAGAACGAAAGAGACTTATCTCAAGCAAACCTTGCATAGATTAAGAACGTGATCGTCGCTGGATTACACCCACACCATCATGGATCAGTGGTCAATCCAAGATCACGAAATTCACCTCAAACCATAAAGAGCCCTAGCCTCCACCTCAACTCCCCTAAGCCAATTAGGGTTTCGCAACAAAAGAGGCGACAGAGAAAAGAGCTAGATGGTGCAGCCACCACCTCCCCCTATTTATAGTGGAGGCCTAGACTCCTAGGGTTTGACTCCATTGGGCTCCCGTTAAGGCCCACTAACAAACGGGTCACACACGCACGCTTCGCAAAGCGCCGTCTTTAACCTTTTGACCTAAACCGCTTCACCATGAACCATGGATTTGCCAATAGGTCACCCTTGTCCATCTTGTGTCACGCTTGAGTCATTGACCTCACCCGGCACCGTCGATCGTTCTGGACCTCAACTCTCCAAGTCTAGTCCCGATCCTCCTCGCCGTTGACCGTCGTTGACCACCAAGCAACATGCACAACCATAGACAAGCAAACACGAATTTGGGAACAAGTTCTTCACAACTTGACCCATGTTAGTCAAAACATGCATCATGCAAACCATATGCCACGATACCAATGACTTTGACCTAACAAAACAACATCGCCACGAAGTTGGCCGACGTTCAAGTCATTACGGTCTCGACCGCTCCAGGTGAGCGGTCGGACCGCCTTGGCGGTCGGACCGCTCCTCGTGAGCGGTCGACCGCCTTGGGACTTAGCCGAATTTCAACTCCCGAAAATCCAAACCTCATGGAAACTTTAAACCAATAGAACTTCTTCTGGAGACTCCAAAATCATGAGACCAAGTGCATTGGGATCCCTCACTTGCCTACAACACCTATTTTTGGCCCACTGCTTTGACCACTTTGGTCACCGCCGGTCCGACCGCCCCACATGGCCGGTCCGACCGATTTGGGACCGGTCGGACCGCCGTGCTAAGACCGGTCGGACCGCCCCTGTCCAGTAAGCCTGACACTTTGTCGAAAACACGTGAAACGAAAAACCGTAAACGTCATTGCCAATTGTCACATCATCCTAAGATCTGGAACATATCCCCATGAAATCCACACATCAAGGCAATTGAGACCTCATGAACTCAACTATCCTACCAATGACTTGGAGTTGGCTGTTGTAATTCATGCACTTAAGATTTAGCGACATTACCTAATCGGTAATCGTTGCGAAGTGTATTCGGATCACAAAAGCCTAAAGTATTTGTTCACCCAACCAGATCTGAACCTCAGGCAAAAGAGATGGTTGGAGTTGATCAAGGACTACGACATGGGTATTCGCTATCATCCGGGCAAGGCTAATGTCGTTGCCGATGCGCTCAGTCGCAAAGCGCATTGCAATGCCTTGTTGCTCCAGGAGATTCAGCCCACTCTTCTGGAGGAATTTCAGCGTCTCAACTTGGGATTGGTTGAGCATGGTTCCCTCGCTGCCTTGGTTGTGCAACCAACCTTGGTGGATCGGATTAAGATCGCCGACAATCGGATGTCGGGTGAGCCGCATCAAGGAAAATGTCAAGAACGGAACAGCCAAGTGATTCTCTGAGGATGAGCATGGTGTTGTAAGGTTCGGGCAACGCCTTGTGGTTCCAAAGGACATGGAATTGCGGAATTTGATTCTCCACGAAGCCCATGATTCGCCTTTGTCTATTCATCCCGGGGCAACAAAGATGTATCAAGATCTCCGTTAGGGATTTTGGTAGACCCGAATGAAGAGGGAGATTGCAAAGTTCGTTGTCGAGTGCGACGTGTGTCGTCGTGTCAAGGCCGAGCATCAGCGTCCAGCAGGACTGCTTCAGCCTTTGCCTATTCCTGAATGGAAGTGGGATTCGATCGGGATGGATTTTATCACCGGTCTGCCCCGAACATCCAAGGGCAAGGACTCCATCTGGGTTGTCATCGATCGATTGACAAAAGTAGCCCATTTTCTGCCAGTACGGACAAACCTTAGTGTGAGTCTACTCGCAGACCTCTATATTTCCCGTATCGTCTGCTTGCACGGTGTACCGAAGACGATCGTTTCGGATCGCGGTGCACTTTTCACCGCTAGGTTTTGGAAGTGTTTGCAAGAGGCTATGGGAACCCGTCTTACCTTTACCACAGCATATCACCCCCAAACTGATGGTCAGACCGAGAGGGTCAACCAAGTGTTGGAGGACATGCTCCGTGCTTGTGTTCTCTCATATGGAAAGAATTGGGAGAAGTGTTTGCCATTTGCCGAGTTTTCCTACAACAACAGTTTTCAAGCCAGTCTCGGCATGTCACCTTTCGAGGCCTTATACGGGAGAAAGTGCAGAACCCCGTTGAATTGGTCTGAGACCGTGAAAGACCTTCGTTGGCTTGACTCGATCAATGAGGCCGAGAGTCAAGTCCAGCTTATTCATGATCGCTTACGCACAGCTCAATCCAGGCAAAAGAGCTATGCGGATCGTCGTCGTCGAGAGTTGAGCTTTGAGCCTAATGACTTTGTTTATCTCAAAGTCTCTCCGTTGAAGGGCCATCAGCGTTTCGGCGTTAAGGGCAAGTTAGCTCCTCGATATGTCGGTCCTTACCGTGTTATCGAGAAGAAAGGAGCTGTTGACTATAAGTTGGAATTGTCAGCTGCACTTGAGGGGGTACATGATGTCTTCCATGTGTCCCAACTAAAGAAGTACCTCCGAGTTCCAACTGAGGAAGCTCCGTTGGAAACCCTCGATGTCCAAGAGGATTTGACCTATCGCGAGCATCCTGTTCGCATAATCGATGAGGCTGAACGAAGAACAAGGAACAAAACTATCAGAATCCTCAAAGTTCAGTGGTCGAACCATTCTGCGGATGACGCTACTTGGGAAAGGGAAGATCGTCTACGTGCAGACTATCCATCTTTCTTTACCGAGTGAGCCAAATCTCGGGACGAGATTTTTGTAAGGGGGGGAGGTTTTGTAACATCCCAAATATGGATTTGTGTTTCAAATGTAAGAAAATACAAGGAAATTAAAAATTTTCTTGCATCTTGAAGACCTTGGTCATTTTTGTAATTCTTTTAAAAAGAATTATAGAAAAATCAAATTTAAATCCTCATTTGACTCTAATCAAAAATCTCCTTGTCATAGATCTTGTGCCAAACCCTGGAAAATCTTTTCCATGAGTTCTAGGGAGGCTTGGAAACACCTTTGAATTATCTCATAATTTTTAGAAATTATTTAATAATTTTTGGAGGCAAGTCAAAATTGGTCAAACCCTATTTCCCCTCTTCTGGAATTTATGGAGAAAAATTCAGTGCCTGAAAATATCTAAAAATTTTATGAGAGGTTCCTCCTGCTATCAACAAGCTCCAGTTAAAATTTCATAAATTTTGGAGTTTGTTTGCTACCTCAAATAATTCCTCAAAAATCAGATGTTTAGGATTCAAATTCTATCTGGTTTGCACTGTTCCTCGGATTCGAACCGGACTCGGGCTCGAGCCACTGGACTCGGTCCAGTCATCTAATCGCACCGGCGTGGTCGATCGGGTGTGCGGGTTGTGAGCCGTTGGATCGGCATCGAACGGTCCTCGACCAGCCGAACGATGGAATCGTTTTAATCCACCCGATCTAACTCAGCAGTTCAATTTCAATCCGACAGTCAACACGTCGTATCCTTCCTCCGACAGCGCGCACGTGAGACCAGCCATGGCGTGCGTAGAGGAGAAACGCCGCGCGTCCAGTCCACTCCTCGGTCGCCTTTAAACGGCTATCTCTGCGCGCATTTAATGCCCGTCGCGCTCCTCCTCGACGCCCACTCCCAATCGCTCCGCCGCCTCTCGCTCAAATGGCCAGGTTGACCCGAGCGGGATAGCGCCATTGCTCTCGGCCATCCTCAGCTATTTAAGCTCCATTGTTTCTCCCGTAGCTTCCTTTAGCACCTCCGCAACTCTAGCTAGCACTCACCAGCCCACTGGAGCCGCAGATCTTCGAGAATCCTTCGGCCGCCATTGTCGGTTTTGGAGCTCCGGTGGAGTCGGTGCAGCAGGGGTTTTCTTCTTCGGGTCTTTGCTCCCTCTGCTCCCCCTTTACCCTCTGAAGCTTAACCCTCACTCAATTCGGTTCAATTTGCTCAGGGCTTGGCTGAATTCGGATTTCCCCAATTTCAGCCGAAATCGACATTCTTCTTCGCCCGGGCAGCTTCGGCTCTCCTCGGTGCATCCTTTGCGCTCAGGTAACTCCTCTTTAGTCCCTAGTGGCCTGGCACCTACTCCCTTGAACCGCAGCTGAACGAATTTGCCGTTTTCGTTTTTTGTCACTTTGCGGCCACTTCGGTTCTCTCCGGCTTGCCGGCGTTCTGGACCACCGCAGCCAAATCCGTTGGTACCATTAGGTGCGCAATGAGGTTTGGAACCCTTTTTGGGCACTTGCTCGCACCGCCACGGCCAGAGCCGCCGGCGGCGAGCCGTTCTTCCCCGTCATTTTGCCGGACGAAAATAGGATGGGTGTTTTGAACGTGAGTCGGTCTGGACCGTCGATCCGTAGATCTACGGCCCACGTTCGCGCGGAGATTTGAATTCGTCGCGCGTCTCTGTCCGTGACCCGTTGGATCTAAGATCAACGGTCCTGACTCGAGTTCGCTTGGATCGTTGGATCCCAGATCGACGGCTCGCGTGCGTGAGGACGTTCGGATCAGCCCGCGCGCTCGGATCCACGTGGACCGTTGGATCCTGTCGCAGAGTTTTTCCTTCGACCTTTATTCTACGACCACTACCTGGTCGTAAGTCCTCCTACGACCTGTACCTAGTCGTAAGTCCTTCTACGACTATTATCCAGTCGTAAGTTCTGCTACGACTTGTACCCAGTCGTAAGTCCTGCCATTTTTCCCGAAAGGATTTATTTATCAACTGAAAAATGTGATAACTTGTAAAATGCATAACTAATTCATTTTAATTCCTTTTCGGGAGATTCAAATTTTGTGGGTTATGTTTTCAGCTGAACTTTCATCTAAAAATGTTGCCAACATCAGTATAGCTCCAGAGAATTTTGCTAATGAATAGTAGCATTTATGATTTATAAAAGCTGAGCAAAATTGATTTGGGCATATCTTTGGCATTAAGAATCTAAATCAATTGGTTCTTGTTGCTAAATTCTTTATAAATCATGCCCTCGCTACTGTAAAATTTTCAGAATATTTGGAGAAAATTTACTATTGGGTCTTTGCGTTTTCTTCGTTCTTATCTGTTGTTTCTTGCTTTCTCGTTAGGATCCGAAGAGCACATTGACAATATTATTGATCCTCAGCAACATCTTGACCCACAGCAAACAAGCAAGCAGTTTGATCATGTTAATCCCATTATTTTTCAAGTCTAATATATTGATTTCAACTTGTATGTATGCATTGCTATTTTGTGTTAAATTATGGTTAGAATCCTATAGTTGCATAATCTGTAGGAATTGATTCTCCTTTACTACCATGAGCCTAGGTTATTTGCTGTGATTTGAGTTCGATGGATGAGCTCTTGTCACTTAGTAGAATACGAATTGAAATTGCTTAGAAATGCTTAGTTTCGGTAGTAATGGGCGATCATCGATTTTAGTCGATGATCTTGATCACATATCTAATTATTATTCCATTATGTCTACCACTTGTGCTTTGTTATTTTGTAAAGTCAAAATCTGAAAATGAAACATTGTTTTAGACTTGGGCAAGTGGTTGGATGGTGGGTTATTGGGTTTGTGGATGTCTTGCCTAAGTCAACAAGGACCGAACATCTTGTGTCACACTCTCCAAGCATTTTTGCGTGCTAACCACGCGAGAGGGATATGGACCTCTCTTGACTTAGTACTTTGGCGTGTGTTATCTCCGAGTCGCAGGAGGGGGTTGTGTGTGTTGTGTGAAAAAGGATATGTGTTCTTGTGTTGGGTGTGCGGTGGTGGAGATTCCGGGTAGGCTCTCCACCTCGAGGAGCATTGTAGTTGTCCAAGGCTTTACCTGAGACGGGTAGTTGACCGAGGCTTTACAATGACTCCGACACAACGTATGGGTTTCTATCCATACGGGCGGCTCGTAGTTAATACACAATATTGGAAATGTCTCGTAGGACTTAGCCGTGCCGGCATACCTAAGGAAGTGTGCTTAATAGCTTAGCAAAAAGGCGGTCTGGCGTGTGGGTACATTGGTACACCCCTGCAGGGTATAAAACTATTCGAATAGCCTCGTCCTAGGTTATGGACACGCTTGGTTAGGTTTTGCAAGAGTTAGACTTCAACCTTTTTAAAATTAAAATTTGACATGGTTGGTATGAATGGGTAATTCATGCTATTGTTGTGGTGGCTAATGGTTTAGTCACTTCCAGGATTGTTGTTGTTCTCTACCTACTGTTATATTGTTGTCATTTACGGTTATTTGAACATTAAAAACAGATTTGTCAACTTGCTTTTAAATGTATTACCTTATTGCAAATAAAGATTGCTTTGTGCTGAAAATGAAACATACAGCCTCTACTTAAATAAGCTTGCATGTAGCATATGTATAGGTCTGTTACTCTACACGTAAGTCTTGCGGAGTATAATTTTTGTACTCATTTGCTTTGCTTAACTATTTGTTGCAGAGGAGGAAGGTGAGCCCCTAGGGCCTCACTTTTGTGAAATGTGCTGTGGATTTGACGACTAGCTTGGCAGTCCGGTCGGTTGCCTTGTGGGTTAAAGGCACACGGATTGGCTCTTTTGGTTTATGGCCATCTTATGGCACTTTTGCTTCCGCTGTTAAATTCTTGTATATGTCATTTGGCCGGTCGGCCTCTCTTTTGTAATAACTATCCTTTATTTATGTTATCTGCTGGTTGTTGCTTTGCTTCGGTTCTATGTGAATGAATGGAATTGATGCATGAATTTTGTAAAGAGGTGTGTATACTGCATTTCTGGGAAGTATACATGTCTCGAAGACACGGGTTATTTCGTTTGTGATGCTAGGGTCAATTGGTGACTAAGCATTACAAGCCCAATAATCCGGGGTCCTCACAGTCCACATCGCTTAAGGATTGTTCCCCAAAAGCGGCAAGAACCCGGTGAGCTGCCTTTGTGAGCTTGGCAGCATCAAATCTTGATTTGTTCCATTGAGGCTTCTTCCAAGCTGGCTTTCCCTCCTTATGGTTACTCTTTCCTTTCAACTTGGAGAATTTGCCCAGATATAATTAAGCTCACCACACTCATATTGTTATAGGCTCGTGTGGCTTTTCTGACTATGAGGGCTAACTCGGCCTTAGGGAGACTCTCAAACTCCTCTTCATGGATTGCAGATAAACCAGCAAGCGAAAATCCAAAAGAAGACTCAGAAGACCCATCAGAAGCTCTCTTAAGCGGGTCTACTACCAAGGTCATGTTTTCCTTCTTGGGATGATCAATCCTCTTGATCTCATGAGTCTTGAGCTTGCTATAGAGCAGCTCCAAAGTCAGATCAGAGAGGTTGACGTTCTCCTCAATAGCGGTATCCTTTATCTCCCACTTCTTGGTGTTGATTGCAGCCAAGAGGTGGGTGGTATTTTCAGACTGAGAATACTCAATACCAACAGCTTTCATCTGATTAATCACTTTGTTAAAGCGACTGAAAATATCATCGATGCTCTCTCCAGGACGCATCTCGAATTTGTTATATTCACGCTTATAGACTGTCTGGCGTACTTTCTTGATTTGGGACGAACCCTCATGGTAGGTTTCGAGGGTGTTCCAAATCTCGTGCGTAGTCTCAAGATTGCAAATCCGATCATACTCCTGTCTACCAAGCCCACCATATAAGAGGTTCTTTGCCTTATTGTTGTTAGCCAAGAAGGCTGTTGAAGCCAGCGTAACAACTTCGGGAAGAACGAGCGGAGCTCGAACAACCTCCCATATAGCTTGTCCTTCGCTCTCAAGGAAGACTCGCATGCAATTCTTCCAATAGGCATAGTCGTGCCCATCGAAGATATGCGGCTTGGTGGAGTACTTATCCATCGCCAAGTTCAGTGACCGGTTAAGATCAAGATTGAACTAACCGGGCTCTGATACCACTTGTTGGACCGAAAAGGTGACTATAGGGGGGGTGAATAGGAGCACGCTCACTTTTTCAACCAAGATCAGATTCGATACAAATTTCACTCTAATAGCTATGGAAGCTATGAAGATCAATATACTAGTACAACGGAAGACTAGTATTGAATCCAATCTAAACCCCGAAGCAAAACAACTAAAAACAACACGGGCTAAAATTCTAACTGTTGGGTGGTCTGAACTCTATGTTAATGGCGGTCGGACCGGTCACCTTGGGCGGTCTGACCTCCAGTCTGATGAACAGTAAAAACAGCCCGAAAAACAAAGTTGTAAATAGATGTAACTTTTGATCAACAACTCCAAACTTGATGAAACTTGGAACACACCTTCTTTAGGATGTCAGGAACCTATTCCAATCGAAGATCATGAAGATCCTTAGAAAAATTACGACATTTTTCCGTTTGAGAGGAGGATGGTTCAAAACCGAGTCAAAACGAAAACTAGATCCAAAAACTTGCTCGTGGGTGATTGATGATCAAGATGATCCTAGATGTGTTCCCACATGTCAAAGCAAGCTAGATCACGTGAAGAAATCAATCAAAGACTCACGAATCAAAGAAAGACTCAAAATCACCAAATAGAGAGAAGGAAGGCAAAGAGACACATCTTTGAGCAAACTTTCCTTAGATTGATTCGATAGGGTTTGGGTTTATAGCCACTCCATCAATGGAGGACAAAACTCAATCTAAGAGCACAAAATCAAATTAAAACTCTCTAGAACCCTAACCTCCACTAATCCTCTCCCTAAGCAAAACTAGGGTTTCAACAATAATGAAAGTGTTGAAGGGAGTGCAGCCACCTCCCTCCTCTATTTATAGTGGAGGCTTAGACCTTCTGGAAGATTTAACTTAAATGGGTTCCCGTTAAGGCCCAACACAAACGGGTCACACACGCACGCATTTTAAAGCGTCATTTTCAACACCTCTTGACCTAAACCGCTTCTCTTTGCGTCGTCTTGCTCCGCGGGTTGGCAAAAGGTCACCAAGGTGTTATTTGGTAAGATTACCAAAATACCCCTTCTCGTTCCTTCTCCGAAGAACGAGTCCATCTCGCAAGCACTTCGCTGCTTTCATGCGTGTAGGTTGATCAACGGCTCTCTCCATGTCGGCAAGTCTCTCCCATCCGGCTCCCACTGAAACCACCATGGCACTTGCACCGACTCCCGCGCCGCTTGATCAAACCAGTCGCACCGAACTGTCCGTTCGGTCCTTTTTGTCCATTCTGCACCATACTTGAGTTCATTGACCTCACCCGGCATTGTCGATCGTTCTGGACTTCAGCACTTCAAGCCTAGTCCCGATCATCCTCGCCGTTGACCGTCGTTGACCACCAAGCAACCTGCACAACAATAGATAAGCAAATCGAATCCGGGAACAAGTTCTTCACAACTTGACCCACGTTAGTCAAAACATGCATCATGCAACACATATGCACTGAAACTCATGACTTTGACCTAACAACCGAATAATGCCGCCACGAAGACCGACGTTCAAGTGACAATCGGTCCGATCAGCCTCGTGGGCGGCCGAATCGCCACCTTTGCCGGCCGAATCGCCACTATAGGCGGTCCGACCGCCCAAAGGACTTAGCCGATTTTCAACCCCGAAAATCCAAACCTCTCGGAAACTTTAAACCAATAGAACTTTTGACTGGAGGCTCCAAAATTATGGGACCAAGTGCAATAGAATCCCCTCTCTTGCCTACACCCTCTATTTCTGGCCCAGCTCATTTTGACACATTTGATCACTGTCAGTCCGACCGCCGCTCATGGTCGGTCCGACCGATTTGGGACCGGTCGGACCGCCATGTTATGGCCGGTCAGACCGCCAGTCACCTAACAGTTCTGAAACTTTGTCGAAAATATGTGAAACGACAAACCGTTAACGCCATTGTCAATTATCACATCATCCTAAGATCTGGAGTATATCCCCATGATATCCACAAAGTCACACACTGTTCGACCACAGTTGATTTCCTAGTATTAATACGATCAGTTTTTCTCATATAATCAGCACATACTATCAATAGTGGCCGTGAATTTTACTCTTATTGTTGGCTTACTGCTTCTTTAGTAAAGATCTTTTACTATACAAGCAGTCGTGGGTTAGGAAATATATGAATACGTTATGAGTCAAAAGGATAAATGAAAGATATTTTTGTTGAACGAAAGGTGAATTCCATAACTTCATTATCATCACATGTACTTCTATTAATATTCTCATGCTGTCTTCTTCACTTTGTTTTCACATCCATTCATCTCATATCAATGCAAATCTACATGTCTACATGTACTTCTTTCGTGTATACCGGTATAGCGTGAGTGAATGCTCGCGACAACATTCACTCTCAAGCCCACTCCTCCTCAAGGATCGGGGACCTCCTCCACTCCCGTGGAGTTGTGATCAATCGTGATCACCCGGTCATATGCAAAGATGCTTATGAATGCAAAAATATCAAATTTCATCATATTCATCATATCCAAATGTTCCTCATATTCGTCAACAAGATATATTCATACCATTCCATTACTTGCAATTAAATAAAAATAAAAGCACAACAATAATGGTATTCAAAGATAAAGAATCACAGTGATCAATCTTTGATCGCTGTCTACCATGCACTTGCCTCAACCGTGCGAAGGTGGAAGGTGCGAAGAGGGCGCGGCCCCTGGAACCAAACTCTCACCTGGATTAATTTAACAAGCACTATAAGATAGCCATTCTGGACAAAAACAAAACTAGAAGCAAATACAAACTCGCTATGACCTCTAGCGCAGCCCCAACTCCAAAATCCTAAATACTGATTTGTCCCCTCGATAGATAGTCGTAATAGAAAATTCATAACTTTTTGACCAGAAGTCCAAAGGAGGCGTTTTTGGTCCTTATTGAAAGCCTATAAAATTACCTATCTAAACATAGTTGACGAGTTTTCCAGCTTCGGCCATCTTCTACTCTTACCAAACTGATTAACAGAACAAGTAATTATCGTCAGGGTTTCTAGACAGCGACACTAAATCCAATGTAACTTTCAGTACACAAGGCCAAATTTGATGGTCTTTAGCTTTTTGGAAAGCTTATAAAAATTTATACACCATTTGTTATGGTGATATTCCCTAATTCATCTATTAACTAATCTCTAATGACAGATTACTAATACCTGTCAGCATTACGACAGAACTGCAGAACAGAAGCACTACAAAAATCATATCTCGCAACCCGCTCATCCAAACGGCCTGAACCAAAACTCTACGGAAAGCTAGCGACATCGTCTACAACTCCCTAGGAGACCTCTTGGTCAAATTATGCCGTTAACTACCCCAACTCATGCGATATCTACAGACTGCCTGAACTGATCTGCTACCGGCATCACCTACTCATGAAATTTAAACACCAATCCAATGGGATTCGGAGAGTTACCCTTGGAGACGAGCGAGACCGGCGAGCTCCCAACGAGGTGCAAGACTAGGGAGGGGGAGGAGGAGGAGTCGGCCAAGGTGGAGAGGGGAGGAGGGGAGGCGGTAGCAGGGAAAGGGGGAGGGACGATTCTATGGGGAGGAGGGGAGGGGGGTGGCTATGGTTTAGGGGGGAGGGCACCCCCCTTGCCCGGCACCCCTCTTGGGCTACGGCCCAAAGCCCAGGTTGTTGGGAAAACGCAGAACCCCCCCCCCAACTAGAAATTCTGATTTTTTGATTAGCTCCTTCTCCTGAATTCTTTTCTAGTTTCCTGATTCAATTTCGAGGTATTACAGTCAGTCCTCCAACCATGGCAAAATTGTCCACCAAATGCTAGAAAAATAGCAGACTCTTTGAGTTTTTGACAAAGTTTAAAGGAAAAGGTTATTAAAGAGGTCGTGGAAGCTTACCTATATTGCCATGTTATTATATTCGGCAAAAATAGAATCGAGACTCATCTTTGATTGACAAAATTCTTTATTGTCGAAAACTCGAAATGGAGAAAGGAAAGTAACAAGAAGAGGAGACTTTCCATTAGAGGTCGGAACCTGCTGGAAATCCTCAGATACCACCACTTCCGTAGGTGGGGTTGGAGCCAACATGGGTTCCGAAATTGGCATTGGTTGTGTCACTTGCTCGGGGGCTGGCTCAACCTCTTTCTCCCCAGAGGACCTCTCCTGAGGGATGCACTGGTCGGAAGCGACCAGAAACCAGAGGATCTATAAGGAAAGAAGCCCAAGACTCTAGAAACACTAAAGGTAACTATTTACATAGATTTCTTTTTCATGTATACATGCCTTATTTTCTTAGTCTTGAACTTGAAGCGCACTGAAGCAAAATCTGACACGCTCGCTTTTCTTTTCTTTACCACCGGCTTCACCGATTCCAAATCAGTAGGGTTGGTTGGTCCCCTCACATCCACCGACAAGAGGTCGGAAGCAATATCCTTGACTAGCTAGTCGAGAATAAGATCCCTAACCATATGGTCGGGTTGTGTGGTCTCGTCGACATATAGAGCGGTTGCTTCAGTAGCAACTAACGGGTCGTAAGTGACCACTTGGGAATTCCACAACAACCACCTAATTAACAATCAAAGTTAGTTAGATGACAAAAAATCTTCAACTAGAATATACATTTCTATTTGGTTACCTACCTCTGTAGATCACCTTCTGGAGTGGTCGTAGGAGCAGTTAGAATATCAATCCGCTCACAACTCTCGGTGGCCTCATTGATCTTCAATTCGACCGACTACACATCAAAGAGGATTTATGGTAAACCGATCGAAAAACACATAAATGGTGAAAAGATAGTTGATATCTTTACCTTAAGCCTCTCGGCTCTGTCTGTTGCATAAACAATTGCCAAAATCCAGGGGAAATCAGCCTTCTCATCAGGCTCCCCGGCACACATCGTTCTACCACGTTCTAACCTCGTCAGGAGAAAGGGCCGCAAGAATGAACGAGAGAATTTAGGGTTACAAAAGTAATCAGTCAAGATAAATAAACCAATCGGAATCTTTTAGGACTTACCATCCTTTGAATATTTGGTCATGGTGTCATGACCAATATACCATAGCATTAAATGTGCTCGGATTTCTAGGGGCTAATTCGGCGCATAAGGAAATCTCTTACTGCGTGCCAAGAAGTTAAACCCCTGATACTAAGGTGTTGGATGGCTTCAACCCATCTCCCCAACTTTCCTTCCTTCTTTACAGAGGAGCGCCATTTCGGGGTTTCGACCGCCTTCTTACCAGTATAGTACAGGCTATCCTTTTGCGTAACCGTCATGTAGAACCAGCTGTTCTTCCATGGTGACCACGAAGATTTTGAGTACATACGGATGTATTCATTAGCTTTTCCTTCGTGGAGGCGCAAGGTGCATTCCCCAGGTGTCCCCGTCATCTTCCCCGACTTCGCCATCCTATAGAAGTACTTAAAGAGCTCGAGGACTGCGGGAATTCCCAAGTACGCTTCACAAAGGTAGACGAAGTCGCTAAGATTACCAATCGCATTGGGGAAAGGTTCACCAATTCAATTCCATAATGCTCCAAGATTGTGGGGAGGAATGAATGGACAGGAAGCCATCTCCTGAAACCACATTCGATATATGCGAGAAAAACAGAGATTTCCCCATCTTCATAGCTCGGAAAGTACTCTCCAGCCGTTGATCTCCTAGAAATCAGACTCTTATCTGGAAGTATTCCAATCTTCTCCAATATTTCAAGCTTCTTTCCAGTCAGAACAGAAACCAACCAGTTGGTAATCAAGTCCGACATGGTTAGGTATTGGCTCAAAGAAAGAAAATGGGTCGTGGAAGGTTGGAGGCAAAAGACTACGGAGGAGTTCCTTCTCTTAGAAGATTAAAATGGAAAGTAGGATGCGTAAAAACCCTAAAGCCTTACAGCAAGGGAATTTTATAGCCCCAATTCCCTAACTGTACTAGGGAATTACCCAAAAATCCAACGGACAAAAAAGACTCTTAAGTTTCTAAGGTAGTTTCTCAAACATTAAAATGAATACAGACCACCTCGAATGTCACGACATTAAATGAGGTTCTACCCGATACGACTTCATCAGAAAATATTATTCACACGCCCAATTCATTTAAATTTCGGGGGCTAGCTGACAATGATTAAAATCTCTATGTATTACTTTAAATACATAAATAAAAGACCTTAAGACTAACGACCCTTGTGGTCGTAAGAGTCGTAAACCCTAAGGCTAACGACCCTCGAGGCAGTAAGAGTCGTAACCTCTGAAGCTAACGATCTCTGTGGTTGTTAGGGTTTCTAAGCTTACTTATCGGTACACTGATTGGATGAGCTCCTGTACATAGTCCCCGACCAGATGATTACTCGTATAAGCAATGAACTGGCATATGATTCGGCTTTAAGTATATCCTTTACTGTGTGATGAATAGAGCACATGCCATATTGGCTCCATACCATGGACGTTTCATGATCCTAAGACACTAGCGATAAACCACCATGCGGTTTAGTGTCTCACAGATATTAAACCGCCAAACAGTTGATACTTCATCAATCGTCGCCTCGCTCCGACCAGTCGTGACACTCCCAACAGGCGTCTATACCAGGATTAACTGCCGCCACTTCGTCAACTATTTAAGGAATGGCGCGAACGGCGGAAAGGGGGATCGAAGCCAATTCGGAAGATCAAGAGACGATTGGGTTTCATCTCAAGCATTAACATAGCAAGCACTATGCTTAGTATAATTAGGATTAGTCCATTGCCTTGCAAAGGGCACCCCTGTAAAGGATCCAGTTCATAGCAATAAAGAGCAGTCTCATCTTCTCCCAAGAACTCTTTGTCATTTTCCTCTGTTTTATTTCGTAAGATCGGTGACTCGATTGTGGACACAAGTGGTTTGTTATCTCCTTATTATAGCTGGATTATTGCAACAGTAGGCCGATATGCCGATCATGAATGATGCATACATTTGGACAGCCCTGTACAACAGAAATCCTTATATTTTTAAGGAACCACAACCAGCTGTCTGTTTTCTCGCTTTCAACGAAAGCGAATGCCACATGAAGAACTTGATTATTGCCGTTCGTCGCTATTGCGGTCAGTATCTGGTAGTCAGGAATGTGCCATCTACGCACAAGATTGGACGGCAGTGCGAGTGCATTGATGCATGGACCAAAGGCGAAGAATGCTCGCTGCAGTACCCTCTTATTGGTCCACTTCGGATGTGTGGCATCTTGAATGTTGACATGAGTGCCGGGATTCCTATCTTGTATGACTCGGAGTAGTAGCCCGTAGAGGTTGTGGTAGGAATCCTTGAACGTGTCGAATCTTGATTCCGCTGTCTTTTGTTTTGCCCTCCAAACCTTAGCATAGCTGATTGTGTACTGGAACCTTGCCTCAATCACACGAATGATGGATCGTGATTAAGTCAGCCATACTTCTATTGAGAAATAATCAAGAAATAGACGAATATTTAAAGAAATTAGCCCATACCTTTTGAGATTACCACTGTATAATTTGTGATATTAAAGCTAGTAGAAAAGGTAAAATTCTTCTATATATGCAGAAAAAACATACATCTGACTACTTGCGAAGCAGAATCCCAAGATGTTAGCAACAAGCACGTCATTTTTTAGCACTAGTTTTTCCTTCACTTCTTCAATTGCTCAACATGATAACATGTTGTACGATTTGCGAATATCAGAACATCCAGTAGATGACGTAATTATTAACAAAAGCAATGAAAAAAAGAAGCATTTAACAATGCCAATTATCTGGCACCCGTTATTATTATAAAAAATCACATGATATGGCAATGACATGATAATTAGTATTCCGATTTTACAAATGCAAGCAATATTTGCCGTCGTCTATGCACAAGTAACTCTGGTACGTTGATTCGATCGCCAGGATCTCAGCTCCCTTGTCATCTCATCCTTATGTCCAGAACGTCCAGCCGCTAAGGTAACTGAAAATTCCTCCAAAGCTGCTGCCTTAGAAAGCAGAAATTTTGCAAGCATCCTTTCGAGGGGCCGCCCTTTGTACTTCACAAGATTGATCCTTCTCACCCTATGGTTCAAGCACATGATGCGAGTCAAACTTCTGGGAACATGTATATTGCAGCTATAGTTAACTCCCTCGTCGTCATCGTTTCCCGGTTCGCTATCGGATTCAACATCGGAGAAGTAATCAATCTTATTTGGAGGCTGAGGACACAGGGGAAACAGCGACAGTACTTCCAGGTTCCGGGTGTTCTGAAGCAAGACCGCCACGGACCGAATGGCGTGCTCGGTGGTCAGGCATCCCTGTAGCTCCAGCTGCCTGAGACGGGGGAGGCAGCGTACTACACTTGTGAATAATTTGCTGAAGTATGCCATTGCTGGCCGCAAGGAAAGGTGAAGATACGTCAAGTTGGTACACTGGCTGATGAGATTTGTGACGGGAGCAAGTTCCGTTGGTTTTTTGCTGTCGAGGCCTTCGCAGATATCAACAGTCACTGCCACGACTCGTGTGTAGTCTGCAAGTGCGATGAACGACTTGCCAGGAAGGCCACCTTTGTAGTGCAGCGACCGTAGGCACGGGGTGTCTAGC
This sequence comes from Hsuehochloa calcarea, assembly GCA_036346395.1. NCBI lineage: Eukaryota > Viridiplantae > Streptophyta > Magnoliopsida > Poales > Poaceae > Hsuehochloa > Hsuehochloa calcarea. The sequence goes on along the minus strand of CM070599.1, from coordinate 13,210,749 downwards.
ACGACGCGCCTGGCATGGTGGCAGCAGACCATGGCGAAACTCCGCAGGTGAGTGCTGGTCACCGAGATCTTCCTAGCGCTTGGGCACTCCTCCAGCGTCAGGTCGGTGAGGCGCGGGCAGCTCGAGATCAGCCGCTGCAACGCCCCATCCGAGGCCATAATCCTCTTGAGGAAGAGTCTCTCCAGCGACCCGAGGGGCACGTCTTGTGGCAAATCGAGTGTCCAACTCGTGAGGCGCAGATGGCGCAGTGTGCTGCTGCTGAACAGATGGCGCGGCGTGCTGAAGTACGCGTCACGTCCATTGAAGTCCGCCGAGGATCTCTCCGAGGGGCCGAAGGGGCAGAGCTTGCGGCGGGAGGTGTGCCAGTATCTCACCATGACGTCGATTTCCTCGGCGCCGGACGACAGCGCGGTGATGATCCACTGGTCGAGCAGGGCGAGCGTGGGGTTGAACACGTTGAGGTGGAAGGTGCCGATCGGCGTCTCCGGGTCCCGGCAGAGCAGTGCGCCGGTCACCTGTTGGTCGAAGCAGACCTTCGGGTCGCGGGCGTATTCATCACCTTTCTTGCTGTCGACGAGATTGACGACAGGGACGGTGGCGTAGACGCGGTGCCATCGGCGGGAGAGCGCGCTGGTGCGCACGGCCTCGTCGGTCGCCAGGTGGGAGAGGACACGGGTGAGGGTGGCATCTGGGAGAGCGCTCAGGCGGTCGCGGTGCGCCGCCATCTTTGTTGCTCCGGTGCCGTGTGGTGGTGCGACAGATGCGTACATATGGTGCCCACGCCGCCGCCTTTGATGAGGAATAGTCGGTCGTACGAAAGCCCGAAACTTCAGTGATTCCGTTTCGATACTTGTTAGGAAATCGCTGTTGCATAATCGGATCGCACCGCCTCACCACGTAAGTACCGCCTCCGGAGAGTCCATGACAGAATCGGATCGTATCAACAGCTCCGTATAAGGGGTGCACATCTGTCTCCCGTTGTCCGCACGAACCCCTGGAGAAGCGATATAAAATTGGCATCCAGATCACGATCCAAACTCCAAAGCGCCGAGCGATGGCTCCTCGCAAGAACTACCCGGCGCCGCTCGCCGGCGGCAAAGACCGCCTAAGCGGCCTCCCTGACGACCTCCTCGGCCACATCCTCTCTTTCCTCCCCAACAAGGAGGCTGGCTGTGCGGCCGTGCTGTCCAGACGGTGGCGCCACATATTCGGCAACGTCCACACCATCACGTTGGAGGAGGAAGAGGGCGAGAGGGCCAACGACTGGTACACCTTCTACATGGAAGCTGAGGAAAGGCGGAGCTGTAGCGGGAACTTCCTCGACGATATCAGTGCCGCGCTACTCTGCCGCCGCCGATGCAGCGGCATCAACACGCCGCTGCGCACCTTCCACTTCGCCTTCGACAGCTACCACTGGTGGGACGGGGTCATGGTTGACCAGTGGCTCTCCTACGTGCTTCAGCACAGCAGGCAGGAGCTCCACCTTGACCTGTGCTTCCGACTCGGCGGGATCTGTAAACGCGTCTACGATGTCCACATGGAAGATGTGATTAACACAGCGCCATCAGATGTAGACAGCGACTCCGACGATGTCCTGACAGTCCTGTGCGATAGGTGGAGATATCTCCTCCCAAGAAGGCTCTTCTCCTGCGTCGCCCTTCGGACGCTGCGAGTCAGCTACTGTCGGCTGAAACCGCCAGAGGTCATCAACCTGCCTCACGTCGAGGAGTTGCGCCTGACGGGCATCAGCGAGTCTGAGGGAACAATCCAGCGCTTGATCTCGAGCTGCCCCCGCCTCGCCGACTTGACGCTGGAAGCCTGTAACCGGGTAAAGGTAGTCTCCGTTGTTGACAAACGTCTCCGCAGATTCTCCCTCCGGTGTTGCCACAGCGTGGTGAGTGTGCGCATCGACGCGTCTGACTTGAAAACTCTCGACTACAGTGGCGATGTGCCCGCGGGGCCGCTCCTGACCCTGCACGGCTCGCCGAGAATTTCGTCGTGCTCCATCAGTTTCTGCAGCAAAAAGCTTTCCAAGAAGGTGGAGTTTGTCGGCTTCAGAAAGTTTCTCGAACGATTTTTGGAGGCGAAGCACCTGCATCTGCAATCAACTCGTCTGGGTTCAAGCTTAGAGAACAAATCGTTTTCGAGTCTGAGGAGGCTTGTGCTACAAGGCTGCCTTCCGTGTTGTAGCATTGTCAATGCGGTGCAAAGGATCTTAGAGCAGACACCAAACCTCGAGGTTTTCTCGCTGAACTTTGAGCCAAATGACGGCAGTGATGGGGCGAATGATCCCACGTGCGATCCGTTCACAGTCCATGAGGAGTCGAACTTTTCGATCCCGTGCTTGCAGTGTCGAGTAAGGGAGATCAACATGGTACATTACCAGGGTAACGAGGCACAGAGGATGCTGGCCGAGCTGTTGTATCGCAATGCGCTGGTTCTTGAAAGGCTGTGTGTCGTCTTCCCAAAGGGGCCATTGGCGTTGCAGACTAAACTGATGAACGAGATCAAAAGTTGGGCAGTGGACAAGTCAGAAAAGGTCTTCCTGTAATTAATTATCTTCCAAGAAGTGATCTTTAGAGGAAAAATCCATGTGATTTCTAATTATATGCTAATCCTTCTTACATCCTTTTAGTTGAAATGGTGGAGGTTTATAAAACCGTATGCATTGTTTCATAAAAAGACATTATAAATAGTATAAGAATACTTTCATGAGTCTGTTTACATAGAATTTAACTGTTTTCTCTGTAAAAAACTATCACATTCTAAAATTATGTTTTCTCTGTGAAAAACTGTCGCATTCTGAAAGTTCATTTACAACTCTATTATACATAAATTACAATGAATTATTTTTGTAATTTTGGTTCTTACTCACTGTAATTATTCTTGAAAGTCTTGAGAACTCATATTTCCATCACATGATTCAAAATCTCATATGTACTTTGAGAGATTGAGCAAAAATAAAGATAAAAAAAATTATATACCAACAAAATACAATAATGTGGTGAACCCGTTATATTCTTCTCATGTACTTTGAGAGGTTTAACAAAAACAAAGACAAAAAAATAAAATTATATACTAACAAAATACGGTAATGTGGTGAATCCATTATGTTCTAAATAAAAAATCATAATAAATTCAGACCCAAATCATCAGATGGGAAAAAGTGCAAATCTCAAAGCATATCAGATGAATAAAAATTCAACTATTATGATTTTTTTCTTATAGCACATTAACAACACAAATCTTATATCATATCTAACGAACAGAAAAGTGATAGTTTTGACTTCAAAAAACTTTTAGAAGTTATATAGCAATTCCCTACTTTCATTAGAGCTGGTAGTAAGACCCTGTTTAGTAGAGCTCTAGATTCTCATTTTTCAGATTGGAGCTATCTGTTGAAAGCATTTGACGGATAGGTTGGTTCCAAAAACCATTTGAGGAAGTATTATAGGCAAATAGACAAAGCTACCCCTTGAATCAGTTTGTACCCTTCTGAATATATGAACAAGAGGAATTACAATGTGTGTATGCAATGCAAAAGATCTAGGATCAAGCCTAGTGCTGCTTATGAGGTGGTTAAGATGGTGAAATAAATACACTATATAGTTCTTCACATTGTAGAACCAGTCTACCTGAGAATAGCATTCGCATACTGCAATTCATTCAGCACTCTGCATCTGCAGTGATATTTCTCCAGTACATAGCCTGAGTACCTGATATACGCTGAACAAATTTCATCAAATAAACGTGTGACATCATTTTCCTAGATATTACTCAAACCGACAACACAACAATCTTGAAATAGCATTGCATTCCGACAAGGATTAATCTGGTGGCATGAAAGCAGATGACAAGAACATTGCACTGCAATGGATAATAACAGTCTACTACCTTTTCATATCTGCTGAGCATGAAAAATGACCAGTAACATAAGCAACACTGAATGCATAAACACCGACGAGTAGAATACATTAATGAGTTTAGGTATTGAAGACGTTCATTGCCAGAATCCACCACCATCAAATGTGACGCGTAATGACAAGACAGACTTACGACAAAGCACAGAAGAAGCCTAAGTCATCAATTGGAAGTATGTGCACATGCTTCCCGTATTTGACATCTGAACATTGATGAACAGAAACCACATCACCAAGTCGCACTCTGAAGTTCTTCCTGACAACCTTGTTCATTCTGATCTTTGGCTCCTCACATGTGTCATCTGCAAGCACAATGCAGATAGTGTCTTCTCTTTTCTTACCCTGTAACGCAGTGATCAAAAATATCAACAGCCAATAATCAAGTGCTAGCTGGCACTGGCTGAAGTGTTAATCATATAGGGACAAAAAAGAGAACTAGAGTAAACAGAAATCCAAAAAAAAAAAAATCATACTCGAAAATCATATCTCCACTAAAGACAACTAAAAATCAATAAACCACATGGTCCACATCCAAAAGCAATGTGGCATAACATGCTGAATAAATTGGCTACTCAGTTTGATCACTAGAAAAGAAGCTAGATAATACTATTACCAATTAACCATGACATGATTACAGGTTAGACGCTCTGCCCAGTCTTCTACCATCACTGATGAAAGCATAATTAACGTACCAAACATGTAACCAAGCTAGGGAGTTATGTACTGTAAATCGAAAGCCCTCCCAGACCAACCTCAGAAGCAAAAACCACAATAAGATACCATTAAGAAAACTTAACCCACTGGAATCCTAATATCCCCCATCAAAATAGTAAATTATAATAAATTTTTGACTCTGTTTTAAAATTTTCTCGTGTTTAAGTAAAAAGATTGTTTCTAAAATCAAATTGAATTGATTAAAAGGTTGTATCCAAAGTTAAATCAAATTGTTTAAAAAGATGCATTAAAAAATGTTAATAATAATAATGATAACCAAGATTTAATCGATTTGTTTGAGAGCCGGCAATTAATTAAATTATTTTGTTTCTTGTTTTCACATGCATATCAAAAATCATAATGCATACATTAGTATCGTCGTTCTCATTTTCTAATTCGACCGACCGCGGGCGAAATGACCGTGTGTCCCTTCTTTTCTAACAATCTCTTCCATTTTCTGACCTAGCTAACTCCTGTCGCTGCGCTCCTTCAAATCTTAGCTAAAAATTTAAAAACAAGCCATGCATGTCATACCACTGCGATCATCATCGCACAAGCAACCCATTTCTGCAATTTGTTTCGCATGCATAGTAGTTTGAGCGAATTCACAAAAATGAGAAAAGAATTAGCAGATAAAACACATGTGTGTCCATTCTTTATCTTTTCCAACTTCTTTCCTCGCAATCACAACCAAAAACTAAAAATTATGTAACGCATGTTATACCACGGCATTCATCATCACGAGGGCATTCCGTTTATATAATCGGTTTATGTATGCAAGGTCGTTTGAGCGACTTTAAAGAAAAGAGAGAGAAAATTATACTGCTATTCATTTTTCAAGCAAATAAAAAATTTAAATTTTTTAAAGAGCATCGTAATATGAGTAAATTCCTAAAATTTTTGTCTAACCATCTAGAATATGTGAAGAACGTTCGCTAAAAATTAAACTGCTATGCCTAAAATTTCTTTAACCCTCTGCCATCCCCCAAACACCGCCAAACCAAATCACTGTTCTCTTGTAATCTGTCCAGCCGACCAAGCCCCTGTCATTTCACTGTTCACTTGAAATCTGTCCAGCCGACCAAACTCCTGTCATTTCAGCTCCTGCCATTCATTGCCATCGTAACCACTGCCGTCTTTCTTTATTCCTACTGCTACCTCCTGCCCCCCACTGCCCATTCTCATTTCTTTTCTTTCTCTCACACCCAACCAAAGCCACGTAGCAGCAGCACTCCATGCTATTTTTCTCCCCCAGCCGAATGCTACTTTTCCTGTCTGCCACTTTCTTCCCCAACACCCAAAGCCACTCACAGCCACTCATTCTTGCCCCCAACTGAAAATCCCACACCACATCTTCTTCCCCTCCCCAAACAGCAGCACAAGCTAGCAGAAAAGCAGTTCGGCAGCAGCAGCTCCTTGCTTCGGTTGGAGGCTGCAGCGCTGCTGGTAGCAGTCGGCGGCAGCTGGAGCTTGCTGTGTAGTTGCTCGGCAGTGAAGTGCAGTCAGCAGTGTTCGGCTAGTAGCAGTCCGGCGGCCGGTGGATTGCTGGCCAAGTGCAGCAGCTGCAGTTCTGTCGGCATGCAGCAGGGGCGCTAGCTCCAGTGGGCAGGGCAGCAATCGGCAGCAGCCATGCAGCTCGGCAGAAGCAGTGTTAGCAGCGGCGCGGCACAAGCTAGCTAGCAGCAGCAACGGAGCAGTCGGCAGTGATGAGGGCCTTGCATGCAGTCGGCCGGACTTATTAGCCCAGACCGAAGATGAACACACGCAAAAATACAAGAAATATTTTGTGCCATCGGATCAACAACTTTTCTGAATTTTACTTACTCTATTATTTTTGATGATCAAGTTACAAGACTATAAGTGCTTTTATATAGGCTAAGTAATTGGATTCTTTGATCCAACTCAGTTTCCAAGGAGGAAATCTACTCGGACAAAAGTAGAAAACCAAAACTGAAAGAAAAAACTTTCTAAACAAAGATTATCTAATAATCACCCCCTAATCTTTGTGTACTTACTTGTATTTTGTGTGCTACCAGTTGGATTTAACTTCAACATAGCTCCCAAACACTCGGTCGAAGACGGTGGCACAACTCAAACACGTTTTGGACACTGCCAGTTGGACTCAACTCAACTTGGCTCACACTTACTTGTTCGGAGACGGTGGCATAACTTAAACACGTATTGTACTCTTACTCATTGAGGAGTCGGTCTCAACTACGACTTGCGCCCCAACTCATACTCAATTCAGGACAGTCGGTCTCAACTACGACTTGCTCAACTCATACTCGGACTTCAAGTTGATCACGACTTCAACTTAAGTAACACACGGACTCGACTCAGTATCATAGTAGTGTTGGTTCATCATCGATGAGAACTTCAGCAAGAAACGCTTTCTCCTTCTTCGGCTTACGACATTTTGAAGCAAAGTGTCCAAAATTCTAACAATTATAACATCTCACCTTTGTCTTGTCAAATTTTGAATTCTTGCAGCCTCGGCTACCACCACTGTTAGAGCCGCCAAAAAAAAACCCTCGCCTTTGTCTTGTCATGATCGGGCCTCCCACTCGGTGCGAGTTAACAGTAGGTGTTCATTTTCGCCGCTACCAGATCCTCGGATCCGTTCCTCGTGCGCCTTCAAGCGGCCGATCACCTCCTCAACCGTCATTACCTTGAGATCGCCAAACTGCTTAATGGCGGAGACTATTTGTAAAAAATTTCCAGAAACAGCTCGAAGAAACTTTCTCACAATATATCTTTTTTCCATCTTGTCCCCTAAAACTCGGATCTTATTGACAATCGTCGTCAACCTCACGGCGAAATCATTGATCGTCTCCGTCTCTTTCATACGCATCCCCTCGAACTCGCTCTTGAGAGTCTGTACTCGTGCTTCCTTGGTACGATCGTCACCAAGATGCATCGCCTTCAAGGTCATCCACGCAGCTTTGGCCGTCTCCTTTTCGGCCAGTAGGAAGAGTGTCGACGTTGCCTCGTCACGGGTGACACCACTCTCCGGAGAACGCGACATAATTTTGGGCACAAATCAAAAACTCATGCTCCTCCTCGTCATAGAGCCGCATGCACTGTACAATGCATCGGTCTCACCACATCGAGCTGTCGCGCCCCACTGTGCGCTCCGCTGGTGAACGCCACACATCCGGCATGGCGCAGCCGGCCGCTACGCGCCCTGGGACGCCGCCACACCCGTCGCTACGCCGTATATGCCACCCCGGGAGTCGAGATTGCTCCTCCCGGGGCAGCAGCTAGGGTTTCGAACCTAGAGCTCTGATACCAATTGTTGGCCTAGACTGAAGATGAACACACGCAAGAACACAAGATATGTTTTGTGTCGTCGGATCAACAACAGGTTTTCTGATTTCTCTTGTTCTATTGCTCTTGATGATCAAGTTACAAGACTATAGGTGCCTTTATATAGGCTGAGCACTTGGATTCTTTGATCCAACTCAGTTTCCAAGGAGGAAACCTACTCTGACAAAAGTAGGAAACCAAAACTGAAAGAAAAAACTTTCTAAACAAAGATTACCTAATAGGACTGTGCTAGCGAGCAGTCAGCAGCCTTGGCTTGGCTCGGATGTAGCAGTGCGGTAAGCAGCAGCTCGGCGGGAGCACAACAATGCACGACAACGGTAAATGAGTTCTATGCATGCGGCTCGGCTAGCACATGCCGTGCACACCGACACCCATGCATGCGGCGGTGAGCTGCAGACCTAGCACGCGTCGCGGCGGCCAATGGCTCGGCTCGACTGGCGTGTTGCACGGTGCGACGGCGCTGGGCGCTGCAGCTGTAGCCGACGCGTGAAGATGAGGACCCAGCGCACGGCACGAGGGCACCGAGGTGCAGTCCAGTGGCACGGTCCAAGGGGCGAGCTAGCGCCGGCGAGGCCCATGGTGCGGCATGACGCCGAGGCGAGGGTGGACGAGCCCGGGCACGGCCGAGGTGGTGCGAAGATGGTGACATGGCCCGGTGTCGAGGCGGCTCGGTGGGCGGCGTGGTGCACATGCGAGTAGTGAGGCGGCGCGGCGCATGCATGCAAAGGCAGTCGGCTTGGCGGGCGCATGCATGCAGCCGGCCTCGATGGCATCGGCAAAGATGGCATATGTATGCGATGGCCATGCATGTAGCGGCGCGACGGCCCGAGCGAGGCAAGTCGGCATGGTATGTCGTGGCGCATGCGGCGACACTAGGACGACCGACATGGACGAGGAGCTGGACGTGGATGCGGACGAGCTTGACGACGACTACGGTGGGCGCGAACGAGAGGCCAAACGGACGCGGGGACGGCGACGACTACAGTGGACGTGGACGTGTAGCCGAGGAGACACCCGGTGGTAATTCACACGCCTAGTGCCGCGGTAAAAATCTTTAGTGTCGAATCATGTTTATGATATTAGCTGTGCATGTTGCATATTAGTTATGAGCATGTCATCTATTTATGCATGTTTATTTCTAAAAACGATTTGATAGCTTATGACCTGTATAATTCTCCGGTTATGTTGTATTTATGCGTAGGTGTGTTCATATGATGTATGTCGGTAGACACAAATATTTATATCGTTGTAGCAAAATTTGTATCTTGTTGATAGGTAGATGCTTGATTAAATATATGTTTGGATTAATTGATCGGACGATATTACTTTGAAGTTGTATGGAAGTTAGTGGTGATCCTTGGATAATACATTAATTGGGGGTTTCATCTCATCAATGGATTAGTGATTTTTGAAGATAGGACCCATAAATTTCAGCATATTTTTGAACATTTTGAATTTTTTGTTTTTCTCGGTGTTCATTCGATGTCGCTATTTCTATAGAGTCCGAGTTGTCGCAATTGAACGACTACGTAACTGAGAGTGAGCAAGTGAACTACCAGCAAGACAAGTATCATTTGAACTTTCTTTTGCATCATATTGCTCCCAGCTTTACTTAAATAGATGCAATGATAATTGCTTGCATGCTTATTTGGGTTATGTCGCTATTTTTGTGATGTGTAGTTAGTTATATCCTATTCATGAGGTTATCCTTGAATTATTTCCAGTACATACATGCTTAAGTTAGGTTGTGTGGAATATATCGTTTAGGGTTGCTTAGCTATGCAGGTCTAGGTACGGTAGATTGATTGTCGGGAATAACCCGACAATTATGGGAGACACAACCTTCTTATTATATTTTTATTCAGATCTTCGAATCTGTTTCTTAAGTGAAATTTTGTTATTTTAAATGATTTTTGGGTCTGGACAAGTGGTTGCTAGTGATGGTACCTTGGTGCACGAGATCGGGTATGTGGTTAACTTGCCTGGACCAACAAGGACCGAACTTTAGTGACGTTGTTAATTCAAGTCCACTCGTGCTGCCACACGCGGGTTGGGAGCCGCTTGGTCAAGTAGGGGGAAGGTTTTATTGGTTTGGGCCCGAAGTGGTATGAGGACACTTTTGTTCGATCATTTATTCGTAGGAGCCGATGTGATTTTCTAAAGTGTGCATGGGAGCACCAATTTCGGTTATTTACATTGCATCGGTATATCCAACATAATTTGCGAAGCCGCTTAGCAGATGTTATCAGTATTTTGTACTAAGTTAGGGGTTCATCTCGCAAAGGGAACCTGGCTCAATACTGCTTTATTGCCGAAAAAATACCGAATCTCGACGTCCCCGACCGACACACCATAGGAAGTGTGTTTAATCCGGTGGCTTACGGGTTAGTCGAGTCGTGTGGGTAAAGTAGTACACCTCCGCGGAGATAAATCTATTCGAATAGCTGTGTCCACGGTTACGGACAATCGCTTGAGTTCGGGAGTCACTATTGTTAGACTTTGAATTAAAATTGATGGTTACAACTTGGTGTTCGGCATGAACGGGTGTTCATGTACTTTAGTTTATCAAAGTGGGCTGCCACTTTGGTATTTGTTTGTTTACAAATGCATCACTTTATTACATGCTTTACTTCTACTTCAAATCTGATTTGTAAATGGAAATTGAAAAACTAGAATGTGTAGGTTGGAAATGGTTACGTTTTTCTGCAAAACTAAGCCACTACTGCTATCCTTTGATTGCCCAATATGCATACTAATTTTTCTTTGTGTAAGACTTGCGAGTACCTTTGTACTCAGCTAGATGTTTGCTGGTCTTTCAGGTGAGGAGGACTTCGTGCCCGACGAGCTCGTTAGTGCCAATTTAGGCGACACTGACGAGTAGTGTTATTATCTAACCCCCAGTCGGTTGCCTTCGGTTATGGGGCATACCTTGCTGGACCTTTTGGTTATTTATCTTGCTTCCGCTGTTCTTTAACACTCTTATTTGAATTTGGCCGGTCGGTCGTTATGCAATAGTGTAGACTTAACTATTATGTGGTATGTCTTTTGGATTGTTAATGTATGATGTTGTATGGATGTGGTCAATGTTGAATGAGAGTATGAGCGTGTTGGTCGCTAATCCTGGGAGCCAACACGGCCTCATATTCGCTGTTGTGGATCCCACTTTAACTTATCTAACCATTGGCTTTGACCGTTTGGAGAACCTATAGTCATGCAGTGCTTGCAAAGGAGCAGCGCACATGATCACTAGGGCTCTAATTCCGATCGGGCTCTTTACTTAGATGGAGTTAAGGTGGAATTCATCTACTTGAGGCTAGAGTTATTTCCATAAGACCGGGAAGGCATCGGTCTTACGGAAATAACCCGGGGCCCTCACGGGGTGGGGAGGGGGTTAGGTCAATGGCATTTTACGGGTAATTAAGTTCAACTTTAAGAGGTATTTTTGTTTCTAGTAGGCTGGCTTCTCACAAGAATCCACGGGAATATCGCTTCTCGTTGCTAGTTCATTTTCGAGATAGCTTCTCGCGAGAAGCATAATCAGATCGTTTTGAGGAGTTGGTTGTTTGGTACAACTCCACCAAATCCAAACGAGAAATTAGTAGTAGGAATTGTACCAAACAAGGCGCAAAGCGCGGTTGATAATACTAGTAGTGCACTTTCGTCTGGTTTAACTACTGTGGTAGTCTGTTGTTGAAGTTCTGTTCCGGTTATACTTTGTTTTTTTTAATAAAGAATCCCTTAATTTACGTCCGTAGCCGTTGCGCATGTACTGTTGGGTCCTGTTTGGGACTTTGGGTGCAGTGATACTTTTTTTTTCCATCTAGAAACCCTTAATTTACGTCCGTAGCCGTTGCGCATATACTGTTATTAGCTGAATACACGTGTGATCATACCATGTTTCCATTCGATTGCACAACTGCTTCAAGTTGTATTGCTCCAGCCACCACACACACCTCAATAAATGATCTACAATCCCAGGAGCTAACCAGCTTAATTACAGGCACTATAAATCGAACTTTAGTCAATCGATTGAAAACTTTATCAGACTAGTCATCATCGACATATTTTATCCCAAAAAATCAGTCCTCTTTTTGGACCGTCGGATGACGCTCCCACCTCAGCTGCTATACAAACCCCAGCCAGCGCCAAACCCTATAGCCGCCTCCAGGGGCGGACCAGTATAGGACATAGGTGTATAGATATACACTCATTTTTTATATATAAAAAAACTTAGTGTATAATAGATATATTAAGTGGGCTCAAAGATACGTATTTGAACATGCAGTCCATTTCAGCCCGTCGTACCCACTCCATCTCCCAATCTTGCTCTATCCCCGCACGGCCCAACTGAAAACATCACGGCCTAGCCCAAGTGGCCAGGCCAAGTTCACGCCCATGCTTGATGCCCCACGAGTATGCCCTAACTTCTCTCGCACTCTCTTGGTCTCTTTGTGGCGGCAACACCAGTCGCAACGCAGACGGAAGGCGCAGCGCAGGTCGACAGGGAGCGGGGCAGGGGGTGAGCGGCAAGCCGGGGATGGAGGGTGCGACGCGGAGGCGCTAGTCCACACTGTGAGGATGGCCTCACTACACTGGGGCGGCGTCGCAGCTCGTCGAGGTGCGATGGCGGCAGCGACCATGCAAAGAGTTCGAGCTTCCGCTGGTTGCTTGCTAGCACAAGGAAGAGAAAGGGCGCAAGGAGTAGGGAAGGAAGAAGGCCCGAGGCGTGGCTAAGTAGAGGAGGGGGTGAGGGTACAACCGGGGCAGGCTCAGGTGGGTGCTGTCGAGGGCATGGCGCATGGCGAGAGCAGGCGACGACGATGGGAGCTGGTGGCTAAGCGAGGCCGGTCGTGGACGCATAGGGTAGCGGCATGGGCGACGGGATGGTGATGACGCCAGGAGCAGTGGCGCGGGGATGGTGCTAGTGACCATGCGTTGTGGGCAAAGCAAAGAGAGTGGGGAGGAAGGGAAAAGGGAGGAGGGAGGCTAGCGCGTGGGCGCTACCGGGCGACATGGCTCCAGTGGTGGCGACGGGACGACGGTCAGGCGAGGTCGGTGTTGATGTGGGCAGCGGAACGGCTACAGTGGCGATGCTAAGGCGTGAGCAGGCAGTGAAGTGGCGGCCAACTCCTACAACACGGTGGCGACGTGTGTGATGCTAGCACAGTGGCGGCATGGTGACAGTTCGAGTGTCGAGTGAAATGGGTCGAGACCAGGGGAAACGGTGGGCCGAGGTTGGGAAGGAAATGGGGAGAGAGGTGTAAGGCTGGGCTAGGTGGGTTTCTTTTGTTTCTTTTGTTTTAAACTCCGGTTTGAATTATGCCAAGGTTTCAAATAATTTCCCTGAAAATTCAAATATCAACAGGACGCATTAAAAGAAAAAAAAACCACATTTTTACCTATTTGAACTAAAAGCCAATTTTGGGGTGTTATAAAAACGGGAACATATCTAGTGCTAATGGGTAATTTAGTGCTAAGGTGCTAATATCAATCTTGACCGTTGGATCTGGATCTTGACCGTTGAAGGTGGGATCATGTATGGTGTTTAATGAAGACGTATTATGAAGGTGCATTAAAGGTGGGAGCATGCAAAGTGATTAAATGGTTTAGAGGTGGGAGCCCGCATTAATCTTGGTTGTTCCATTCAGATCCAACGGTCAAAATTGGTATTAGCACCTTAGCACTGAATTACCCATTAGCACTAGATACATTGCCTATAAAAACTAAGTTTTCCATTTTCATTTTATACCAAACTAACATAGGTAACCCCTCTGGACGTTCATATGCAAGAGTTATTAGCATTTTAATTTGAAGGGGTACGGGTAGGCTACGCTAGCTAGCAATTCAAAAATGATACTACGTAAACGAGGATGTCATGCAAGCAAGAGACCACAGATCGTTACCACCAGACGTGCAGCACAGCAGAAGAAGAGTTGGAGCAGCCTGGTTCAACGAAGAGCACGTCGGTGTAGTGGTCATGGTCGATCGTTCACCGCAGTCGATCGTCCTCGAAGTCAATCGTTTTCTCAAGCAACCGATCGCTTTCCTTGCAAAGTTGCGGATCATCCTCAAGCGCAACATCAACCATAGTAGCGTCTCTACGGTATCCACACGTCCAGGGCAGGAACGCCGTGCGCTGGTGTTCTAGTACCAAGTCGCACGGGAAGGCTCTCTCAAGAAGATGGCGGCTAGGGTTTGGAGCAACTCATGTGTTGTCTGTTACCTCTCCCTTCCCAATAGCCTCATGTATCTCCTTATATAGTGTCCGTGACGGATCCTATCCGAACACGTTTGACAAATCGAATCTGTACTGACTTGTTCCTACTTGTTAAGTGTTTGACCCTATAGGTTCATGTGTAGTTCGATTGCGACTCGGAAATCTTCTCTGACTACGGGTCATTAGTGGTACCTAGCAGGACATAACAATTCATGAATACACACAAATTATATTGGATAAACCTTAATGCAGTATGATCTATGACTAGGTCCTATTTGGTCTCGACCAGTTCGTAACTCCTTACGACCAGGTTTCGACCAACCTACGACCAGCTCATATTTGGTCTTGACCAGTTCATAACTCCTTGCGACCATGTTTTGACCACTTAGTGATCATTTTCAACCAGCCTACGACCTGCTTGTATCTCCATACAACTAATCCTTATCTGATCGAACTCAACAACCAGCTCGTGTATTCTCCCCTTGCCTCACGATGTCTAGTTGAACTATATATGAGATATTATGTCATCCGTGGACTGTTCAATACTTTCTCAATCGAGTGTCAGATAACTTCATGTGGTCAACTCTTCGACCAGCAGTGGAATAGCCATGCACTTTTTTTATCTGACCACATCGAGGGGCCTATAGACATTTCTCATGTTATGTTAGGAGGGACAAATGTTGGAAATTTGCCCTAGAGGCAATCATAAAAATGATTATATTTCGTTATATTCGTAATATTAGATAATATGTTATCATGTTCCTTGAATGAATCATCAGTTTTATAGATCAATGAGTATTTGACATGTTGGTGAAACTCTTTAACTTATATGATATCGTTCTAAATGTATCCCTGGTAGGATGTTACTGGACAGAACACCAGTGACTCTAAGACTAGCACATGTATTGATTGATGACCATATTTCGTCGGTCATGGATATAGAGATATCAAATCAATAATGTGAGCACATGTTAGAGAACATGGGGTTGGATAGACCCACCTTGAGACACTATTGTGATTGTTATGATTCTATGTGTCATTAGTTGGTCTCAAGTAGCAATGATGTATAAATCCTTAGACCTGAGATTAGCATGGTTTCTTACATGTGTAATAACATTCTTAGGGGTTGCCAAACGCTACTCGTAACTAGATAGTTATAAAGGTAGCTTTCAGGTGTGCTATGAAACATGCGAAGGGATGTGACTGGTCAGATATGAGATTTGCCTCTCCTAACATAACAGGAGAGATGTCTCTAGGCCTCTCGTTGTGGTCGGATAAAGAAAGTGCATGTCCATACCACTAGTGGTTGAAGTGTCGACAACATAAAGTTATCCAACAATCGATCGAGAAAGTATTGAACAGTCCATGGATGACACAACATCTCACCTAGAGTTCAACCAGATATCGTGAGGCAAAGGGAGAATACATGAGAAGGTCTTTCAGTTCGATCAAATACAGACTAGTCGTATAGAGATACGAGCTGGTCGTAAGCTGGTCGAACATGATCACTAAGTGGTCGAAACCTAGTCGTAAGGAGTTACGAATTGGTCGAGACCAAATATGAACTGGTCATATAGAGATACGAGCTGGTCATTAGTGATATGGACCTCGTCATATATCATATTACATTAAGGTTCATCCGATATATTCTATTTGTGTTTGGGAATCGTTATGTGCTGCTAGGTACCGTTAACGACTAGTGGTCAGAAAAGAGTTTCTGAGTCACAACCGATTACACATGAACCTATAGGGTCACATACTTAAAGGGCTAGGATTTGATTTGGATGGTGATCCGAATTCTTGTAAGCTACGAGTTCCTAATGTGCCTCAAGTTCGAGACCCATCATGGATGCCTACATAAAGAGGGGTAGTGGTATGGGGTTGAGGATGATCTTTCAAAGAGCTCCCGAAACCCTAACAACCACGCCTTCCTCAACCACGCTGTCGGTGCTAGCATTTCAGCGCGTGGTGTCCCTACCCCGTACGTGTGGATACCTTAGAGGTGTTGTTGTGAAGCATCAGCACTAGGACGACCCGCAACTTGTGACGATCACCGGAGCAAGAGGAGAAGACACGAGTATGTAGGACTACTCGGAGGAGAAGACGCGCGGCAAGTACGACTACTTGGGGGAGAAGATGTGCAACGAGTACGACTACGACTGCATCAACTCGCTACATCAACTCTACTTCCGGTACGAGTCGGCGGCGTCTAGTGGTAATTTTGTGATCTATTACTAGTGGAGGTTCCTTGGTTGCGCGGTAAATTTTTGTTTTGTGCTATCGTAGCCTTCCTACGATCCTTTAACAAATTCCATACCCGACCAGTCACATTCCTCCGCATGTTTCATAGCATACTCGAAAGCTACTTTTATGACTACCTAGTTACAGAGTAGCCTTTGGCAATCCCAGAGTGTACTCTTACACATGTAGGAAATCATGCTGATCTCAGGTCGAAGGATTATACATCATCATTCCTTGCGACCAACGATGACACATGAAACATAACAATCTCAGCAGTGTCTCAAGGTGGGTTAATCCAACACCATATTCTCTAACATTTGTTTACATTATTGATTCGATATCCCTATATCCATGACCGGTGAAACATGGTCATCAATCAATACATGTGCTGGTCGATCGGATCACTGGTGTTCCAACCAGTGACATCGACCAGGGATACATTTAGAACGACATCATATAAGTTAAATGAGCTTCACCAACAAGTCACATACTTGTTAATCTTTATAATAGATAATTCATTCAATAAATAGAATAGCACTTGTTCAATAACACATAAACATAGATGTAATACAATCATCTCTATGATTGCCTCTAGGGCATATCACCAATAGTCTCTCACATGCATTAGAGTCAATCATATAGGTATCTTATACCTATTGCTCTTGTGTGCGTCTCTTGCTTAGGTTGTGGTAGAGGTTTTGTTAACATATCAAATCTATGTGCACTTTGCATATCTTACACAAACCCTGGTCTAAAACTTCAACCACATTGGAGACTTCGACTACACTGGTCTAAGACTTCGACCACCTTTATTGCGATATGAAATCATCCTTGTCGGTTTGGAAGCTAGCATTGGTATAACCATTTACGACCAGCTCTTCCTCACCACAATACACAAGGATATTCTTGACTGCTATGTAGTGACCTTCACCTGGATCTGACTGATATCTGCTCGTAACACTTAGAGCATACGACGCATCTGGTCATGTGCATAGTATGACATACATGATAGATTCAATAACCGAAGTATATGGAATTCTACTAATTTTGTCTCGCTCATCAGTGGTCATAGGACACTGACTCTTGCTAAGATTAATGCCATGCGCTATGGGCACTAGTCTACGACTAGCTCGTATCTCCATACGACTAGTCTGGACTTGGTTGCATCACCATACGAGCTGTGGGCACTAGTCTGGATCCGGTCGTATACTATACGACTAGTCTGGATCTGGTCATATCACTATACAACTATGTA
Source organism: Hsuehochloa calcarea (assembly GCA_036346395.1). Classification (NCBI taxonomy): domain Eukaryota; kingdom Viridiplantae; phylum Streptophyta; class Magnoliopsida; order Poales; family Poaceae; genus Hsuehochloa; species Hsuehochloa calcarea. The sequence goes on along the minus strand of CM070599.1, from coordinate 13,193,075 downwards.
CATATCCTGGCTTAATCCAATTAGCCTTTGAGATCTATCTCTATAGATCCTTATACCAAGAATATATGGTGCATCTCCTAAATCTTTCATTGCAAAACAATTTCTAAATAAAATTTTAACATATTCAAGCATTGGAATATCATTTCCGACCAGTAGTATGTCGTCCACATACAAGATCAGAAACACAATTTTGCTCCCACTAACCTTCTTGTTAACACAAGGTTCTTCTTCGTTCTTGATGAAGTTAAAACCTTTAACCACTTCATCAAAATGAATGTTCCAACTCTAACATGCTTACTTCAATCCACAAATAGATTTCTGGAGCTTGCATACCTTTCTAGCTACCTTTGGATCGACAAATCCCTGAGGTTATGTCATGTATACATCCTTACTTATGTTTCGATTTAGGAAAGACGTTTTGACATCCATTTACCATATCTCATAGTCAAAATATGCAGCAATACCTAGAATGATCCAGATAGATTTAAGCATCGCGACAGGCGAGAAGGTTTCATCATAATCAACACCTTGAATTTGTTGAAAACCCTTCGCAACCGACATCAAACATTTTATATAAACTTCACAACCCCATACCCTGAGAAAAGACAATCCAGGACTTTCCTGGTCCATATCTCATATGGTGACTTCTCTACAGTTTTTGATGTAACCCTATTTAAAGTCAGAGTAGATGTTTCTAGAGCATATCCCTAGAATTGCAATAGAAGATCAAATTGGCTCATCATTGACCGAACCATGTCCAACAATGTTCGATTAAGTCATTCAGACACTCCATTCCATTGAGGCATCCTGGCGGAGTTAGTTGTGGAACAATTCCACATTTCTGTAGATGATCACCAAACTCATTGGTCAAATATTTAGCTCCACAATCAGATCATAGACATTTGATTGTCTTGCCAAGTTAATTCTGCACTTCATACTGAGATTCTTTGAAGTTTTCAAATAATTCTGACTTATGTCTCATCAAGTAGACATAGCCACACGACTAGTCTGGACTTGGTCGTATCACCATACGACTAGTTTGGACTTGGTCGTATCACTATACAACTAGTCTAGACCTATTCTGAACTTGGTCGTATCACTATACGACTAGTCTGGATATTGTCGTATCACCATACGACCAGCAAAATCATCAGTAAATATTTTGATGTATTTAAAACCACCTTTGGTTGGAGTGCTCATTGGTCCGCATACATCCGTATGTAGTAGGACCAGTAAGTCACTCGCCCTCTCACCTCTGGTCGTGAAGGGCACCTTAATCATCTTGCCTAGTAAACAAGATTCACATGTTTTAAATAATTTAAAATCAAATGAACTTAGAAGACAATCTTTATAGAGCTTCATCACGCGCTTCTCATTTATATGACCTAGACGACAATGCCAAATAAAAGTGGGATTCAAATCATTAGGTCAAAGTCTCTTAGCATTAATGTTATATATGGGCTCATCCTAAAGATTCAAAACATACAATCCATTCAGCAATGGAGCATGGCCATAAAGCATATCTTCAAAATAAATTAAACAACAATTGTTCTTTATTCTGAACTCATACCCTTCTGCTCCTAAACAAGAAGCAGAAATAATATTTTTGCTTATGGCTGGAACATAATAACAATTATTTAGTTCCATAACTAATTCTGAGGTTAAAGCTAATGGTAAAGTGTCAATAGCTAATGCAGCAACTCTTGCGCTATTGCCCACACGAAGATCAACATCTCCTCTTGCCAAACTTCTACTCCTTATCAGTCCTTGCATCGAATTGCAAATATGAGCAACCAATTTGGTATCAAATACCCAAGAACTGGTAGGAGAAGTGGCAAGATTAACCTGAACTGGAAGTCTTACTTCCCTTCTTCTTTTTAATCTCTGCTAAGTACTTTTTGCAGTTTCTCTTCCAATGCCCAGTCCCATGACAATAGTAACATTCTGATTCAGGCTCAGAACCCACATTGAGCTTCTTAAGCTTAGCTTTGAGACTCTCAATCTCATCTTAAGTATTTTCTTTGCCCTTTCCCTTCCCCGACATACCCTTCTTCTTGAAGCTAGAAGTCTTTTGAACCATCATCACATGATTAGAATTTTTCTTGATGCTCTCCTCAGCACCTTTAAGTATGTTATGCAACTCGGTCATTGACTTCTCCATGCTATTCATATGAAAATTCAATATGATAGGTTCAAAACTCGTAGGGAGCAATTGGAGAATCACATCAGTAGCCTACTCTTGGCTAAGGGGAAAACCAAACATTTTCAAGCTCTCTGTGGATATCGTGAGGATATGTGCACGATCTTAGAATGATGAGTCAATTGGCAATGGCTTTGTTGGTTTGCAAAATCTTGCGTTTTCGGTTTTGCTTCAGTTCTGTCAGACCACAGGCGGTCTGACCGGTGGCATCGGCGGTCAGACCGCCCGTGGAGAGGTCCGACTTGCCGTGGTTGCCGGTCCGACCGGTCTTGCCTCAAAGTGGTTTTTGAAGCTGAGCCAAAAATAGGTTGTGTAGGCAAGTGAGGGGAGTCTCCTGGATGTGGTCACATTATTTTTGGAGCTCCCAGTCAAAAGTTCTATTCATTTGAAAATTCCAGAAGGCTTCTGTAACACCCCAGCCCAACACAGAGCCTAGAATGCCACCACACTACTCTTCCAACTAATAATTATTGACACACACACTATATAATTACAGCAAGACAACAATGATAATCATATCAATGGATCACAAAAGAACATGCATAACTATGGATCAAACGACAATAAATAATCAATGAGAATGATAACAGGTAAATAAACCAAAGTAGCATCAATATATGAATCCAAACTAATAAAGCAAATAGTCTAGTTCAAATGATATCCTAAACTTTATTCAACCTCTAACATGACCATGTGTAAACCAATATTGAATGAAAAGATTATTATGGCGAATGATCATGTGTTGTCCATGTGCTGTAATCGCTCTCAGCTACGGCATCCTCGAAGATCACCTAAAGACAACAATAGAGCAAGGGTGAGTCCACGACTCAGCAAACACATCCATAAACAACGAACAATAATAAATCAACAAAGATTCAATAACTTCATTATCATCACAGTACTTCCATTAATATTCTCATGCATTAATCTCAAATATCAATGCAACTCTAATCTATATGTCCACATGCACTTCTTTCACAGATATCGGTATAGCGTGAGTGAATGCTCGCGACAACATTCACTCTCAAGCCTGCTCCTCCAAAAGGATCGGGACCTCCTCCACTCCGTGGAGTTGTGATCAATCATGATCACCTTCTCATATGCAAAGATGCTTATGTATGCAAACATGCAAACTCCATCATAAACATCATATCCAACTTTTCATCATGTCCATTAACAATATAAATCCATACCATTCCATTGCTTGCAATTAAACAAAATAAAAGCACAACAATAATGGTAATAGAAGATAAAGAAAACAAGATCGATCATTGATCGCTGTCTACCATGCACTTGCCTGTACTAGTTGCGACGCACGATTTGATTAGAAGACGGCAACAAGCACGACGCCTCTCCTATATTAAATACACCAACTTCAATACAAATCACAGCAACAAGAATAGCAATCAAAATGCTTCGCTCCTACACGTCCCCAAATATACCACGATACGCCGGTACCGAAAAGTTACCCATTGCGGTCTTAGTACTAAAACGAACGTAACTTTTGACTCGAAAGTCCGATCATCACAAACCACCCCATTCTGGATTCTTCATAACATTATCCACATTTTCTTAGATTACGAAGACTTCTAATTAAATCATCTAACCCTCCGTATTTAGCCCAGAAAGTCGGTCTGCCCGCTTCGGAACAGCAGTCTTACTAAATTCATAACTTTTGTTTTACTCAACCAAAATGCGCGTTCTCAGATTCTACAGAACCATTGGACAATTAGCTACAACTTTCATGTAGATCAAAAACACTAATTAATCTGTTTACTATTTTTAATCTACAGTATACCAAAACAGCGCCGAATAACGACGACCGCAAAAACAGCGGTCTTCCGAAAATCATAACTCTAAATCTACTTGTCCGATTGACATGTTAAAATATGCTATAGAAAGATATCGACATTATCTACAATTGACTAGTAGACGATATTTTCAACATTCGCCATTAAGATACCCGAATAAATTGTACAACAAAAACAGCGGCCGAAACCAATCTACTTTCAATTTCTTCCCGACTAAAACATGCTAAATAGTGCTACGGCCAACCCGCTAATTTCTACTTAGCAATAATTAATTCATCTATTTATATCCACTGTACAGAATACCCTTCTCTAATCACAACATTCATTTATCCTACAGCAAATAGCTAGTCAGGTGCAATAAAACAAAATCCAACAGATCAACTAATGATCAACAGATCAACTAACTCGCCCATCGCTACTACCTCGGCCCACGCCGCGGTCAAGCGTAGGGGACAAGCGCACTGGCCTTCAAGAATAAGCACAAGCCAAGCAGCAGAGCAAGAGTAATCGGTTCGGCAAATGCTCGTCACACACACGCAGTGACGGCAGCAAGGCAAGTAATCCTACCGGATTTTCAAGATGAAAAAAGCAACAAATAGCCCACGCGGTCGGCAGAGCGAACTCAGGAAAATGCACACGCACAGAGGCAACAAAGAATTCCGTCAGCTTGCTTCGGCCATGACGTTCCAATATGAGAAGAGGCTCTTAGCGAGGTCAATGCGCAGCGGTACTGCGGCTTTCATGGTGAAAATCCTGGCAGCGCGGTACTTTTGGAGACAAATGGAGACGGCAGTCAAAGAAAGAAAGAAAAAGTAGCGCACAAGGATTGGCCGGGAAGAAAACAAATGACGGCGCGGCTGGGGTGGAAAAAGAAAAGAGCTAGGGTTCTGGAGACCCTAAAATCTATTTATATACCTCTCAAAAATTCTAAAATTCTAATTTCACAAATTCTTTTTTTATTAATTACGCACAAGCCCTTAAGACGTTTTTAATTAATTATTTAATGATACTATTTAACTAATTACTCTCCGACCCTTAAGACGCGATTAATACTAATTTTATTTTCAGAGTATTACAGCTTCGGATTTTCAAGATGAAATTCTAGCTAAGTCATTTCGGGCGGTCCGACCGCCGTTATGGAGTCGGTCCGACCGGTCTGAAATCGGTCGGACCGGCCGTGTGGGGCGGTCAGACCGTCGATCACTTGGAGGTTAGCCTTTTTGGCATTGATGTGTTTTGATTGTATTTATTGTATGAACTTCAATGCTTGTTGCATATTGTATTGTGGAACTAACGTGGGTCAAGTTGTGAAGAACTTGTTCCCGGAGACGATTTGTTTGTCTATTGCTGTGTAGGTGGCTTGCAGGTCAATGACGTCAACGGTAAGGTGGATCGGGACTACGCTTGGAGAGCTGAGATCCAGAACGATCATGGATGCCGAGTGAGGTCATGTGACTCAAGCATGGTGCAGAATGGGCAAGATGGATCGAACGGGTAGTTCGGTGCAGCTGGTTGGATCAGGCGGTGCGGAAGTCGGTGCAAGTCTCTGGGAGGTTCCGATGGGATTCGGACGGGAGAGACTGGCCGACGTGATGAGAGCCACTGATCAACCTACACGTGGTGAAGCAGGTGAGTGCTTCAACAGTTATGTGTGAGTGGGTCCCATGTGTGTGTGGGCCTTCATGGGAGCCCATTAGTGGAAACCCTAGGTCTCTCCTATAAATAGAAAGGGGGAGAGGAAAAACCCCCTGAAGCATTCATTTGAACCCCTCTTCCTTTTTCTAAGGTTTGGAGAGGAGAGGAGAGGAGAAGCTAGGGTTGGAGAGATTATGTGTGTGCTCTTTGTTGAGCTCTTGTCCTCCTTGAGGGAGTGGCTTTGTAAGCATCTTGTTGGATCAATCAATCTTGTGATGCTTGCTTAAGAGATCGATTGTCTCTCTTGTGTTCTTCTCTCTTTTGATGATTTTGGTGCTTCCTTGATTCAAGTGTTTATGCTTGGTCTCTTAACCTATTTTATCTTGCTTTGATGTGTGGCAATACTTCTAGAGTCATCTAGATCATCAACCCCCACAAGCAAGTCTTGAATCAAGTTTTTCATATTTCTAGGGTTTGTGCACTTCTTTGGTTAAACCTTAAGAGATCGTTTCTACGAAGTGGATCTGAACGATCATCGCTAGAAATAGGTCTCTAATATTCTTAGGGAGGTGTGCTCCAAATTTGGTCAAGTTTCATTGGTTGAATCAAAAGTTGGACCAAATTTCGTTTTGGATTTGGGTGTTGTGTTTCGGTTCTGGACTAAATCGGTCGGACCGATTTTTATACGGCGGTCAGACCGCCAGCATTCAGACCACCCATTAACGGCCGGTCGAACCGATTTAAATTCTCTACATTTGTGTCTTGTGGTTAAAGGGGTTATCGAATTCAGCACAAGGCTTCCTCTGTGCGCTTACTGATCTTCTTAGCTTTCATAGCTAAAGGAGTAAAGTTCGTGTTGAATTTGATTAAGGCGAGAATATTGAGAAAGCGCCTATTTACCCCCCTAGTCGCCTTTACGGTCCTACAAGTGGTATCAGAGCCGGTTAGCTCTTCTCATTGATCTTAACCGGTCTTTGGAGCCATGGCGACTGACAGGTATTCAATCAGTCCACATGTTTTTGATGGAGTTGATTTTGCTTATTGGAAGGCTCGAATGCAGGCCTACATCGAGGCTCAAGGGCACGCAATTTGGCTTAAGGTGAAAAACCTTTATGTCGTGCCAGCCGATGACAATTTGATCACTCCAGATGTGGAGGGCAACAACAAGGCTCAATTTTTTTTGATTCAAGGTCTTAATCGATCTGAGTTTGAGCGTGTTGCTCATTTGCGGTCTGCTCATGAGATCTGGCGGACTCTTTGTGATTATCACGAGGGGTCCACTGCGATCAAGGAAGTGAGACAGAACCAGCTGAAGAAAGCATATTCTAATATCGAGCAAAGGTCTGGTGAGTCTTTAGATAAGCTGTGGGGAAGATTTTCCAAGATTCTTCATAATCTCCGCGTTGTTGATCTTATTTTTACTGAGTCTGAAAATGCACGCCAGCTTTTGGGTGCTCTTGATGTGAAGGTCTGGGGGATGAAGATCACTGCCATAAACGATAACACTGTCATGAGTGAGCTTACCATGGATAAGCTTTACTCGAGGTTGAAGACGCATGAGATTGATTTTATCTCGCGTCTCCCCAAGACAGATCCAATGGCTTTAGTGGTCGACTTATCTAAGGGTAGTTCTTTTGATTCTTTGGAGTGTAGCTCATCTGGTTTTTCCTTATCTGCATTGCATTCTTTGAGCGATGAGCAACTTGAGAGACTACCTGAAGATGACTTAGCCCTCCTATCCACCAAATTCACGAGAGTTTACAATAAGGTGAGGAGTAGGAGGAGAGATGGACCTATAACATGCTTCGAATGTGGTGAGCCAAACCACATTCGTTCTAAGTGCCCCAAGCTGAAGGGCAAAGAGGAGGAGTCACAAAGGCATCCTCAAGCGAGGGATGCTAAACCCAAGAAGACAAACTATCAGAAGTTTATCAGTCGGGTCCTTGAAGCTCTAGAGGATGTGAGCATGAGCGATGTGGACTCGGAGGCGGAGGACGACAAGAGTGACTCCCGTGGCAAGAAGAAGGCTCGTGATTTCACGGGCATGTGTTTCATGGCCAAGAACAGCCACGCCAGCGACTCCTCCAACAACGAGGATCCTTTTAGTGATCCCGATGAGGTATGCCCTTCACTTCCTGATATGAAAAGGGCTTTGGTGCTTGCTGAACAAAAACTGCATAAGCAAGCTAAATTGATTAAGAAACAGGATACTATGATTGATAATTTGAACCTAGAATTTGTTAGGCTCAAATCCATTAATCCTGATGATTTTTGTAATTCATGCTCTAGCTTGCTTATTGAGTTGACAAGCTTGAAAACTGCTCATTCCTCTGTTGAAAATCAATTAAAAGATGCTCTTGTTGAACTAGAATCTCTCAAGTCTAGTTCTGTTTACATGGATGCCATTCCGCTTGATGTGACTGCTTTAAACGCTATTCCTTTAACTTGCTCAAATTGTGCGTTGCTAGAATTAAAACTGGATAGCTCTTTGAAAGAATTGTAAAAATTTGATGCTAGTCACACTTGCTCTCATTGTAAGAACAATAGGATTAAAATGCAAGAGATGACCGAAATGGTTGTTTACTCTAGAGCTGCTTCTTATGAAAATTGTCCTAAGCTTACAATTGAGATTGAAGCTTTAAACAAGACTCTTGATGTAACACCCCAGCCCAACCTGAGACTGGAACAAGACTCTTGATGTAATACCCCGGCCTGCTCGTAGTGTGGCCCATGTGGCCCATGAGGAGTTGTGTGGTGGGATTAGTCCCACATTGCTTGTCTCAAGTGAGTTGTAGTAGTATATAATGCATGTTTGATCCAAACGTAGCACCTTCGGGTTAACCCTTTTACACGAAGCGAGGACGAAAGTGTAAGTGAGGTGCTATTTGTGGGCGGGTCCGCCCCACGATGGGCTGGGCATTGAGCCGAATTTGGGTCAGGGTGTTACAGTTGGTATCAGAGCGGGCTTCAGGTCCGTGGTAGCTAGAAAAGAAAAAAAAATTAAATTGACACACTGTGCACAGTAGGATGGGAATGGGCAAAGTATTGCATTCACGTTTCTGTTATATCATATTGATGGTTGCTGATACTAATTGAGTACGATTGCTTATTTATCGATTATATGATGGTCCTGTAAGGGAATAATCGTTGTCGAGAGGTAAAGTTTGGTTGTGGTCATGGGCATAGTCAAAGTGTGCCACTGTTGGTGGTATGGGATTAGCAATGGTTTCCCTCGAGTAACTTAGTTACCAAGGTTGGAGATGATCTCTTGGAGAAGTTTTTGTCTTCCTTGAGTCCGTACCTGGTGTTCTGGTTGTAGCTTTTGCGGTTGATGGACTTTTCTTGGACGGGATTCAAGTGGTCTCTATTGTTTCTTTTAAATAAATATTGTTCTTTCAACTTTTGAGATACTTTTGGCTACTTGTGAACGTTGTTGTTCTGCAAGGTTGGTCCCTTCATGGGAGTTTTGTCTTCTTGTTGTGAAGCACGGCTCAGTTATTCGCTTGGCATTTTGGGTAGAAAAAAATATATTTTACAAGTCCTTTAATATGTGAAGTTTCGGTCCATGCACTCTCTTTTATGGGTAAATGGAGTTTAATGCTTCTTCTTTAGGAAGGAAAGTGTCAAAACCCTTTTGTAACGTTTTGTTGTATTAAGGTAAGAAGTCGTAAGCATGGAAGATAATTGATTTGGTATGAGTACCAAGTTAGGTCAATGGCATGGTACATGATTAATCTTAACTAGTATCTTTGGAAGTGAAATTGATTAAGTTGATGTTGTCGTCTAGTAGTTCTTGATGAATTGTGACTGAAGGTATGTTTATACCTATTAGGAAGTCGAGATTTATTAAGAAGTGTGAGATATTGATGAACTCGTCTGATCATTAAGATTGTGGGATTTGATAAATTTCTTAGATAATTTGGAGTATTGGGTTTCAATGGATTAATATAACCATTGGTGATGGTTACGGTAAGGAGGTGTTTGAACGTTGTATTAGAGGACATTAATGCAGAGAATATTGTAAATTGGCTATTTGCTGATTATATATGGTTGCTAGACTTACATATTCTTTAGTATGATTAATTGTTGGAATTGTGTACAAGAGGTGGAAGGGATTGAATATCGGTGAAACTCGAAGTTATGGGAGGAGTTTTAGATAGTTCGTCTACATAGATAACGCGATGGATTTGGTTGTAGTGTTGGTGAGACATTTGATCGATGTAATATTTTGATTCTTGAAATTCTAGTGTGATTCAGGTGAAATCTAAACATGAAGAGGAAGTGTTGAATATGTGGTTGTAAGTATTTATGTGATTTGCAAAGAAAGGGTGGTAGCAATTAAACTTTATAATGAAGCCAGTCGGTAACAACGATAGTTGGGATGTAATTGTTGTGTGTTAACATTTGGTGTGGGGCATCACTAAGAGTTGAACGGATGTGATTAAATAAGTGGCTTATGCCTACATAATTGTGGAATCATCGGATAATAGCATGTTCTTGATGAGAGGGTGTTGGTAAAACCTTTTAATTTGTGTAGTGGATGCCTTCTAAAACAAAGTAGCTGTGATAGTAAGGTTGTATGGTTTCGGTATACTCTCATTTTGAAGATGGGATGGTAAAGTAGTATGTAATAATTTGGTGAACTTTTGGGGGCTTTATAATGGAAGAGTTGATGATAAGGAATCATGTTGAGAGTGTGTTAGTCTTAATGTTAGTAAGAATATCTGTTAGGGGTTATGACTTGTGGGTGTGGTGACGATTCTTTTAGAAAGGATGCAAGTTGATCGCCTTTTGTAATATCAGTTAAATGCAAGTTTGGAGTTTTGCACTCATGGCCTTTGGTAGTTCCTGAATTATGTGGTAAACTGAAATTTGTTGGGCAAAGCGACATGTCGGAAAGTTCTATTTGGTCCTTGCGTAATTCATGAGGTTTGATCTTAAAGGCTCTTTTGGTTGAGGTGGCAATGTGATTTGTAATCAAAGAAATTATGTCCTTGATTAAAAGAAACAAGTGTAGTAGAAGTATTTGAGATTGGAGTTAAGTTTGGTAACTTACAACTTATTTAAGCGCGTTTAACTTTTCTTTCATTGCCGTTTAAAAGCTTCTTGAGTTTCAATGGCAATGCTTATTTTGTTGGCGGAAATTTGATATTCCCTTCTGGTGGGACTTATGTCCTTATCTGTGGTCTCATCTTTTGTTTTCTGAGTTCATCGCTATATGACTCTTTCTATTGATCTTGAATTTGTTGTGAATGGAAAATGTTTTTCTAAGTGCTGGAATCATTATTGTTATTTGCCTTTATTTTTGAGAAAGGAATAATGAATTGTTTTACAAAACCTCATAGATGGTAGAGCAACTGATTGGTGGTAGTCAAGTGAAAGATTTTGTGAGACTCTAGGTGTCAATTTGATTGAGAAGCATTGAGTGATAAGTTGATTTCTTGGAGTAATCCCTGGAGAGGGTTTGACTTAAATAGGAAGTTTTGTCTTTGGGGCTAAACCGATCGTAATATTGTAACTAATAGAACCTATAGTGGTTTGCGGTTAAAGATTATTTGTTCAAGTTGAGTGGAACATTGGAATTGTTGGACGAATGGAAACCTTGGTTAGTTTATTAGAGACGATTGGGTACTTTACCAGGTTGTGTAGGCAAAGTATGAAGGTGTAATTTAATGAGAGTAGGATTGGCGAAGTAATCTAATCGTGATGTCAATTAATCGGATAGTAGGGAGCGTTGAGATGTCAGCAGGTATGCCCTGGCTTTAGTGAATAACCCTCTGGGAGATAGAATTCTTCTATAATATAAGTTGGTCGAGAAAATATTCACATGTGGACGATAAGGATTGAGTATGTTTGGAATGTGGGAATTTTATTGAAAGAATCGGAGGATTCCTCGATGTCTTTACAAGAAGTTGTTGTAGGAGTTCTAGAGATTGAAATTGGGTTATATTTTTATGCTAGAACCTGGGTTGCCAATGATTATGTGTAACAGTAGTAGAAAGAGCATATTCAGAATGGTGGGATGATCATTGATATAACTCATTTGAGGAAGCACATGGGAATGTGTGAGGTGATATCCAAGTAATTCATTATTAAAGGATTGAAGTGACGTGTTTTTGTGTGAAGGTCCATTTTGGGAATGCATTTGGAAGTCATCTGCCCAAAATTTCTCCGTTAGTAGAGGTGTCGGCTAGAGTATATTTTTGTGGAAGTCATTAAAATCTCTCTACAGAGGTGTGAATGGTGAATTCGGGTTGAGCTTAGTGCTGAGGTTGCCAATTTAAGAGAAATGAGTTAGTGTGATATGGATGAAATGGGGTTCCATACTTTGAGAGAAATTCTATTTCTAAAACAAAAAAAATATTTTTTTTTCCTCGAGTAGTGAAACGCTCTCTTGATTCTTGTTTGAACCATGCGGTTGTGACGGATGTCTTTCGCAAATGGAGTTTGACCTTATGACTGGCATGCGTGGTTCTTATCAGTTCAGAAAGAATAAAGAAAGTAATCGATTTGGGTATTCGAGTGGTTTCTCTTTCGGCTTGTGAGGTGTTTATATGTAAATTGCCTACTGGAAAAGTGGAACAGATTTCATGATGAATCTTCGCTTTTGAGTTCGATCCTTTTTGGATAAAGTTGCCATTTTGTGATAGTGATGAGGATCCGCTATTTTCGATTGGGTTCTGGTTATAAAAGAGTTGTTTAAAGCAAGTTCTGTTGTGTGATCCTGGTTAAAGGATGTGCTCATTGTTAAGATGAAAAGGTTGATCGAGAGTTGGAGCCAGAGTCCCATGTGTTATGTGTAGATTGTCTGGTTTGGTACCACAGGGAAGCTTAGCCCAGATACGTCGGACTGTTCCCGATTATGGCTAGGATTGGGAGTTAGCCTATCGCCTGGACCTTCCAGAGTCCATGCGAGGAGTCCACAACGTGTTTCACGTTTCGATGCTGAGGAAGTTTTTGAAAGACCCAGAGCATAAGATTTCATTAGAACCACTGACAATTGAGCAAGACCTCACAGTTGAGTCTCGACCAGTGCGTATTTTGGAAAGGTCAGAGCGAGTGCTGAGGCACAAAACGTTGGTATTTGTCAAAGTATTGTGGACACAGCAAATAGAGAGGGAAGCCACTTGGGAGTTGGAATCTCATATGCGTGAGCAATTTCTAGAATTATTTACCACAGGTACGTGATACTATGGTTTTAGTAGCTTCTGCTCTGGCGTGTTAACCTTGGTAGAATTCGGGGTCGAATTCTGTTAAAGGGGGGTAGAATGTAATACCCTGGAAATCGAATCGGTAAATCACAGATTTAGCCGAGAGGATAAAAGGGAATAAGAGGAATAGTAAAACATAAAACGACAGCGGTCATTTGATATTTTTCACCAACCTGGGCATGGGCCGTGGCCCAGGAGAGGCCTCCTTGTGGCTGGCCAAGAGGGGGGGGGTGCCCACCCCCCAAAACCCTAGTGCCCCACCCCTTTCCCCCTTTTCCCCCTTTTCCCCCTTTTCCCCCTTTCCTCCCCCTAGCAGCCGCCGGCTCTCCCCACCCTCCCCTGCGCCAGATTGGTTCGTCAGATTTGGGTAATCCTTTTATAAAGTTGTAGCCCTTGATCTTAGCTTTCTTTTGGCACCGAGATCACCTGGTTTGGAGTTACGGTTTAGGAGATATGTCCGTTTTTGTACGACTGGTTAGGAGAGCTGACGAGATTTGGCAGTCTGCATGTCTAGTCAGATTGTATTTTTTTTGAGCCCGAATTTGAAGAGCCACCCAAACCGAAAGTTGTAACCATTCCAGTAAGCTTTCAGGATTGATAAAGATCATATTTTGTAGAGGTGTGAATCAAAAGTTATTGAATTTTTACCGTCGCTGTTGTCTGTTTGTCAGACTGAGGGAACAGCAAACTTCATCAGAATATTAGGATTATAAGAATGCTGAATCAGGAGTCTTACCCAACTAGGTTATTGTAGCCTGTTTAATAATATTTCCAAATTGATAAAGATCATCTCAATTAGATCTGTAGAGTGAAAGTTATGCCATGTTGTTTACTGCTGTGCTGTATTCTGGACAGATGTGTGTCAATGGTTTTCAACGGTTGTTTAGACCACTAGTTTGGCCGAATCAAAGAATCCCACCAACTAGAGTTTCGTATCCTGTTACGTTAAAAATGTTTGAGCGCTGGTTTCATGTCATTCGGAGTTACATATATTTAATTACGATTTTTCTCGTACGCTGTCCCGGGAAGCATTATACTAGTCTGCCGGGAAATTTGGGTAGAACCTCTCTTTGAGTCATAGGTCTTGAGGAGTTGGATTAAGGGGTGTAAACGGAGTCCAGCATTCATCGTATTTATTGTTACCACTATGCTTGTGTAGGAGGCGGAGTTCCAGAGTAGCGACACCAATTTTGTTTCCTCGTGTGCCGTAGCGGGAAAGAAAGAAACCGGCAAGTGCACCTATATTGTGGTTGTTATGTGATTGTTCTATGTGATGAATCATGGTAACATATGCTTGTTCGATGTACTGATTTAGGGTGATATGTATTTGTTCATGATGGCTAGATTACTAATATTCGATTACTGTCATTTTATTGTTCATCATGTGCACTCATGAATGCAAGTTGTGGACTTGCGACACCGACGGGAGTGGGTGGTGATTGTAAGACCCACCATTCCAAAGTGGGCATTGTGGATCCCCGGTTGACTTGTTCTCAAACGGGCTTTGGATCCCCGCGTGTTGTAGAACGCGGGCATAAGTGAACACCGACGGGTGTTCACTCGCTATACCGGTATGAGCAAAAGAGAAGATCATGTGCATTCATTCATTCATATGTTGATTCGTTTCGTGATGTTGATACACTGTTGGATTATGAATGATCTTGTTATGTTTTGTATCATTGCCCTTGCTGAGTCTTGGACTCACCCTTGCCGTGTTGTTTTTTTAGGTACATCGGTTGTGGTCGGCATGCATGGGTGGGAGTAGAAATTATCACGGTTGCATACTGGCACTAATAAAATGAATAAAACATTTAAGTGATAACTTGGACTTTGAATAGCTTTATGTGAGGTTTACTTCCTTACGTTCTAAGTCGTGGACAACCACTATTGGAGATTGATAGCGTTTTATGGTTGTTTCTTTCATGAACATGTTTAGTTTGCGCGTTTGGATATTTGCTTATTATTGTTGTTATTTGCACGAATGTCTGGATAGTTTGATTTACAAAGGAGACTCTGCCGAAATTTAGAAAGAAATGTCTTAGTTCCATTTGTAGAGTTGTTACGGTGGTAGCATTCTAGGCTCAGGTTGGGCTGGGGTGTTACAGTTGGTATCAGAGCATCAACCTTCGCTGCACAGGCGCGTGCGGGACAGGGGTGCGGGCATATGGCGCATGGCACATGTGGGCCCGGAGTGGACACATGGCATGGCATATGTGCCGGCACTGGACGCACGGACGTGTACCGAGGGGTGGTTCTGGGCATTTTGCCACGTATGCGGTATGCTGCCGAGGGCGTCAGCCCTTAAGGGGGGGTGAATGTAATACTCCGGCCTGCTCGTAGTGTGGCCCATGTGGCCCATGAGGAGTTGTGTGGTGGGATTAGTCCCACATTGCTTGTCTCAAGTGAGTTGTAGTAGTATATAATGCCTGTTTGATCCAAACGTAGCACCTCCGGGTTAACCCTTTTACACGAAGCGAGGATGAAAGTGTAAGTGATGTGCTATGTGTGGGCGGGTCCGCCCCACGGTGGGCTGGGCATTGAGCCGAATTTGGGTCAGGGTGTTACACTTGAAGAGAAAGCTAAAATTGAAAAATCCATGTCTCTTACTGCTTCCAAGAAAGTCATTGATTCTTCCTCTTGTATGTTGCATGCTGAAGTTGAAACTGTTGTTGGTAAGATACAAGAGGCATTTAGAGTCAAGTTTAAGGAGCAGTTGAATAGGATTAAGGAATCCTATTGTGTGTCTTGTGAGGCTTTAAAAGTGGAAGTGGCTCTTCTTAAGAGCAAACATGATGAGGCAATCAATTCTAGAAATTGCTCTAATTGTGGAGTTTTAGCAAAAGAGAATGATTACCTCAAATTGACTCTTGAGAAGTTTTCTGGTGGGAAAAAGAAACTCAATATGATTCTTGATCAATCTAAAGTGAGTAAGAGGAATAGTGGCCTAGGTTTTAAGTCCCTAGAGCATTCCAAGAATGACCCACCTAAGGTTGTAAAAATTGTGAAAAGTGGTCTGGTTGAGCAAGAACCTTCTAAGACTTCCAAGGTTGTATTCAAAGCTGCAGGTTATGCTCAAACTCTTTCTGGTAAGAAAGGTGCTTCTGTTTCACCAGTACAGACCCCTCAAAAGGTCAAGTACCATTGCACCTTCTGCAAGAAAGAGGGCCACACTGTTGAGTTTTGCTTCCGGAGAGCAAAGATTGAAAGGAAAGAGAGAATGAGCACTTTGAGATCCATTAGAGGAGTCCCGTCACCAGCGGTAGTCTCTAGAGCTTGGCAGCCTGTTTATCGTACTACATATAGGCCTAGATTTGTAGAGAACTTTGCTGACTCTTTTGGTGGGTCCAGGCAGCAGTTTGGTTTAGGATATTGTGAGGAGAGACCACGGGTAGCACCTAGACAGGGGGAGTATCGATCTTTTGGTAGATCGTTTTGGAGAGGTCCAGGTGGTTCTCGTGTGCATTCTTATGATTTTGTTCCTAATCATTTTATTGCTGCTTCTACTGCTATTCCCAGGCATCGTGCGTCTTAGTATTGGACTCCTAGATCGTTTATCTCTAACCCCAGTACTGAGGCATAGATGTTTTGAGGGGATTTTGCTCTTTTTGCATTCATTGTATCATAATGCATTTTTCATTTCAAATGTCTTGCATTGTTTAATAAAACTTGTGGAGCTTTCATTATTATCCTTGTATGGCTTGATTTCATACTCTATACCTTGTCATGTCAAGTGATAGTCAGCTAGACTTCTTTTATGGCTCTTCTTGTTTAGCTTAGCTTTTGCCTTGCTAGCTTTATTTCTGTGAGCAAATTGAATCAAATCATGTCTTGTTGGATCTTGTGACTAGTTTTGCTCTAGTGATCCTCTTATGATTCATGCCATGTCATATAGGTTAAATTGAGTCTTGAACTTATTTTGAGATGAAAAATGAGCTTTTTAACTTCTTAAGTCAAGCAAATGAAGAATGAGATTTTCTGTGCGAAAAACTGATCTCACCAATCCTTTCTCATGAGACGGCTTGCCATTGCACCAGGCATAAACTCAGGGGAGTTTTGGATGACCTAGACCACTCTTTTAAGCTTCTCGCTTGAGATGGTCGCGGCAAGGCTTGAGATCTAGCACAATGAAAAAAAATCCTTTTTAGGAAAATGCTCAAAATGCTAAGTGCTTGAATATTGCTTCATATTTGAACTCTTAATGCTCAAAATTCCTCAGTTCCAGTTTTGAGTCTCCTTTTACTTATAGACTTGGCTTGACTCATTTTAGGTTGCTTTAGTGAAACTATGATATTGAGCAACTTTTCATGGTATTAATTCTTTTAATCTCATATTACTGCTATGTTGATTTTAGCTTTGCAGTACATATTTTGCCATGATTGAATATAGCTTCTACTCTTTATATGGCTTGGTATAATACTTGTACTGTCTACATGGATAATGGTCATGGCTCCTTTTTATTAAATTTCAAAAATAAAGTCATTTCATCTCACTCTATCTTTTTCCATGCATCTTGATGAATTCATTGTCAAAGGGGGAGAAGGATTGTGAAGAAAAATATTGTTTTGGAGCTTTTGGTTTCATACATAAGGTTTCATATAAAAGAACTCACATATAAAAAAATGAACCTTTTGAAAATTTGTGATCATAGTGAGTTGAGTCTCTGGGTTTTATTGCCTTTTCTGATTATATTTGCAATTGAAGAGGACTCACAATGATCAAAGGTCAAATAGAACATTTGTCTTTCATATGGACCTTAGTGAGATTTTTGGCTACTTTCTGGAAATTGAATCCTTTTGTGCTTTCATTGCCTTATCTCACTTGCTTATACTATTCTGAAGCCAGCTTGGTCATTCCTAGGCTTTTTCTTGCTTATGGACCAAGTTGTGCCTTATGCGAAAACGATGAATTTTTTACTTTTCAAACCTTGAAACTACATTTTCTGAGAAATTGCCAATGTATTCATCAAGGGGGAGATTGTGGATATCGTGAGGATATGTGCACGATCTTAGAATGATGAGTCAATTGGCAATGACTTTGTTGGTTTGCAAAATCTCGCGTTTTCGGTTTTGCTTCAGTTCTCTAAGACCACAGGCGGTCTTACCGGTGGCATCGGTGGTCAGACCGCCCGTGGAGAGGTCCGATCGGCCGTGTTTGCCGGTCCGACAGGTCTTGCCTCAAAGTGGTTTTTGAAGCTGAGCCAAAAATAGGTTGTGTAGGCAAGTGAGGGGAGTCTCCTAGATGTGGTCACATTATTTTTGGAGCTCCCAGTCAAAAGTTCTATTCATTTGAAAATTCCAGAAGATTTCAGATTTTCAAGATGAAATTCTGGCTAAGTCATAACGGCGGTCCGACCGGCCGTTATGGAGTCGGTCGGACCGGCCTGAAATCGGTCGGACCGGCTGTGTGGGGCGTTCAGACCGCCGATCACTTGGAGGTTAGCCTTTTTGGCATTGATGTGTTTTGATTGTGTTTATTGTATGAACTTCAATGCTTTATTGTTGCATATTGCATTGTGGAACTAACGTGGGTCAAGTTGTGAAGAACTTGTTCCCGGAGAGGATTTGTTTGTCTATTGCTGTGCAGGTGGCTTGTAGGTCAACGACGTCAACGGTAAGGTGGATCGGGACTACGCTTGGAGAGCTGAGGTCCAGAATGATCATGGATGCCGAGTGAGGTCATGTGACTCAAGCATGGTGCAGAATGGGCAAGATGGATCGAACGGGTAGTTCGGTGAAGCTGGTTGGATCAGGCGGTGCGGAAGTCGGTGCAAGTCTCTGGGAGGTTCCGATGGGATTCGGACGGGAGAGACTGGCCGACGTGATGAGAGCCGCTGATCAACCTACACGTGGTGAAGCAGGCGAGTGCTTCAACAGTTATGTGTGAGTGGGTCTCATGTGTGTGTGGGCCTTCATGGGAGCCCATTAGTGGAAACCCTAGGCCTCTCCTATAAATAGAAAGGGGGAGAGAAAAAACCCCCTGAAGCATTCATTTGAACCCCTCTTCCTTTTTCTAGGGTTTGGAGAGGAGAGGAGAGGAGAAGCTAGGGTTGGAGAGATTGTTTGTGTGCTCTTTGTTGAGCTCTTGTCCTCCTTGGGGGAGTGGCTTTGTAAGCATCTTGTTGGATCAATCAATCTTGTGATGCTTGCTTAAGAGATCGATTGTCTCTCTTGTGTTCTTCTCTCTTTTGATGATTTTGGTGCTTCCTTGATTCAAGTGTTTATGCTTGGTTAACCTATTTTATCTTGCTTTGATGTGTGGGAATACTTCTAGAGTCATCTAGATCATCAACCCCCACAAGCAAGTCTTGAATCAAGTTTTTCATATTTCTAGGGTTTGTGCACTTCTTTGGTTAAACCTTAAGAGATCGTTTCTATGAAGTGGATCTGAACGATCGTCGCTAGAAATAGGTCTCTAATATTCTTAGGGAGGTGTGCTGCAAATTTGGTCAAGTTTCATTGGTTGAATCAAAAGTTGGACCAAATTTCGTTTTGGATTTGGGTGTTGTGTTTCGGTTCTGGACTAAATCGGTCGGACCGATTTTTATACGGCGGTCAGACCGCCAGCATTCAGACCATCCGTTAACGGCCGGTCGAACCGATTTAAATCGGTCAGACCGCCCTTTGGTAGCCGGTCAGACCGCCAGTGCCCAGACCAGACCAGTGAGATCAATTCTCCATATTTGTGTCTTGTGGTTAAAGGGGTTATCGAATTCAGCACAAGGCTTCCTCTGTGCGCTTACTGATCTTCTTAGCTTTCATAGCTAAAGGAGTAAAGTTCGTGTTGAATTTGATTAATGCGAGAAATTTGAGAAAGTGCCTATTCACCCCCCTAGTCGCCTTGACGGTCCTACACTCTCAATGTGACCAATCATCCTGGTCACATGACTGACTCGGTTGCTCTCTGATAGTCTACAAGAAAACAATACCTTAGAGGTGTTAAACCTCTCTGCCCTTGCTTGATTCTGAAACATACCCTTTAGACCTACAATCATATTGTAAGCGTTTGTGGTCTCATATTGCTTCTAAAGCTCAAAGTGCACATCGACTACATCATTGAAATGCTTCTTGTTAGCATTCTTATCAGCACGAGGAGCATCGACACTCGGTTCCTCGGGATAGGGACCCTCTCGAATATATTCATTCTTTTTTTGTTTGAGAACAATTCTCAAATTACGAAACCAGTCAATGAAGTTTGTACCATTCAGTTTTTTCTATCTCAAGAATAGATCGCAAGTTAAAGGTAGGTGCAGAAGAAGTAGTAGGTGCCATGATCTGCAACAGGAATATACGCAAAGATTCAGAACTATGTATATGTAAGATCTCCTATTAGACACTCATATTGGTGGTCGTGTTTGACCAGTCTACAACCAGTTCATATCTCCATACGACTAGCTGGACCCGGTCGTATCACTATACTACTAGGCTGGACCTACTCGTATCATCATACGATTAGTCTGGACCTGGTCGTATCATCATATGACTAGTCCGGACCTGGTCATATCACTACACGACTAGTCTGGATCTGGTTGTATCACTATACGATAAGTCCATAGCTGGTCGAACTTGATCATCAACATTCAATAAAAGATACTCCCGCTATATGTTCTAAACCATGTTTCCCTCAAACATCATATAGTGAGTTCAATATCCAAAAAATCATTAAGTCCTAGTGACCTATGACATCACTATTAGAAACCTAGTGATTTTAGGTAGGCAACCTCTTGCCAATATATAACATATGACTCTTGTCTGTTGGGTGGTATCTCTATGCCCTAGCAACCAACAGTACTATGCCCCAAGGCCCAAAACTGTTTTGACAGGCTTGTTAAGTTAAACCAATACTATGCATATGGGTGTCCGACACCGAGCCCATCTTATTGGGATAGTTAATGGCACCCTACTATGGTAGACCCACCAATTAACGATCAAAATTGTGATGGTCGCAGTAATTGGAAAGACATCAAATTAACTTAATTTTTCTTGAGTGATACTATTCTACCATGTTAAAACATCTAATAAAAACATGATCAAATAGCATGATAGGAATAAACATTCAGAGATAGTCAAATTAAACTATGAAATAGTATGACCCTTATCATGATGATCTCCATCACCATGCTTCCTGTCCTCCAACCATCATGCTTGAAGTCTCCGACCATATTCATCTACTAAGCAATTACTCCTAAAAGCTAGTAATGAATTACATAAGAGAATATCAAGCATTACATGTCGGTACGTAGACCGTTATATAATAATATGTAGCTCGATGGATATCTCACAACATGACATATAGGCCATGAAAAAAATCCATAAATACATTACATACAGAATGGGCCATACTATTCAAATCATTCCCTGCAAAAATGAGTTATGCATAGAATCCAATTCTATCAGCGACATGACACATAATACTATATAACGCGGCTACGACCATGGCAGTCCCGCTAGCCAGTTAGCAGGTGGGGTTCGAAGGGGCAACGCCACTCTCTGGTCGAGGGCCACACTCTCGGAAACCTTTTCTGGGACATGAATCTTATTCATGTAATCGAGCCTTTGTAATCATCAGATTAGTCATATTAACCCAATTCTGAACCAATCTGATTACTGCCTTGATACAACCCCACAATGCGGCATACTCCGATGGCGGACTTCCGACCGGTAGGAGTATCATGCAAGGCAGTTGAAAAAAGTCAAGTAAATCATCTAGTACTCTTAACTTGTACCTCTTTGCAAAACCCATCTACTACCACCAAACACCGATGGATCTTATTGACCAGTGCCTAGATCGTCCCATTCAGATAAACCGATCTAGGTTACTAGACCAAACCAGTAATAGATCCAATCTACTACTGCCATATATCTAGTATCTGTGACCAATCTAGCTTAAAAACTATGTAGGATGGCTCTAATACCACTGAAGAGATACGGGTAGTGATGCGACAATAGGTGTCCTGATCTTTCGGTGAGAAGGATAACTCAATTTGGGTGGAGACGACTCTCACGATTTGACTACAAATCACGTAGGAAAGATGTGGCAGGCGTTGTGGATGCCGCGACAGCGAGAGGAATTAGCGGCAGCGGTGGTAGGACATTTTTGGTGATGCGTAAGGGAAGCGACAGAGGTGGCAATATGTGTCTTTGCGCAATGAGAGGCGATGGCAAGAGTTGTTTTGGTGCCACGGCGAGGCGGCGGGCGGAAGAAGCGCTACCGTGGCGAGAGGCGGCGGCGACATGCCAATTTTGGGTGCTGCGGCAGGGATTGGCAGAGATGGGTAGCTTTGGCAGAGATTATGTTTGCCGTGGTAGCAATGTCAGGAGATTTTATTTGACATGATAGTGATGGTTGGATGTTTTGGTTGCTATGGCAGCAAGCGGCAGGAGGTGGCGGCTGCTGCGGCAGGGAGTGGCGGCGGCAGTAGAGATTGTGTTTGCCGCGGCAGTGATGGTAGGGGTTTCTGGGTGTCGCGGCAGTGATGGCAGCCACTTTTGGTTGCCGCGACATCTGGCGACGGGACATTGTTTGGCACGAAGTCCAACACAATGATGAAGCTACGCAAAGGAACACGAAGATCAAGATGCAATCTAGACAATGATAAACTCGGTAATAACTAGAACTAGAAATCAGCAACTAGACGACAATGAAACCGATAATTCAACAATAAAAAAATACCGAAAAGAAAAATTACAAAGCACAAAGGGGCTCAGATAGGGATGGACTAACCCTAATATTTTTTTAATTTTCGTGGACTGTAGGTAAAGGAATCTCACCAATCAATGGGTGTCCCGATCTTTCGATGTGAAGGATAACTCTATTTTGGTGGAGACGATTCTCACGATTCGGCTACCAATCACGCACGACCAATATGCCCGGTAATCGCTGAACCAACTATGAGATCGTTATCGACCTTACAAGAAGCACGATCGACCTGACCACGAAGGTCTATTCCCGCATGCAAGAGAAGAATATGCAAGAACATGATAATAAGCAATCTGAAATTGCAAATAAGATTGAAATATTTGATAAAGTTGGGATTTTATAGCAGTATTATGGTTGGTCTAATCGACACAAGCCAATACACGAAGTTGCAATGAAGCTAATTTTTAACTGAACAAAATTAAGGAAAACTAAAGGGGTGCGACAACCTTAAATAGGGAATGGGGAGCTGCAAATAACTAATAAAATATGGAATAATACTATTTATGGTACTATTCACATATGAATAGTGCCATATGAACAGTACAAGCCGCCTAGGGTGGCGCCTTCCGTTGGGCCCAAGCATTACAAGGTTTAATCTGGCCCAAATAGATGATACAACACATTCTTTTGGTGATTGCGGCGCCAACAGATAGAATTTAGAGACGAGGCCAGATCCATTAGAAAGAGGATGAGATAAGCTTTCCATCAAGTACTAGTGGAGCTCAAGTGGACTCCGTATGTAAAAGTTATACATGTTTGAAGTCAGTGCTATCTCCGGAGGCCGAATTGGATTCCAAAACGTGTCCAGCTCGAACTCCTGCTTAGCTTGGATAAAAAGTGATACGATGCTACACAAATATGCATTTTTAACATTAAGTAGCATCATATAGTTCAGATAATATAAATGCACTCCTAAAAACGAGCTCACCTGATAATTTAAGTGAAGCGTACGAGCTCTTGTAATTGGAATAGCAAGCATAGTAAATATGATTGTATCCATAGTGGTCATGTCCTCACCAGGTTGGCTACGCTAGCTGGCAATTCAAAATTTTACCACATAAACCAGGATTCTACGCAAGCAAGAGTTCACAGATCGTCACCACCAGACGCGTAACGTAGCGGAAGAAGAGTTGGAGCAGCCTGGTCCAACGAAGAGCACGTCGGTGTAGTGGTCATGGTCCATAGTTCACCATAGTAGATCGTCCTCGTAGTCGATCATCTTCTCGAGCAACCAATCGCTTTCTTTGCAAAGTTGCGGATCGTCCTCAAACGCAATAGCAACCGCAGTAGCGCCTCTCCGTATCCATATGTCCAATGCAGGAACGCCGTACGTCGGTGTGCTAGCACCAAATCGCACGAGAAGGATCTCTCAAGAAGGTGGCGGCTAGGATTTGGAGCAACTCACGTGTTGTCTGTTACCTCCCCCTTCCTAATAGCCTCAAGTATCTCCTTATAGAGGGCCCGTGACGGATCCTATTTGAACATGTTTAACGAATCGTATCCATACTGATTTGTTCTAACCCTTTAAGTGTGTGATCCTGTAGGTTCATGTGTAGTTCAATTGTGACTCAAAAACCTTTTCAGACCACGAGTCGTTAGTGGTACCTAGTAGGACATAACGATTCCCGAATACACACAAATTATATCGGACAAACATTAATGCAATATGGTCTACGACCAGCTCATATTTGGTCTCGACTAATTCGTAACTCCTTACGACCAGATTTCGACCAGCCTACGACCAGCTCATATTTGGTCTCGACCAGTTCGTAACTCCTTACGACCTGGTTTTGACCACTTAATGATCATGTTCGACCAGCCTACGACCAGCTCGTATATCCATACACTAGTCTGTATCTGATTTGACTGAACGACCAGCTCGTGTATTCTCCCTTTGACTCGCTATATCTGGTTGAACTCTAGGTGAGATATTATGTCATTCACGTACTGTTCAATACTTTCTCGATCGAGAGTCAGATAACTTCGTGTGTTCGAGCTCTTCGACCAGCAGTGGCATGCACTTTCTTTATCCGACCACATCGAGGGGTCTAGAGACATCTCTCCTGTTATGTTAGGAGGGACAAATCCGATATCGGACTAGTCATATTCCTCCGCATATTTCGTAGTATACTCGAAAGCTACCTTTATGACTACCCAGTTACGGAGTAGCTTTTGGCAACCCCAAAGTGTTGTCCTGCACATGTTGGAAATTATGCTGATCTCAAGTCTAAGGATTATACATCATCATTGCCTGAGATCAACTGATGACACATGAAATCATAACAATATCAGTAGTGTCTCAAGGTGGGTCAATCCAATACCATGTTCTCTAACATGTGTTCACATTATTGATTTCATATCCCTATATCTATGACCGGTGAAACATGGTAATCAAGCAATACATGTGCTGGTCGATAAGATCACTGGTGTTCCGACCAGTGACATTCGACCAGGGATATGTTTAGAACGACATCATATAAGTTAAAAGAGCTTCACCAACAAGTTACATACTTGTTAATCTTTATAGCAGATGATTCATTCAAGGAACATAATGACAATGATTCAATAACACATAAACATAGACGTGGTACAATCATCTCTATGATTGCCTCTAGTGCATATCACCAACACAATTTTGCCCGGTTTAAAAAATCCTGAAAATAATAAAAGGATGACGTCAAAAGCGTATTTTATGAAATTTACTGTTTTCAAGAGAGAAAGCGTATTTCCTTTATACTGAAGACTGCTTTTGTATTTTTATATTTTTTGAAAATCATTTTCTTACATGTGGGCGCTACTTGTTAGCCTCTCATATTTTAATTTTTTTGATTTTATTTACGAAAACAGTGATGGCCCCACATGTCACAGACTCATTAATGATTAACTAAAATATTAAAGCTAATTTCATTTTGGATTTTGAGTTAACTCTCTAACATGTGGGGTCCACTTGTCAGCCCCTCGGTTTTAAAACATGTTTTAATACCGAACACAGTAGGTGGGTCCTGCATGCCAGTGACTCATTTACTAAACACGTTTGAGATTAGTTTTTTTTTATCTTTTCAACTGGTCCCACTTGTTAGTAACTTAATACACTTAACTACTGTCATTAGCATTAATCAAATCCAAAATGGGAATGGGACCCACTACTAGTGAGAGAAAGAGAGAGAAGCAGAGTGTGTGCAGCCGAGGGAGAAGGCGAGCTCGCCAGCGGCGAACGACGTGATGAACGTTTAGCGGTGGAACGGAAAGAGGGACGTGTCGAACCCGGGAGCGATGGATCCCTGATTCTCTGTGTTTCATATACTAGTCCAGGAACCGCTAGTGTACACAGTCAAACAAAAGTGATAATAAATTCACATCACACATTTATTCATTATTAATAAGTATTTTATTACAAAAATTTTCGCACAAGGCAAAAAAATAAAGACAACAGCAGAAGCAAAGTAGATACATAGGCCACACGATTCGCCACAAGCAATCATCTGGGGGTGTAGCCTAGTCGTCCTCACCGTCTTGGTAGAAATCTTCATCTTAATTAATTTTATTAAGCAAGAGTGAGCACAACTTCCGTGCTCACAAGTTACACTGTAATACCCTGGAAATCGAATTGGTAAATCACATATTTAGCCGAGAGGAGAAAAGGGAATAAGAGGAATAGTAAAACATGACACGACAGGGGGTCATCTGAAATTTTTCGCCAACCTGGGCCTGGGCCGCGGCCCAGGAGAGGCCTCCTTGTGGCCGGCCAAGAGGGGGGGTGCCCACCCCCCCAAAACCCTAGTGCCCCACCCCTTTCCCCCTTTTCCCCCTTTCCTCCCCCTAGCAGCCGCCGGCTCTCCCCACCCTCCCCCTGCGCCAGATTGGTTCGTCAGATTTGGGTAAATTTCGTATATTTTCTGATCTGTCCACTTTTCATAAAGTTGTAGCCCTTGATGTTAGCTTTCTTTTGGCACTGATATGACCTGGTTTGGAGTTACGGTTTAGGAGATATGTCCGTTTTTGTGCTACTGGTCAGGAGAGCTGAGGAGATTTGGCAGTCTGCATGTCTAGTTAGATTGTATTTTTTGGAGCCCGAATATGAAGAGCCACCCAAAACTAAAGTTGTAGCCACTCCAGTAAGCTTTCAGGATTGATAAAGAACATATTTTTTAGACGTGTGAATCAAAAGTTATTGAATTTTTACCGTCGCTATTGTCTGATTGTCAGACGGAGGGAACAGCAAACTTCATCAGAACATTAGGATTATTAGAAGGCTGAATCAGTAGTCTTACCCAACTAGGTTGTTGTAGCCTGTTTAATAATATTTCCAAATTGATAAATATCATCTCAATTGGATATGTAGAGTGAAAGTTATGCCATGTTGTTTACTGCTGTGCTGTATTCTGGATAGATGTCTATCAATGGTTTTCAACGGTTGTTTAGACCACAAGGTTGGACGAATCAAAGAACCCCACCAACTAGAGTTTCGTAGCCTGTTACGTTAATAATATTTGAGCACTGGTTTCAAGTCATTCGGAGTTACAGATATTTAATTACGATTTTTCTCGTACTGCTGTCCCGGGAAGCATTATGCTAGACTGCCGGGAAATTTGGGTAGAACCTCTCTTTCAGTCATAGGTCTTGAGGAGTTGGATTAAGTGGTGTAAACGGAGTCCAGCATTCATTGTATTTATTGTTACCGCTATGCTTGTGTAGGAGGCGGAATTCCAGAGTAGAGACACCAATTTTGCTTCCTTGTGTGCCGTAGCGGGAAGGAAAGAAACAGGCAAGTGCATCTATATTGTGGTTGATATACGATTGTTCCATATGATGACTCATGGTAACTTGTGCTTGTTCGATGTGTTGATTTATGGTGATATGTATTTGTTCATGATGGCATGATTTACCAAGATTCGATTATTGTTATTTTATTGTTCATCATGTGCACTCATGAACGCAAGTTGTGAACTTGCGACACCCACGGGAGTGGGTAGTGATTGTAAGACCCACCATTCCAAAGTGGGCAATATGGATCCCGGCTTGACTTGTTCTCAAACGGGCTTTGGATCCCCGCGTTTTGTAGAACGCGGGCATAAGTGAACACCGACGGGTGTTCACTCGCTATACCGGAATGAGCAAAAGAGAAGCGCATGTGCATTCATTCATTCATTCATATGTTGATTTGATTCATGATGTTGATACACTGTTGGATAATGAATGATGTTGTTATGTTTTGTATCATTGCACTTGCTGAGTCTTGGACTCACCCTCGCCGTGTTGTTTTTTTTAGGTACATCGGTTGTGGTCGGCATGCATGGGCGGGAGTAGAAATTATCACGGGTTGCACACTGGCACTAATAAAGTGAATAAAATATTTAAGTGATAACTTGGACTTTGAATAGCTTTATGTGAGGTTTACTTCCTTACGTTCTAAGTCGTGGACAACCACTATTGGAGATTGATAGCGTTTTATGGTTGTTTCTTTCATGAACATGTTTAGTACGCGCGTTTGGATATTTGCTTATTATTGTTGTTATTTGCGCGAATGTCCGGATAGTTTGATTTACAAAGGAGACTCTGCCGAAATTTAGAAAGAAATGTCTTAGTTCCATTTGTAGACTTGTTACGGTGGTAGCATTCCAGGCTCAGGTTGGGCTGGGGTGTTACATACACCTAATTAATAGAATATAATGCATGCTAGATAATGTCAAAGGATAAAGGTGTATGGTTTTTTCGCGCAAAACTGCATTTTCTTGTTTAAATACTTTTACTAAGTTGAAGGCGATTTTTTTATCCATAACAAAAATTAGATTTTAAATTGAGATTTTATAGTGGATAACCTGCAGTCAGGATTTCACATGGCTAACCACCCATATTTTACCACAAGGATTTACCATCCCAAATCTTTGTTTAAAATATTTTTAAAACAAAACCAAATTCTAACTTGGAGTGGCCACTACTACAGAAAATGAACTCACAGACGGTTCAAAATTGTCATCACATACGGTTTTATGAACCGTCTCACTTTATGTGTCTGTGATGACATGAGGTCATCACAGACGGTTTTTGAACCGTCTGTGAAAAAGGCTATCACAGACGGTTCTATTCACGAACCGTCTGTGATAGTCTATTTTCACAGACGATTCTGAACAAGAACCATCTGTGATAGTAATTATCACAGATGATTCTTGTTTAGAACCGTCTGTGATAGCGTTTTCTATTGCAAAAAAATGAAAACGGGTTTTCACTTCATCTGGAGCCTCCCGAGCCTCGCAAATGAATTTGATATGGATTTTCGGATTGAACTTTTCTTTAGCTTTCCCACAATAGCCAAATCATCATCCACATCACAGTAGTATCAACTTAATCCATTCACAGAGTACTAAAAGCAACACAACATCACCCACAACACAGTAGCATCAACTCAATCCATTCACAGAGCACTAACACATCACAGTAGTAATCCACATCACAGAGCAAAAGGGGGAGTAGAGAGAGTGAGGTCGTGGGAGGCTGGGGCGACGAGGTCGTGGGAGGCCGGCGACGATGAGGCCGAGGAGGAGGCCGCGGCGATGAGCTTAGTGGAGGACGGGGCGACGAAGTGGAGGTGGTCGGGGGTGACAAGGTCGTAGGAGGCCTGCGACGACGAGGCTGGGGCGAGGTGGAGGAGGTCGCGGACGACGAGCTCGGAGGAGGCCGTAGTGCAAGTTCATGGCGAGACGGAGATGGCAGAGGAGAAATGGCAGAGGAGGAGATGGAGATGGCAATGGAGGAGATGGAGGACTTTGTTAATATAAAGAAATTTTCGATAGCTCGCCCATTAAGTCCAAATTTTTATTTTTCCGCCCAACAAAACAAAAGTATCATAGACGGTTTTATGAAAAAACCGTCTATGATGACATATCACAGACGGATCTTAAGAAGAACCGTCTGTGATAATCTAAGTCATCACGCACGGTTCTTGTTAAGAACTGTCTGTGAACATGAACCGTCTTTGAATTATCACAGATGGTTCTTAAGAAGAGCCGTCTGTGATACTTTACAGACGGTTGTATTTAAAAACCGTCTGTGATAGGTCCATATCACAGACGGTAGGTCCATATCACAGACGGTAGGTCCATATCACAGACGGTAGGTCCATATCACAGACGGTTCCAAGAGAACCGTCTGTGATTATTTTATCACAGACAGTTCCAAGAGAACCGTCTGTGATGAGGCGTCTTCTATAGCTTATTTTGTAGTAGTGGACTTTGCTCAGCATGTCCATGACCGCGGACATGGCTATTCGAATAGTTTTACACTCTGGAGAGGTTGCACAACTTTACCCACAAGAGATAATTCACTTTTAATATCCGTCTAACACACTTCTGAAGGTATGCGACTAAGTGATTATCACAAGGCCTTTACAGTGTTCTACCCCAATGTTATTATGCCTGCTAAGGTTTCACCTTCATTGGGTTAACCACCCAGAAGCCCCCTCTTGCGCCAAGTGGGACTAGTGTCTAACCAACACCGACATATCAATATGGCATAAACAACAATGAGGTATTACAAATTATTCAACCTTGTCCTGCCCACACAAGACATATGGTAGTATGGTGGAAATTAGCAAGATGCGGCTCAAAGACCAGTCCTTAACCAACCTGGGCAACATACCACAACCCTGGACTCGATCGTGAAAATAGATCGATCCAGTGCATTGACTTGCACCATACCAATCATCCATTTTGCCCAAGTCTAAATCATTTTAATTTATTTTGCAAGTAAAAGCAATTTCCAAAATTCTATGGTAACACAATACCATAGACTCAATTTGAATCAATTTGAATAGTTTTGGCTAAACTCCCCAAATTCAAGATTTTGGTCTAAGCATTGTCTAAGTATATCATTTTCAAAATTCATTTTTAACTATGGTGAGAAGGGAATGACTTGTTCAAATACCATGATTGGCCATACAAAGGATAATTGTGTGACTAGTACTTTAAAACAGGTATTTGAAATAACTAAATAGAATTAAGCATGCAATGATAATTTAAAACATACTTTAAATAATTTAAAATATTAGGGTTAACATGATCAAAGGTATAGCTTGCCTTGCTCGAAGGGGTTTTCTTCTTCTAAATCAATTTCCGCAGAGTCGTCGAAATCTATACGCAAAAATACAACATGAACAAACAAATACAAATAAATTCCAATGAAAATACAGCTAAACTCCAAATTAAATAATTTTAGTTCTGGAATGTAGATATTGAATTTATAAGAATTTAGGAACAAAAATCGACTGATTTGGAGTTCGTATGAAAAAGAGCGAACATCCAGAAGTTTGGATAGATAGAATCCAAGTACTGTTCATCTTCTGAGCACTGTTCACTTCGAGCACTGTTCATCTCTCGGGTGCTGATTATCTTTAAGTACTATTCACCTTCGAGTACTGTTCATCTCGTGTGGTCCGAAGGAGTTACGACAACACTGGTCGAAAGAAAGATTTTGACTGCACTGGTCTAAAGAGATTTTGACCACACTGGTCGAACGAAAGATTTTGACTGCACTGGTCAAAAGAGATTTCGACTGCACTGGTCAAAAGAAAGATTTCGACTAGACTGGTCGAAAGAAAGATTTTGACTGCACTAGTTGAAAGAGAGGCTGTGACTATCTACTGGAAGAAAGCTATGACTGTCTACTTGACGAGAGCTAAGACTATCTAGTCAATGAGAGCTACGACTGTCTATTTGACGAGAGCTACGACTATCTAGTCGATGAGAGCCACGACTGTGTACTAGATGACTATCTAGTCGACGAGAGCTACGACTATCTAGCCGAAGGAAGCTATGAATACTTGGTCAAAGAAAACTATAACTATCTAACCGAAGGAAGCTACGACTACCTGGTTGAAGAAAACTACGAATATCTAAAGTAGCAACGACAGAGCTCGACTACGGCTTGCGGGCATTACACACAACGGCGAGTTACGTGAAGGTGCACAAAACAAACAGGAGGAGATGCTAAAGCTAATGGGGTACCTTTCGACGGTAGAGCTCAACGGAGAGGTTAGCGGCGAGGTGATTTGGCGTCGGTGGGGTACGAGTTCTGGAGGCGATGGTGTTCCGATGATCATCTGGTGAGGAAGCAATATGCCTGAGGTAGAACATGTGAGACCCCGGTTTATCGGGCTTGTAATGCTTAACCATCCACTTGGTCCTAGCATCACAAATCAGATAATCCGAGACTCGAGACATGTATACTTCCCAGAAAAGCAGTATACACACCTCCTTACAAAGTTCATGCATCAATTCCATTCATTCACATAGAACCGAAGCAAGAAGCAGAACATAAGTTAACACAAATAAAAGATAGATATTACAAAAGAGAGTGAATCGTTTACTAAGAATGTGCAAGGTTAATTCCATTTGATGAACCAAATACCTATACATAGACAAAAGAAATAAATTATAGGATAAATGCAACTATTAAGAAGCAAAAGTGCCATAAGATGGCCATAAACAAAAGATGTGGCCGACAAGCCGAGTGTGCCTTTAACCCACAAGGCAACCGACCAGGACCCCGCCAAGCTAGTCGTCTTTTGAGAATCCACAAATCGGAATTTCACAAAAGTGAGGCCCTTGGGGCTCACCTTCCTCCATAGCCAAACAAAGAGCCCGAAGAAAGCCTAGAATTGGGTGAGTACTTTGAATGTACTTGTGCATTCAAGACTTACGTGTTCATCTTTAGAGTAACACACCTATACATAACTATATGCAAGCTTTTGGTTGGAGTAGAGGTTGTATGTTTCATTTTGGACTAGTGAAGACCGGCAAGTCTTCGATACCACGGAAAAACATCATTGTGTCTTGTGGTTATTTCTTGTCTTTACAATTCGCACTTATATTTCTAGCTTGCTTATTGTGATTAAATTGCCTAGCTAAACTTTATTTGCAATAATGTAGTACATTTAAAAGAAGGTTAACAAATCAGTTTTTAATGTTCAAATAATCGCAAAAGACAACAATATAACAGTAGATAGAAGACAACAACATTCCTGGAAGTGACTAAACCCTTAGTCACCACAACAATAGCATGAATTACCCATTCATACCACCCATGTCAAATTTTAGTTTAAAAGGTTGTAGTCTAACTCTTGGAAGACCTCCCCAAGCGTGTCCATAACCTAGGACGAGGCTATTCGAATAGTTTTATCCTGCGAGGGTGTACCACTTTGTACCCACACGCTGCACCGCCTTTTTGCCAAGCTATTAAGCACACTTCCAAAGGTATGCCGGCACGACTAAGTCTTACGAGACATTTCCAATATTGTGTATTACCCCTTGAGCCGCCCGTATGGATAGAAACCCATACGTTGTGTCGGAGTCATCGTAAAGCCTCGGTCAACTACCCTTCCCGGGTAAAGCCTTGGACAACTACGACGCTCCTCGAGGTGGAGAGCCTACCCGGAATCTCCACCACCGCACACCCAACACAAGAACACGACCACATATCATGTTTCACACAACACACACGACCCCCTCCTGCGACTCGGAGATAACCCACGCCAAAGTACTTAGTCAAGAGAGGTCCCATATCCCTCTCGCGTGGTTAGCACGCAAAAATGCTTGGTTTAGTGTAACAAGATGTTCGGTCCTTGTTGACTTAGGCAAGACATCCACAAACCCAATAACCCACCATCCGACCACTTGCCCAAGTCCAAATCAGTTTTCCATTTTCAGATTTTGACTTTACAAAATAACAAAGCACAAGTGCTGGTCGTAATGACATAATTCATAAATGTGTGATCAAGATCATCGACTAAAATCGATGATCGCCCAGTACTACCGAAGCTAAGCATTTCTAAGCAATTTCAAATCGAAAGCTACTAAGTGACCAGAGTCCATCCATCGAACTCCGACCACAGCAAATAACCTAAGATCATGGTAGTAGAGGATAAACAAGTCCTACAGATCATGCAACTATAGGATACTAACCATAATTTGACAACAAAGTAGCAATGCATACATACGAGTTGAAAACAATATATTAGACTTGAAAAATAATGGGATTAACATGATCAAACCGCTTTTCTTTCTTGTGCGAATCAAGATGTAGCTGGGGATCACTTATGTTGTCAATGTGCTCTTCGGATCCTAACGAGAAGGCGAAAAGCAACAGATAAGAACGAATAATAAAAAAAAATGCAAAGACTCAACAGCAAACTTCCTCCAAAAATTCTGAAAATTTTGCAGAAGCAAGAGCATAATTTATAAAGACTTTAGCAATAAGAACTAATTGATTTGGATTCTTAATGCCAAAGGTACGACCGAAAGAAGGTCTTACGACCAGGTAGTGGTCGTAGAAAAACTTACGACCATGACATAGTCGTAGCAAGTCTTACGACTAAGTTCAAGTCGTAGAGGAACTTACGACCAGTTAAGGGTCGTAGGAGGACTTACGACAAGGTACAAGCCGTAATGGAACTTACGACTGGGTACTAGTCGTAGAAGGACTTATGCCCATGGCATAGTCGTAGTAAGACTTACGACTAGGTACAAGTCGTAGTAGAACTTACGACTAAGCTAGGGTGACTGGTCGGAAATCTGACCACGAGGCAACGCCTCCCGCACGCTTTGCCAGTGGCTCGGCGGCTTTTCCGACCACAACGGCGCCAGCCAAGGGCAGGGGTGAGTGTCTAAAAGTTCAATAGTCCTACCGGCGGCCAGTACTAGTCGGAGTATGGCAGCGACGGCGGTATGACCACGGAGTGCGGCCGAGAAGGTACGGCTCGGGAGAACTCCCGAACGGACGATACCCAATAGAACAACGAAAACACACCTAAGCTCCTCTGAGTAATGCGAACTTACTGCTACCAAGAGCGACCAGAGGCCCACGGAGTGCTCCGGTGATGAGTAACGAGCAGACGGCGGTAAGGTCCTCACTAGGCCACAGCGACGACAGGTCAAGAGAGAACCAAACCGAGTGAGGTTAAGCTCCGAGAGTAAAGGGGAGATCAACGGGCAAAGACTCAAGAAGAAAACCCTGTTGCACCGCCTCCCGAACTCCCAACTCAACAATGGCGGTCGAGGGGAATGCGGGGAACTGCAGCTCAAGCAAGCTGGTGAGTGCTAGCTGGAGTTGCGGAAGTGCTAAAGGAAGCTAAGGGTGAAGCAATGGAGTTTACATAGAGCAATGGCAGTGAGCAACGGCTGGGTTTTCCAGTCGGGTCAACACTGCCATGAGAGCACTTGAGAGCGATGAGAGCAGTTGAATCATGGCCTTCTGCGGGATGAGCGCGATAGGCATTTAATGCGCGCAGAGCTAGCCGTTTAAAGGTGGCCATAGAGTGGACTGCACGCCACTGCTTTTCTCCTCTGCGCACGCCATGGCAGGGTGCACGCGCGCGCGGACAGAGGAAGGAGACGACTCGTCGGTCGTCGGATTGAAATCGAACGGCTGAGCTAGATCGAGCGGATTGAAACGATCCCAACGTTCGGCTGGTCGAAGACCGTTCGATACCGATCCAACGGCCGAGTTAGACCGGGTGGATTAAACGATTCCACCGTTTGGCTGGTCGGGGGCCGTTCGATGCCGATCCAACGGCTCACGACCAGCACACCCGATCGACCGTGCCGGTGCGCTTAGTTGACTGGACCGAGTCCCGTGGCTCGAGCCCGAGTCCGACTCAAACCCAAGGAACAGTGAAAACCAGTTAGGGTTTGAATTTGAATAACTGATTTTTGAGGAATTATTTAAGGTAGCAAGCAAGCTCCAAAAATTATGAAATTTTAACTGGAGTTTGCTGACAACCGGAGGAATCTCATATGAACTTTCCAGAGATTCTAATGTACTAATTTTCTTCCAGAAATTCCAGAAGGTGAAAGCTATGGTTTGACCAAGCTTTGACTCGCCTCCAAAAATTATCAAATAATTTCTAAAAATCATGAGATAATTCAGAGGTGTTGCCAAGCCTCCCTAGAACTCAGGAGAAATATCTCCAAGGGTTTGGCATGAGATCTATGCCAAGGGGGCTTTTGATAGTAGTCAATTGAGGATTCTGATTGTGATTTCCATAATTCCTTAATCACGAATTACAGAAATGATCAATGGCTTCAAGATGCAAGAAAAGTTTTAATTTCTCCTGATTTTCTTACATTTGAAACACAAATCCACTTTTGGGATGTTACAGAACACGACACGGCGAAGCTCCTGGTGTGGATGACGGCACCAGGGATCGATGGTCAGCGAGGCACTCGGCGGCGCTTCGGCTGTCGGTGGAAGAGCTTTGGGCTTCTATTTCGGCGATAGAAACAAGTAGCGTGGTCGTGTGTGCTGGGATTGGTGTGAGGGAAGGATTGCGAAGGCAGCGCCCCCCCTTTTATAGGGACGGAGTAGCCAAAATGACGGAGTCGTGAATGGTCGTTAATGGTGGGTGCGGCGGTGACAAGTTAAGCAAGTTAAGGAAGAGAAACGGTCAATTGAGTGCGACCAGGAGTGAAAGATGATCATGGCAATCAATAGACATGATTCGAGTGAAACATATGATTCAATGTGGTTTAATTGACCGAAATGGCGGTGCTCTGTTCTCGGCCGAAGGAAGACGAAGGGGAAGTTGGCGATGACAGGTGGGGTTGGACGGAAGAGATGGAGAGAAAAATGGCTTGTCGATCGGGTCGGTACGGAAGGAAAAGGGCCCGTCGGCCGGGAAAGATTCGGCCCGAACACTGTTTTGGACTTTAGAGTGCTTTATTGATTTAAATAATTTAAATAATTCAATTAGGTTTTAGAAAATAGCAAATAAAGTCCAACAAACATGGAAAAATCCACAGAAATTCCTTGTGTGAAATTGGACTTAAATAAAATATTTTCAACTCATAATTGGTAATTAACTTTTGCACATAATTTAATTTGGCTTTAAAATAATTAGGAAAAGCTTTTAGAAATTTCAAAAAATTCCCAAAAATAATTAACTTTTATTTTCAACTGGAAAATAAAAATTTGGGTTGTTACAATACGCGAGCCGAAGCTATGGGTGGTGGCGGCGACAAGGGAGATGGCCAGAGGCGGCGAGGAACTTCAAAGTGCCTCGAGTCTGCGACATACCTCGTGTAGGAGGCATTCTTTGGGCTAAGGGGTGTTCGCACTGGACTCGGTGAGTCCAGGCAGTGCTAATGGGCCGGGCACGAGGACCTAGGGTCACCGGAGGCTAGTCGATGGTGTTTTCCGTAGCGGTGCCATGGACAACTACGGGCTCAATGGCACAACCTAGTCGTCCGAGGTGAACTAATGGGAGCATAAGATTCAGGAGCTCACCACGATCACAAAAGGTGATGATGATGAGGTCAGAGATGACTTGGGGTGGCCGGATGGTGATGAACAGCGGCATCAACATCAAGCTTCATGATTATTGAGCTCCTCGGTGGAATCACACTGAAATGGAGCACAGGAATAGCTTCAGTAAGCATAAGGACGGTGAAAATGACCTTGATGAGGTCGGGGACTCACCGGAGTGTTGGATCTAAGATCAATGGTCCAGAGGCTACATTAAGCAAGGGAGTAGAGTCGGTGAGGTAAGAGGCGCACAGTGATGCTATTCACGAGGAAAGGGAACCTCACCAAAGGCGGCAATTGTGCGGAGCCACGCATACTGGCGTAGAGAACGATGCACACTTTCCCGCAAAACTAGGGAGAAATAAACTCCTGTTTGCACAAAAATAGAATGGGATGAGCCACGCTTAGGGCTAATGAGAATAGCACGAGATCGAACAGAAAGTGGCACCTCTGTAAATTAGGTGGGTGGGTGGCATGAATTTGAGAACAGTGTCTTACGATCATTATTTTGTAGTTATGCATAATCTCTACATGATAGCACTTGACAAATATTAAACCTGTCTCTTTTTCTTGTGGTGGCTATTTTGGTGAGCTTGTATTAATCTACTAGAGACCAGATCGATATTAATCCTTTGAAACGTTAACAAAAGTGGCACCTGTTAGATCACGATCGATCAACCACTACGAGTTGGTGGCGGTCCCCACTATTAACTCACAACGATCAACCAACGATTAACTCACAAATGTACTAAATCCTTAAAGTTTTAACTTATGAATGATACTAGGGAGATTGGTGAGCTAGAACAACATATTCTATGTCAAAAATAATTTTTCGTTGCAACGCACGGACATATAACTATATATTGTAAAAGAAATTTGTAGAAAGCATCTAATATGGGAGATGGCACCAAGTGAAATTACACCTTATAATAATCAACAGATGGAGTAGTTGTCAAATACACAATTTTGGATGGAAACCAACAGGTGAGACGGCCGAGATGCTTTTTCCAGTCCTATTGATAGTTATCGGGGAGTTAATATTTGTTCCCATCCCTATCTCTATATGCGTACAAGGTCATGTTTATAATTGGGAATTATTTTTAAATAAACAGGAAATGCCGTAATGGTGCCGTTGCTATACTAGTTAAATAAAGTTATTGTATTCGGATAAAAAAACTTCCTCCATATCACAATATTTGTCTATTTTCTTTAAAAGCCTCATGTCATAATGTTTGACTAGTTTTAGCATGTTTTTTAATAGGAGTATGTATTATCTAATCATATTAATTCTTAAATTTGGCCTCCTTAGTCTACTAGCACGATGGGCTTGGACAAATATTAAACCTGACACTTTTCCTGTAATATACCTCAGCTCGTCACGAGGCACAGATCGCTGATGAATTCTGCGTGATGACCATGGCTGCCACGAGCCGACGATTGGGATCTCTATGCATTAAAACAGCGTCCGTTTACTTGCTTGGAAAATCATATAAGGAAGATTCTTCAGTCTCAGATGGAGTACTCAACTGATTTGAAGTCCCAATTGCAAAGTTAATTCTTCGTGGAGAAACCAATGGTTCTAGAAGAAATGGTGGTTTATGATGGAGAACAGAGATTTTCTGATCATATCAATCGCAAGGTTGCAAGATGGAGAGCCAATGCTTTCGGAAGCACAGTGTTGATTTTTTTTTTTAACACTTCAAGCACAATGTTGCTGAGCACAAGAGAGTTTGCAGCGTAGGATGAGAAGGAAACATGCTGCAACAATTGTTTCTGTTGGTTTTCCGGACAATTGTTTCTATTGGTTTTCCGGAACATCCAACGAGGAAATATTTCATTCTTTAATGTTGTACACAAAGCTTTCTCGATACAGATCAATATGTAGTTGATGCATAATATGGTCTAAACTTTTACGGTACTTGAATTTCAATCTTGACAGACCCAAAACCCTAGCTTTTCTCTTTCTTAGTTCAACAAAAAGAAAGAATAAATGTATCTCCAAAGTAAATAATGATACTTAGTGGAGGTTGAATCAATCCGAAGAGAGTAAAAAAATTAAACTCAAAGGACAGCACCAAACCGTGAGCACTTAAGGAT
This sequence comes from Hsuehochloa calcarea, assembly GCA_036346395.1. Classification (NCBI taxonomy): domain Eukaryota; kingdom Viridiplantae; phylum Streptophyta; class Magnoliopsida; order Poales; family Poaceae; genus Hsuehochloa; species Hsuehochloa calcarea. Next base: position 13,154,133 of record CM070599.1, on the reverse strand, counting down.
GTCACGAATTGGTGAAATAACCCAGAAGGAATCATGGATCCTGGAAGAAAGGTCATCCTCTAATATTCACGCAATCACAAAATCCTATATGAGAATTTTCCAAACACATATACTAATTATGCATGACATAAACATGTAACTTTTATATATTTTATTCAACACAAACATGCTTACTGTTGTAGGGGTAGCCCCACCGACACCATCGACCAGGCGAAGATTGCAGGGCAGACCCCACGACCTGCCAGCATGAAGGGCCCCCACTCCGGGAGGCTGTGGGAAACCGGAGCCGTCCCGAAGAGTCTCCGGGGTACCGCGAGGCTGGAAGTAACGGGTTCTCTAGGGCCACCTCTGGCGAGCTGGAGGGGGCTCGCGGCCGACTCCACCTCGGCAGTCCCATGTGCCACTTCGGAATGCTCTGAGTGAAGTTTGGAGGCCATCGGAGGGTCACCGGAGCAGCGCAAGACCAGGAGCTGCGGTTCGTCTAGACCATCTCGGGAGAAACGAAGGATGCCTGGGGCCTCCTCAGCCCAGGAGCATCCTACACCCCTCAGGCGCCGGTGTACCAGGTGCAACAACCAAGTGGATTAAGCCCAGGGGGGTCCACCATAGGCAGAAGGCTCCACACAAGGAGGGAAAACACTTGCAGCCCCTACATGTATAGGACCTTTTTAGGGGGTAGGATAGTGACATCATGTACACTGTTAAGGAGGCTATAAATAACCACCTTTCCCCATGTAACATAGAGGACTAAGTTTCTTGGAGCAGCTAATACACATACATTTTTCTAGCAACAGGCCCATCATCTTGACGACTCTCTGGTCATTCCAAGGACACTTGGGTCCTCTCCTCTTACTACCTAGCCTTCTTTTGCTACGATAGTTGGCACCGTCCATTGGGACTGGCAGGAAAGTCCCGAAGCACAGCTCTGAAGTACTAGCATGGCCCCTCAAAAAGCTACGCCCAAAGTCTCAGTGGCTGAGGCCGCTGCAGCCTCCGCCGCACGTAGCGCCCCGAGGGCCAAGCGAAGAAAGACCTTCGTGGCGACGGCGGCCACCGCCCCGGCCATGGAGGAAGAGGCAAACAATTCCACGCAGGGGAACATCATCGGGGGAGACACCCAGCACACCGAGGCGTCCTCCCCCTAAAACCTCCCAGCAGGCCCGCGGCATGGGGCGGCAGGCATAATGTGGGAGATGTACGAAGCCCTCCAGCAGGTGCTAGCGGACCTCCGCTAGGAGATGCTCGACCTCCGGTAGCCAGGGGGAGGGTCCCTCGTAGCTCCACTCAGGATCGCATAAGCTGAGGCAGAGGGAGCCGATCCTTAGGCACCACGGCCGTGGCTCCGCCTAATACTTGGCGGTCCGAGACACTGCTGGGCCCTAGGGCTTTAAAATGCCGGAGGTTAGGCCCTTCGAGGGGTGCACGGACCCCTCAGAGTTCCCCGAGTATACGAAACGGCCATCAAGGCAGCCGGAGGAGACGACACAACAGAAGCAAAAAGCATCACCCTGGAAGTCAAGGCCGTGGTGCTGACATGGTTCTTCACCCTCCGCCCCCCCCGCTCCATATACACGTGGGAGCAGCTGCAAGACCTGGTGCTCAACAGTTTCCAGGGAATCTACACTGAGCCAAAGGATGCGGTGCACCTGCTCACAATAAAGTAGCCCTCGAGCGAGTCCCTCCGTAGCTTCTTCAAAAAATTCACGAAGGTAAAGTGCCAGGTAAAACGGGTCAATGAAACAGCCATCATAAACGCCGCAACTTGCAGACTCCAGAAGGACCCCCAGTCAGAAAGGCTATCACGCAAGCCCATCCGCTTCGTGGCGGAGCTCTTCGACAAGATGGAGGAGTACGCCCAGGCGGAGGAAGATAGCGCCCGGCGAGCGGGGCCCAAACCCCTGCTACCTCGGCTTCGGCACCAAGCAGACCACCTGAAAAGGAGGGACCCACGGCCACCGCGGTGGGGGCATGTCGGGACCCAAATATGCAAATCTGGACCCTCTGTGTATTCTGCTCTAGTTCAGAATCATGCTAGTGCACACAGTGTCAACACTGATGAAATATCAACTCCATACAACGAAATATTAACTAAACAAGCAATTTGAATAACAAATAACTGTTGTGACCTTAAGGTCGAGTATTACAATTATTAAGCCATGCAAGGCTGATAATAATGAAATAAACTGCAGCGGAAACAAGGTAAACTCCAGCGGACTCCCATCAATTTACCACAGGCAACTGACTGGGATCGAGACCCTAATGATCAACCTTCGTAGAATTCCTCTTCAAAAGCAGGCGATAACTCCTCCACTTCTGTTGATTTGTTTAGCAAGAGTGAGTACACAAACGTACTCGCAAGTTATACCACAGAATGCAATTATACATGATGGTTTATTCCAAAGGAATGGCTTTTGTGGTTCTTTTGCAGAAATGCAACATTTCCAGTTGAATACAAATAATAGATTGAAACGTAATTCAAAACAAATAACCAATAAGTTATCATTTGGTTTCACAAAAGGACACATAGCCCAATCAAGTTCTTTCACACAATTGAACAAGTTACCTCACACAGCTGACCCTTCCCAATTGTTTTATGAAAATCTACCCCTCGTGTGAAATCCCCGAGTAAGTCCATATCCGAGGACGCGGCTATTCGAATAGATTGGTTTAACACTCTGCAGAGGTTGTACACTTTACCCACACGATACAATCAGTGGGGCCAGCACTGACCATAACAAAACCTTTAAGATATTTCATCTCAAGCATTGACACTCCCGATGTGTTTTCCTACCGGCCAACCAATACACACAGCGTTTGGTTACAACACACATCGTTGGATAGGGATGCAGCGAACCGTCCCGCGATGTGACATATCACACCTCCAGCCCATCACACAGCTTAGAATACAACCTGAGTTGTCAATGTCAAGACTCCATAACTTACTAAGTCAGGCCCAGCCCATACTAGGCATGTGGTTGTACAGTAAGGCCCAGTTCAATGGCGCACAAAGTGATGTCCTTAATTGACCAAGGTAAGACTTTCAGTTTTTCCCAAATCACATAGTTTATAGCACATAGCTCCACCATTCACACAGAATCCACCACTTGCCTTAGTCTAAATCTTTTCCCACCCTGTTGATTAAGTGCAACACATGCTATCAACGAGTAATAGCACACAACACACACAGTTTCATCACACAGTTCCATAATCACTTAGACAAGTTTATATTTGCAACTCACATGAAATGATAACTCGTGGCATGGCTAAGTAATCTACTCGTATCTAACCAACCCACGTTGATGCTACGATAATACCAACTAGTAATGAACCAATCTAGGGTGACAAAAGATCATGGCATACAATAGACAAGGTGGATATAACAAATTGGATTCAATATGATCAAAGGTATAACTTGCCTTGGAAGTACTGGTCTTGATCTTGAGGTGCTCCTTCTTCTCAAAAATTTTCTGAAGTATTGACGTCTACTCGCAAACGAGACAAAAGAAACAAAAACACATAAATAACAAAGGCAAAAAAAATTCCAAAAATCAAATAAAAGTTATGGATCTTGATTTTATATGAATTTACAAATTTAAATGGGCTCAATCGGAGGTCGGATGCAAAAGTTATGGGCTTTGGAAGTTTGAAAATCAATTAAAACCCAAATTTGGATTTTAAATAAATTTCCCGGATTATTTTCCTAAAGGAAAATGGATTAATGACGTCAGTTGACACAAGCAAAGATTTTCCGCCCAAAAAAAGAACCGAAAAAGAAAAATACGCCTGACAGGTGGGACCCACTGTCAGCGGCTCGGTGCACTATGGACTCGGTTCACCGAGGGCTGGCTCGGGATAACCTGGGCACCACTTGGCTGCGATACGCAGGCGCCACATGGGACAGGGAGACTGAGATGGCGCTGGCGTGGAAGCTGACCTGGCTACTGATTCAGCACGGAGCACAGAGCAGAGGAGACTCGGCCGGCGACTCGACGGCGGCGACGACGACGAGCGGTGGTGGGGCAACGCTGGGGAAGTTGCAAAATGGAACGCCGGGGAGGTGATGCAGCTATTGGAGGTGGTGGCTGAGCTCGGGCAGCCACTACTCACCAGTGGCAGCGACAATGGCGGCGGTGGCTGTTGTCGGATGACCCGACAACGGCGAAGGAGTGGTCCTCGGCCATGGGCGACCGACGCAGGTCGAAGCTTGAGCTAGTGCTCACTCAGCGGCGACGGAATCACGGTTGGCGAGGATTGGACGGTGGAGGAATTCGACGACGACGAGGCTTCGGCAGAGCTCCCCTCTTCGGCAAATGCGGCCCCGGGAAGACGAAGCTGAGGCCGAGAGGTTAGGGCTTCGAAGGAGTGAGGAGGGGCGAAGTGTTGGGTGCGGGGCTCGGGCCTTAAATAGTCGGGGGAGGGAGAGATTGAGAGGGAGACGGCGGTGGCAGCGCGTCGGGCAAGACTAGGACTCGTGAGTCTGTCTTGAAGATGACGATGACGTGGCGAAATGGCGGGTCCACCGGTCAGCGGGGAAGCGAGGTGCAGGCGCGTGGGCGTGCGCGGGAGTTGGGCCGAGGGAGTGGGCCGAGGCGTGCGGAAGAAGTGGGTCGGGGAAACGGACTGGGATGTGGAATAGTGGTGGGCTCGGCTTGCCACTGTTCCAGGGAAATTAGAATAGATTTTCTTTTCAGAAAAAATAGCATAAAATCCAAAAGGCAAATAGAAAATATCAAATGAACTCAGGAAAATTATAGAAAATACATCTAAGCCCATAGAATCCAAATAGAATAATTTTGACAATTGTTGATGTTGGGATTAAGCACATTAAATCATTTTGTCATTAAAGTCCATATTAATATTTTAATTTAAATTCAAATAAAATGCAGATGGTGAGATTTTCTACTAGCAAATAATTAAAAGATTTTCAAAGTCCAAAAAAGTTGGGATATTACAGGGCACCAGCCAAACCACGAGCAAACGATTACAACTAGAATGGCCAGAACGTACATGTGGACGCAGGGCAACCCACTGAAGGTGCGAAACGAGAATGCCGAGGAGGTCGCGGCCGTGGCCGAGGACACAGGAGGAATGGCGGAATACAACCAATCACCTGAGGCGGTGCCGAGGGCATCCCGCTCTTTTGTAACCTACACGGTGAAGGGTCTCACATGACCTAAGAATGCCGAACCATTGCAGCGATGTAGGATTACAAGAACCGCGGCCAGCAACCGGATGAGCGCGAAGACAGGAGGCGACAGGGCAACCAGTTGCCCACCCAGCCACCAAGACCCCATATGGAGGGAACCCACCTAGAGCATCGTTAGAGGGTCATAAACATGATCACCCGAGGATCATCATCCGACATGTCATCAAAAAGACAACGGTGCGTACGCACAGCGAATCCACCATGTCACGACGTACCCCGCCTCCAACTGTAACATCTGAAAGATCTAGACCCGCCATTATGAGTTAATGGATTGTTTTGGTGATTAATGACAAATCCAAATATGAGACTAACTCTTTTATCTAGTAATATCTTGTGTAGTCTCATTTGGATATAAAGGTGAAATTCAATGAGGTATGCAATCGACATCTTAATCTTATATATTGTTGCATTCCTCGAATCCAAAATATAGGTTGAACTCAACCATAAGTTAAACTTGAATATGTGCATATGTTCTTATTACACATTTGTGTATGCACACATTTAGGGGAGTTCACTCTATATTTTGTGGTTTCATAAGTATTGATCCATATTCCATTCTCCTCATATATTAAGGATCATTACTTTGAAACAAATCCTTTGAGTATATAAAACTTGTGTAGTTCATATATACTCATATTGCTTTATATTCAATTATTTGCAATTGTGTTGGGGGACTAATGTGTGTGCTAAAATGTGTTCAAGGCTTAGTCCTTAGTGTCCAATGAAGACATGAAAAGGAAATGCAAAGATGGTAAAAGATCAACTTAGGATCATGCATTGTCTTTTGGTTTGGTTTAAAAGCAAAATCTTTCTCTCAGGCACAATCGGAAGTTCCGCTATACGTCGCGGAAGTTCCGATTATCGGACGATCCGATTTCCAATGCTTGATTTTTCCAGAGCATCCTTTGGGACTTAGCCGATTTCTCGGTGCGGAAGTTCCGCAATGATAAGAGCGGAAGTTCCGATTATCGGATGGTCCGAAAAATACGCGGTTGGATTTTTCCAGAGTACCCTTTTAGGACTTAGCCATTTTCGCAAGTGCGTAGTTCCGCAATGAAATGAGCGGAACTTCCGATAATCTAACTATCGCATGATAGTTGATGTAGTACCGCACTTTTCTACAATAGTTTGTTTAGAAGCATTTGTTGCATGTATATCTTGATAATTATTGTTAATCATTGTGGGACTAACATTTTTCATGAGTTGGATGAATAGGCTATGTTCTAGGGTGACGAAGACTTTGGATGACATCATGAGTTGATCGTCATCAAGTCAAGGTTCAAGAAGAGGATGTATCGTGTGTTGATGCATAACAAGATCTCAAGAAGGAGATGATCATGAGTTGATCGTCAAGTCAAGAGAAGACCCATCATGTGTTGATGGAGGTCAAGTAAAGGATGCATCATGGGTTGATGCATGTCAAGACGATGACCCGGACTTAAAGTGAAGATGTGCGTCATCAAGCTTCAAGAAGATGCTCATGGCAAAGGTATGACTAGCTAGGGCTAAGGATGTGTTCCTAGTCTTTACCGGTCTTGGTGTTTGGTTGGAAGACCGGATTGCTAGTATAGGTTGCCGTACTATTAAGAGGGTCTTGTCTAGTAGCTTGAGTCTCATCATGTGTTGATAGCTCAATCTTACATGCTCTAGCTCTACATGGCATGATGCTATTATTTGCGAATGTGTTTTGCAAATAGTTGAGGCTTATGCAGTTAATCCTTGTAGCATGTGACTATACTTTTGCGAATGTGTTTTGCAAATGGTTGAAGTCCATGTACCTACACCTTGTGGCATGATCTAAGTTTGCAAATGTGTTTTGCAAATCGTTGGGATTCATGCATTTTCCCTTGGCATGGTCTAAGATTGCTTATTGCTATTTATTTGGACTTAGATCATGATAGTGGCTCTTTGGAGTTGTGCTTTTTGATTTGATAAAATGTGGTTGAGGTCAATCAAATAGGTGGGTTGTGTAGCCCTCTGAATAAGCTTTCCATAGAGTCCGAGATCACTCAATTCCGACATCGGAGTCAAAAGTTATGACATTTTTACCGAGTATAAATCTCAGCTGAAATTGGGCTGCGGAAGTTCCGATTTTTGTACTGCGGAACTTCCGCACCAAAAGTTTTAACGGCTAGTTTTTGAGCCGTTATGCACCCGTACGGCCCATGAACAGTAGAAAACGGTAGTTCCGCATATTAGTTGGCGGAACTTCCGATTTCCCTGATTTTTCTGCAACTTTGCCTCCAACGGCTAGTTTTTGTGTGTGGGCTATATATAGCCACCTTGGCCGGTTGGGAGAGGTTGCTGGTGCCCATATTCATTCTATTGAGCTAAGAGCAAGCCTCTCATCTCTTTTGTGCATGTGTTGCACTTAGTGAGTGTTGAGAGCAAACCCTAAGTGCATGTGTTGCCTTAGGTAGTGGATTGAGTATCCACTTGAGCGTTGACACTTGATTAGTTCAAGTGATCGTTGAGACTTGTTTCTCTTGGTGTTTGCCGACACCTAGACGGCGTGGAGGCGTCGTGCTCGGTGACCTTCTCAAGAAGCTTGTGAGAAGGCCCGACGGTTGTGAGTGGTTTGGTGCTCGCCATCTCCGGAGTGGAGGAAGAGCAACCACGCTTGAGCGAGGTGTTGGTTCGGTTTGGAACCGGTCCAAGTGTTGGACTTACTCTGAGTGTGTGCTCATTTGAGGAGCCGGTCCAACGCTGGTTGGGCTTACCTCAACGTGGATTAGGGAGACCGCAAGTCTCCGAACACCACGGTAAAACATAATCGTGTCATCTTGTTTTTACTTGTGCTTTACTTTGAGCTATTTACATTCTTGCTTTAATTGCTCATATTGTATTGTGTTCATATTGTCGGTGCACTTAGTTGAGCCTAGTTGTTTTAGGTTTTAATTGTGCAAAACCAATTCGATATTAGCTTCCGCATTTATATATTGGTTTAGCGCGATAGATTTTTAAAACCGCCTATTCACCCCCCTCTAGTCGGCCACCTCGATCTTACAACATCCCAAATATGGGTTTGTGTTTCAAATGTAAGAAAATCTAAAGAAATTAAAACTTTTCTTGCATCTTGAAGACCTGGCTATTTTTGGTAATTCTTTTCAAAAGAATTATGGAAAATCCAATTTAAATTATCTGTTGACTCTAATAAAAAACCCTCCTTGGCAAAGGTCTTTTGCCAAACCCTTGGAAATCTTTTCCCAGAGTTCTTGGGAGGCTTGGCAGCACCTCCGAATTATCTCATGATTTTTAGGAATTATTTGATAATTTTTGGAGGCAAGTCAAAAATTAGTCAACCTTATTTCCTCTCTTCTGGAATGTCTGGAGAATATTTCAGTCCATGAAAATCTCTGAAAATTTTATGGAAGGTTCCTCCCGCTGTCAACAAGCTCCAGTTAAAATTTCATAAATTTTGGAGTTTGTTTGCTACCTCAAATAATTCCTCCAAAAATCAGATGTCTAAAATTCAAATTCTAGCCGTTTTGCACTGTTCCTCGGGTTCGAACCGAGGCTCGGGCTCGAGCCATCGGACTCGGTCCATCAACTAATCGCACCGGCGTGGTTGATCGGGTGTGCGTGTCGTGAGCCGTTGGATCGAGATCGAACGGCCCTCGACCGCTTGAACGACGAATCTGTTGTAATCCACCCGATCTAACTCACCGTTGGATCAAGATCGAACGGTCCTCGACCGCTTGAATGACGAATCGTTGTAATCCACCCGATCTAACTCAACTGCTCGATTAATCCGACGATCGACGAAGTCGCCTCCTTCCTCCGGTCACCTCGCGCGTCGGTCGGCCATGGCGTCGAGAGGAGAAAAGCGCGGCCCTGCTCCACTCCACGGTGCGCCTTTAAACGGCTATATCTGAGCGCATTTAATGCCTCGCCGTGCTCCTCCTCGGCGCCCCTCTCCAACCGCCTCCGCCGCTCTCTCGCTCAAACGGCGGCTTGACCCGAAAGGGTTATCGCGGGTGCCCTCTGCCATCCCGGCTATTTAAGCTCCTTTGCTTCTCCCTTAGCTTCCTTTAGCAACTCCGCAGCCTCTAGCTAACACTCACAAGTCCACTGAGCCGCAGATCTTCGAGAATCCTTCTACGCCATTGCCGGTTTTGGAGCTTCGGTGAAGTCGGTGCAAATGAGGTTTTCTTCCACAAGTCTTTGCTCCTCTCGCTCTCCTCTACTCATCAAACTTAACCTCACTCAATTCGGTTCAATTTGTCCAGGGACGAGCCAATTCGATTTCCCTAATTTCACCAAACCGCGTTCTTCTTCGCCGGCAACCGACTCTCCTCGGCGCCCATTGCGTTCGTGTAGCTCCTCGTTAGTCCCTAGTGGCCCGCACCGCTCCCTTGAACCGTAGCCGAGCATTTTGCCATTTTCGTTTGGCCATTTTGAACCACTTCGTTCCCTCCCGCTTGCCGACGCTCGTCCACCGCACCAATTCGTTGGTGCCTTTAGGTGCGCAATGATGTTTGAGACCCATTTTGGGCACTTGCTCGCACCGCCGCGCGAGCGAAAGGCCGGCCGGCCGTTTCTCCCCGCTGCTTTTGCCGGACGAAAACAGACGGACGCTTTGAATCGAATCGATGCGGACCGTCGATCCTTAGATCTACGCCCACGTTAGCGCGGAAATTTGAATTCGCCGCGCCTTGGCCTGCGGGACCGTTGGATCTAAGATCAATGGTCCCGATCGCGTCCGCGGAGCGTTGGATCCCGATCCACGGCCGCGTGCGCGTGAACGCTCGGACCGCGAACGCTCCCATCCACGTGGACCGCTGGATCCAGATCCAAACGTGTCCGGATCGCGCTGCTCGACCGGACCGTTGGATCCCGATCCAACGGTTAACGACAGGGCCATGGATCGCACACACAAGGCCGCCGAGCTTGGGCCGTTGGATCCAAGATCAACGCCCCGTGTTCGCCACGCCTTTTATAATTTCTGAATTTCCCGAGAGGATTTATTTATCAACTGGAAAATGTGATAACTTGTAAAATGCATAACTAATTCATTTCAAATCCTTTTCGGTTGATTCAAATTTTGTTGGTTATGTTTTTAACTCATATTTAAGTTAAAAATGTTTCCAACCTCAGTATAGCTCCAGAAAATTTTTGCTAATGAATAGTAGCATTTTTGATTTATAAAAGCTGAGCAAAATTGTTTTGGTCATATCTTTGGCATTAAGAATCCAAATCAATTGGTTCTTGTTGCTAAATTCATTATAAATCAAGACCTTGCTACTGTAAAAATTTTAGAATTTTTGGAGGGAGTTTACTGTTGGGTCTTTGTATTTTATTCGTTCTTATCGGTTGCTTTTTGCTTTCTCGTTAGGACCCGAAGAGCACATTGATAATATTGTTGATCCTCAGCAACACCTTGACCCACAACAAGCAGGCAAGATATTTGATCATAAATGTCCCATTACTTTCAAAGCCTAATATCTTGTTTACAAATTATATGTATGCATTGCTTTTGTGTCCAATTATTTTTGTCATGTTTAGAGGTAGTTATTCCTAATGCATTGTTGCCATTAAATTGTTATCCCCTGCCACAACCATAAGTTATTAATATCGCTGGTGAATTAGAGCCCGGTGATTTAATTATGCTCTTTTATTATCTTTTCGATGTCATGCTTAGAAATGCTTAGATATCGGTAGTATTGGGCGATCATCGATTTTAGTCGATGATCTTGATCACACATTTATTTATTATTCCATTATGTCCAGCATTTGTGCTTTGTTACTTTGTTAAGTCAAAAACTGAAAATAAAATTGTTTTAGACTTGGGCACAATGGTATGTTGGTGTGATTGGTGTGATTGGAATGGTGCCTAGGTCATCAAGGACCGAGTTACTTGTGTCACTAAGCCAAGCGCTTATGCGTGCTAACCACGCGAGAGGGATATGGGACCTCTCTTGACTTAGTACTTTGGCGTGGGTTATCTCCGAGTCGCAGGAGGGGGTTGTGTGTGTTGTGTGAAACATGATATGTGTTCTCGTGTTCTTGTGTTGGGTGTGCGGTGGTGGAGATTCCGGGTAGGCTCTCCACCTCGAGGAGCATTGTAGTTGTCCAAGGCTTTACCTGCGACGGGTAGTTGACCGAGGCTTTACAATGACTCGACACAACGTATGGGTTTCTATCCATACAGGCGCTCGTGAATAATTCACAATATGGGAAATGTCTCAGAGGACTTAGCCGTGCCGGCATACCTAAGGAAGTGTGCTTAATCTAGTGGCAAAAGGCGGTCCAGGCGTGTGGGTACATTGGTACACCCTCGCAGGATAAAACTATTCAATAGCCTCGCCCTAGGTTATGGACATGCTTGGTAAGGTCGCAAGAACTAGACTACAACCTTTTAAATTAAAATTTGATATGGTTGGCATGAATGGGTAATTCATGCTATTGTTGTGGTGACTAATGGTTTAGTCACTTCCAGGATCTGCTTTATCGTTGTTGCTACTTGATTACTACTGCTTTTATCAAATAAAATCAGATTGCAAAAATTGCCTTTGATCTATTACATTATTGCAAATAAAACTTGCTTTATGCTTAAAAATTTGAGTCCTAACATGCTCCACTTAAATAAGCTTGCATGTAGTTATTGTATAGATCTGTTATCATTCTTATATATCTTGCGAGTACATTCAAAGTACTCACCCAGTTTTTGCTGGGCTGCTTTTGTTTGCAGAGGAAGAAGGTGAGCCCCAAGGGCCTCACTTTTGTGAGTTGTGCTGTGGATTCGACGACTAGCCTCGGCGGTCCTACGGTTGCCTTGTGGGTTAAAGGCACACTGATTGGCTCTTTTGTTTATGGCCATCTTATGGCACTTTTGCTTCCGCTGTTAAATTTCTTTATGTATTTGTCATTTGGCCGGTCGGCCTCTCTTTTGTAATGACTATCCTTTATTTATGATATCTTCTGAATTGCTGTTTATGTTTCGGTTCTATGTGAATGAATGGAATTGATGCATGAACTTTGTAAAGAGGCGTGTATACTGCAATTCTGGGAAGTATACATGTCTCGAGTCTCGGATTATCTGTTTTGTGATGCTAGGACCAAGTGGATGGTTAAGCATTACAAGCCGGATAAACCGGGGTCTCACACCAACCCACCCCACTACACCATAATACTAGTCACCTTTGGCCCCAAGGATGCTCGAAGTATCTATTTTCCACACCAGGATCCACTCGTCATTCCCACCAACATCACGGACTTCAAGGTCAAACACATCCTCGTGGATGGAGGAAGCGCCGCGGACCTACTGTTCACAGATGCCTTCAACAGGATGGTGATTCCTCGGGACCGCCTGTCACCCCCAAGCATCCTCTTGGTGAGCTAGGGGTAGACCTCTGACGGCCCTAGGTCAGATCAACCTTGCCGTCACATTCAGCGATCACTTCGCTTCCCGGACAAAGATCGTCACATTCGACGTCGTCCAGATGCCTTACTAGTACAACACCATCCTCGATCGAGCCACACTGAACACCATCGGTGCCATAGCCCACCTGTGCGTGAAGATCCAAGCAACAGAGGGCATAGTCACGGTGCAGGGATACCAAGACCTAGCAAGGCGGGTAGAGCTGGAGGCACTCTCACCAGCCCACCATGTACATGCGATTGGAAAGACGCAGGTGCTCGGGCCAGCCCCGCCTAAGCAAAATGGGCGCTGAAGGCTAAACCAGAAGGCCAGCTCCGGTGGGTCCCTCTCACCGAAGCAGCCCCGGAGAAGATGATGGCCCTCGGCTGAGCTCCTAGTCATCACATGCGACACCGTCCTCCAAGTACTCCGCAGCAACGTGGATGTCTTTGCCTGGGCCCTGAGGACATCCCTGGCGTTGCACGGGAGACCATCGAGCACCGCCTCGTGCTGTGAAGTGATGCGTCGCCCAAGAAGCAAATATTATGTGGCATGTCGGTGGAACAGCTGAAGGCAGCAAAAAATGTGATTGCCAAACTCCTTAAAGCAGGAGTCATCCGCGAGATTAAGCACTCCAAATCGCTGGCCAACCCTGTCCTCGTGCGAAAAAGCACAGGCGAATGGCGCACGTGCCTCGACTTCACCGATCCCAACAAAGCATCACCGAAGGATGACTTCCCTCTACCTCGCATCGACCAACTCATGGACACCACTTCAGGCTACGAACTTATGAGCTTCCTCGACGCCTACTCCGAGTTTCATCAAATATTCATGGCAAAGTAAGACGAACCCAAAACAGCCTTCATCACTCCCCTAGGTACCTATTGCTACATCCACATGCCCTTCGACCTGAAGAACGTGGGCACAACATTTACCCGGCTCATCGCGAAGGTGCTAGCCGACCAGCTCGGCCGCAATGTAGAAGCACACATGGACGATATAGTGAACAAGAGCAGACACGAGGCCTCACAAGCGGTGGACCTACAGAAAATATTCACCAACCTGCGAGCGAAGGGGGTCAAGCTCAACCCCGAGAAGTGCGCCTTCGGCGTGAAGGCGGGCAAACTCCTATGGTTTCTTGTGTCAGAAAGGGGCATCGAGGCCAACCCCAAAAAAAATAAAAGCCATCCAAGAGATGGAGCCCCCTCGTGGTGCACGAGAGGTCCGTGGTCGACAGGCGCCTGGCGGCCCTCACTGGTTCTGCCCCACTCACCGAGACTTGGGTGGCGGCCATTTAGATGGACTGAAGGGTGCCAGCAGGTGTTTCAGGAACTGAAGCAATACCTCACCCAGCTGTGAAGCCTAGCAAGCCCGAAACCAGGAGCGAAGCTCCTGCTGTACCTCGCAGCTTCCTCGTCTAGGAAGACAATGGTCAACAGCTAGTGTATTACATCTCGGAGGCCCTTCAGGGGGCCAAGGCCCAGTACACAGAGCTGACAAAATTGGCATACACCCTGCTCATGGCCTCGCGCAAGCTTCGACACTACTTCCTAGCATACTCCGTCGTAGTCACAACGTCCTACCCGCTAGCACTGATGCTATGAAATAAGAATGCCTCGGGACGCATAGGCAAGTGGGCGGCGGAGCTGGCGCCCTTCGACATCACCTTTGCAACCCACACAGCCATCAAGTCACAGGCCTTAGCCGACTTCATCGCCAAGTGGACCTCGCAGACTAAAGAGCAACCACCAAGCAAGATCAAAGCACCCGCAGCCATCTCGGCCGCCCCGGACGGGCGGAGCGTCTCCCACGCTGCTCGTCTCAACTTCCTTACAACCAACAACGCCTCAGAATATGAGGCACTGCTGCTAGGCCTGCTAAAGGCAAAAACACTGGGTGCGAAGCGCATAACTATCAAAAGCGACTCCCGACTCATTGTAGGGCACTTTGACAAGTCGTTTACAACAAGAGATCCAAAAATATCCAGATACCTAGCGGCGGTTCAGGCTGAAGCCAAACACTTCCTAGACATCACTGTTCAAAACATCCCACAAAAGTAGTAACAAGGTGGTGGACAGACATGTAAAGCTAGCCAGCTCTGACAAACGCCCTCCACCAGACACGCTCTACAAAGTACAGTGGGCCCCGTCAATTACCCTAGAAGCAAAAGGGGCTGCCCCCGAAACACTAGGGGTTGTCCCAAAAGCACAAGGGGCTGCTCGAAGCACAACACACCGCTAGCCTCGTGCTCCTTGTTGACGAGGTGGATTGGCGGGACACCGTCCTCAAGTATCTCACAGGAGAAGAGCCCTAAGACACGGCCAAAGTAAACCGCCTAAAATAGCGAACCCGAAGTACAAGGGGGCGTCTACGCCCCCCTCCCGCGATGCGTTTCCCGGAAGGAGGGTCAATCCCTCCTAAGGGAATTAACGAGGGCCTCTACAGCGCACATAAAGTGCCTCGAGGCCTCATCACGAAGACCTTCCGCCAAGGTTTCTATTGGTCAACCGCACTCCGAGACGCATAAGATTTAGTCCAGCACTGCCAGGGCTGCTAGTGGGCCAACCACCACTTGAAGGCCCCTGAAGTCCCGTTGCAGCCCCTGGCCCCGGTATGGCCCTTTTGTGCGCTGGGGGTTCGACATCATCGGCCCATTCCCGGCAGCCAACGGCAACCTCCGCTTCGCCTTCATCGCCATCGAGTATTTCTCTAGATGGGTGGAGGCCGAACCATTCAACAAAATCACGGCTGCAGCGGCACAGTGCTTCGCTTGGAAGAACATCATCAGCCGCTATGGGGTGCCCCGCAACATCGTCATCAACAACGGCACCCAATTCGATTCTATTTCATTCCGAACATTCTGCCAGAACAGAGGCACTACAATATGCTTCGCATCCGTTGCACACCCCGAGTCAAATGGAGCGGTCGAGCGAGCCGACGGTAACCTACTAGCAGGACTAACGAAACTCCTAGTGGGCCTGTTGAAGGGGCTCTACGCCGACGAGCTCCAGAAGGCATTATGAACACTTTGCACATCACCGAAAAGGGCCACGGGGTTCTGATCGTTCAAGCTCCTCTTCGGTGACGAAGCAACGACCCCGGGTGAGTTCGTGGCAAAGTCAATTCGGGCAATAGAGAACCGAATCTCGCAGACTGTGGCATGTCTCTGGACCTCCTAGAAGACCACTGCGTGCAGGCTATATCAACCATGGCGAAATACATCGAAGGGGTCGCGAAGGCGTAAAATAGGAAGGTTAAGATCCGCGCCCTAGCACCAGGCGATATGGTGCTCAAGCGAGTGGCAAACCCCACAACTATAGGAAAGCTAGAGTCCAGATGGGAAGGGCTCTACATCATCACCCAAAGCACAAGAGCGGGCTCCTACTACAGGGCGACACCCGAAGGGTAGTAGCTAGACCACACATGGAACGCCAAGAGCCTCCGAAAATTCTATCTGTAGGCTAATGTAAAAACCGGCTACGCCCAGAGAACCACCACCCGCCGGCTTTAAAGCGGTAGGAGCCTGTACTTGTGGTGTAATAATATTTTGGCACTTCCTTGTCGAATAGAAAGGCAGGGCCCAGTGTATAAACAAACAACACGCATGGCCTTTGGCCCTGGTGCACACTGTAGCAATCCTCAGGCACGAGTGCATAAACAGACAACGCGCATGCCCTTCGGCCCCGGTGCACACCGTAGCCCTCCGCAAGCACGGGTGTATAAACAGACACCGCACATGGTCTTTGGCCTCGATGCACACCGTAGCCCTCAACAAGTACAATTGTATAAACAAACAACGTGCATGGCCTTCGGCCCCGGTACACACCGTAGTCCTCCGCAAGCACGAGAATATAAACACATACCGCGCATGGATTTTGGAACTGGTACACACCGTAGCCCTCTGCATGCACGAGTGTGCAGTCGAAGATGCCACACATGGTTGAAACCCCAGCACCACACCTGGTCCCAAGAACCAGGACACACCGAGGGGGGACGACAGCGCCTTCACCTCCCCTCGCAAAAAAAATGGTTAGGGCTCCCAAGGAACCCTATCTAAAAAAGTATGAGGGACGGCGCCATCTTCACCTTCCCCTCGCAAGAAAATGGTTAGGGCTCCCGCGGAGCCCTATCTAAAAAAGTAAGAGGGGACGACTCCATGGTAAGTCAAGTCTTCTTGAACGTCAAGACTTTCCAAGGGAGCTTCCTCGGTAGGAACACGAAGGCACTTCTTCAGTTGGGATACGTGGAATACATCGTGTACTCCCTCAAGTGCAGCAGGTAAATCAAACTTGTAGGCAACGGCCCCTTTCTTCTCGATGATGCGGTAAGGTCCGACATAACGAGGAGCTAACTTGCCTTTGACGCCGAATCGTTGATGACCCTTCAGGGGAGAGACTTTGAGATAAACAAAGTCATTTGGCTCAAAACTCAACTCACGACGACGACGATCTGCATAGCTCTTTTGTCTCGATTGAGCCGTACACAATCGATCGCGAATCAATCAAACTTGACTTTAGGCTTCATTAATCGAGTCTGGGCCAAATAATGGTCTTTCACCGGTTTCTGACCAATTCAACGGGGTCCTACATTTCCTCACATATAATGCCTCATTTCCTCACATATAATGCCTCAAATGGTGCCATGCCAAGGCTGGCTTGAAAGCTGTTGTTGTAGGAGAACTCGGCGAACAACAATCATTTCTCCCAGCCTTTCCCGTATGAGAGAACACAGGCATGGAGCATGTCTTCCAATACTTGATTGACTCTTTTAGTCTGGCCATCAGTTTGAGGATTATATGCTGAGCTGAAAGAAAGGCGAGTTCCCATAGCATCTTGCAAACTATACCAAAACCGAGAGGTAAATAGTGAACCACAGTCAGACATGATCGTTTTTGGTACACCATGCAAGCTCACGATGCGGGCAATGTATAGATCCGCCAAAAGACCTACATGAAGATCAGTCTTGACAGGGAGGAAGTGCACCACCTTAGTTAGCCGATCAATGACAACCCATATGGCATCGTTTCCCTTGGAGGCACGGGGCAGACTGGTGATAAAATCCATACCGATCGAATCCCACTTCCATTCAGATACTAACAAAGGTTGAAGGAGGCCCGCTAGACGTTGATGTTTGGCCTTCACCCGACGACACACGTCACATTTGGCAACAAACCTTGCGATTTCCCGCTTCATTCGGGTCCACCAGAACCTTTGACGGAGATCTTGATACATCTTTGTGGCCCCGGGATAGATGGAGAAGGGAGAATCATGGGCTTCGCGGAGGAGGACATTCTGCAATTCCATGACCTTCGGAACAACAAGGCGCTTTCTGAACCATACCACACCATTGTCATCTTCTGAGAAACACTTGGCCATTCCGCTCTTGACATTTTGCTTGATTTGACTCACACCAACATCCGTTTGTTGTGCAGCCCTAATCTGCTATTCTAAGGTTGGTTGCACAACCAAGGCAGCGAGGGAACCATGCTCAACCACTCCCATGTTGAGCCGCTAAATTTCTTCACGAAGGGCGGGCTGCTGCTCTTCGAGCATCACTGTGTTGCAATACACCTTGCGACTCAGTGCCTCGGCAACAACATTAGCCTTACCCGGATGGTATTGGAGACCCATATCATAATCTTTGATCAACTCTAACCACCTCCTTTGCCTAAGGTTCAGATTCGGTTGGGTGAACAAGTATTTCAAACTTTTGTGATCCAAATACACTTCGCAGCGATTACCGATGAGGTAATGTCGCCAAATCTTCAGTGGAAGAACCACTGCAGCTAATTCCAAGTCATGGGTCGAATAATTGAGTTCATGGGGCCTCAATTGTCTTGATGCATAAGCCACTACTTTGCCCTCTTGCATAAGAACGCAACTGAGTTCTTGACGAGAAGCATCGCAATAGATATCAAAGCTTCGTTGGACGTCGGGAAGAACAAGAACTGGAGTTGTGGTCAATCTCCTCTTGAGCTCTTGAAAACTATTCAAACAATCAGCGAACCACACATATTTTCTGTCCTTCTTGAGCAATTCAGTCATTGGCTTTGCAATTTTGGAGAAGTTCTCAATAAAGCGGCGATAGTATCCTGCCAAACCGAGAAAACTCCTCACGTCAGTCACTGATTTGGGCTGACCCCAAGAGAGCACATCGTTGACCTTACCAGGATCCATGGCTATGCCTCCTACTGATAGAACATGGCCTAAGAATGCCACTTCATCCAACCAAAACTCGCACTTGCTCAACTTCGCATAAAGCTGGTGCTCACGCAGCTTTCCCAACAATAGGTTTAGGTGTTCAGTATGCTCTTCATCATTCTTCGAAGTAGACGAGGATATTATCAATAAAGACCACCATAAACTTGTCCAAATACTCCATGAATACCATATTCATAAGATTCATAAAAAGTGCAGGAGCATTGGTCAAGCCAAAAGACAAGACTGTGCACTCGTACAATCCGTAACGAGTAGAGAAAGCCATTTTCGGAATGTCTTCAGGCCTGATTCGGACTTTATGGTAGCCCAACCTCAAATCAATCTTGGAGAATACCCGAGCGCCGGTCAGTTGATCGAAGAGGTCATCAATCCGAGGCAGCGGGTACTTGTTCTTCACCGTCACAGCATTTAATGGGCGGTAATCAACACACATACGCAGAGTCTTGTCTTTCTTCTTTACAAAGATTACAGGACAACCCTACGGTGATTAGCTCGGGCGAATGAAACCCTTCTCTTGAAGCTCACCAAGTTGCTTCTTCAACTCCACCAATTCATTTGAAATCGGAGCGGTACCGGGCAGCAACTCGATGACGAATTCAATGTCTCGAACTGGAGGCATCCTAGGCAATTCTTCGGAAAAATATCCACAAAATCACACACCACTGGGACTTCATGAATCTCCATAGCCGGCTTCGCTTCAAGTGCAAAAAGATGTGGTTCTTGCAGCTTTGGAGAAATTCCAACTTGCTACCCGGATGGACTCGTGAGGGAGATGAATTTCCTGCGACAATCGATTTGCCCCAAGTGTTGGGACAGCCAATCCATGCCAAGTATCACATCCAAACTTGTTGAATTGAGGAGAATAAGATTTGCCAAAAATCTCACTCCTCCAATCTCAATAGAAACATCCCGACATTCATCTACAGCTCTCATTATCGATCCCAGAGAATGAATAATCAAAGGAACATTCATAGGAACAATTTGAAGATCACTACGTGCAGCAAAAGCTTTTGATATAAATGAATGAGAAGCTCCAGAGTCGAATAAAACGGTAGCTGGTTGAGAGTTGACAAGAAGCGTACCCAACACGACGTCGGGTGCCTCCCGAGCCTCATCGGCCGAGATATGGCTGACTCGACCAGTGCCCACATTCTAGGCCTTCTGATTGACCTTCTGATCATGGCCATTTTCTTGCCCGCATCCTCTATTAGGACGAGGGTCCGCTCCAGTCTTCTTAGGGCAATGATTAGCATAATGCCCCTTGTTGTAGCGGAAGAAGCAAGTAACATCAGCAGCTGGGTTGCGGGGACCTCCTTGCTGTCCCGCAGGTGCACGTGGTTGAGACACGGCTTGCAGTGGGCGAGGTACAAACGCCGGTGCCCTCGGTGGTGCTAAAGTCTGAGAAGGATGCACCGGGGCTTGCCCGCCATAAGGACGAGGAGCATTGGCCCTTGCTGATTTTTGGGCCACCCACTTGCGCTTGCGAGAATCACCAAGTGCCCTCGCCTTATGCTCGGCGACAATAGCCATGTCGACCAGCGTCTGGAAGTCAGGGAAGTCAACAATAGACAGCCTGTCCTGAAGCTCCTCAGACAAGCCATCCATGAACTTCTATTGTTTTGCCTCACCAATGGGCACGTCCTCAGGGGCGTACCGAGATAGATGGTTGAATTCATGCAAGTACTCTGATGAGGGCATCCCTAGCTCTTTGCCATCTTCTGCTACTATAGATCAAGCTATAAGTATTGAAGCTCCAGATCTGCCATCTGGACCTATTACAAGAGCACGAGCCAAATTATTAAAAGAACAGGTGAATTTGTTTCTAGCCGAATCACATAATGTTATCAATGAGAATTTCATACTACCTAAAACTAGTGTTTTGCTTGTGCTAAGATTGGAAGATTCAATTATGAACGGAGATGAAGGATATGAGGCTGTTCTTGAAGAAAGACCGTCACAATAGAGGAGAAGCTCGTGGGAGACAAGCAAGGGGAGAGAAGTCCAAGAATCCAAGTCAAATTTGAAACTTCCACAAGCCCAACCAAATTCAAACTTGGAATCAACTCAGAATTCAATTCGGATTTGGAATCAGCCTCAAATTCGGATTCGGAATCAGCAGGATAGTACGGAGTAATAAGGTCATAACTTTCTCATACGAAGTCAGATTTGGGTGTTTTTGCGCTTGTTGGCATGCTAACTTTAAGCCCGATCCAATGGATCCTCCCTCAGTCCGAAATTCCTCCTGAGTCAAAAGATATAACCGAAACAATATGACAGTCGTAAAATTAGAGTTTCCTTTTTGTTTTATATTGAGTCAGAACTGGAGTAGGAGTTCTAATTCCGAATTAGAGTAGGAGTAGGGCCTCTTGGCCAGCCATGAGGAGGAGAAGGGGCACTATATATTGAGGGTAGACCCCCATTGTAACCTCAAACCACGTTTAATATATTTTGAGAGCTTTTGCTTGATTCTCCTGTTGTGCTTATAGCCAAAACAGAGAGAATTGAGCATTGAGAATAAGGGGTCGTTCTTACTTTTCCGCTGGGAATTGAGGGTTCGACGATCTTCGCTTGTGGTCAGCGAGGATCCAATCAAGTGTGTGTTTGGGCGAATTTTCCATAGAGTTGCAAGTCCGTGCATTGGCGCGGGGGATCGGCTGGTGGTTCGTCAGGGTACATAAGTTATCAAGAAGTTCTATGTCGTGAAGATCGGGCACCCCGTATCAGGTGGTATCAGAGCCAAGTTGACTCGGTAGGATCTTTATACAGTTATCTTTTTTTTCCCCCATACACGAAAAAGCCATACAAAAAAAATCAGCTGTAGTATTTAATTTGTTATTCTAGTGAGTTTTGTTAAGTTTTTGTCCATTAGAATCAAGTTTAGTTTGCTGATCTTGAATTTTTTTGCGTTGCTTTTTATTTGAGCCTAGTTTGATTTTTTTTAGTCGTGTCTATAAAAAAAAGAAGTGAGACATCAATTTGTCCTTTGTTAACCTTTCAATCCTTTGCAAATACTTTGAACCTATTTAAGACTAGCTAAATTGTTGCTTAGGGCTGCATATTAATATTTGTGTTCTTGCAATTGTTCAAAGATCAAAAGGTGGGAAAGAATTTTTGCTCATTTTTGGTAGAACAAGAATTTTGGCAATAGTTCAAAAAAAAAGGAAGGAAAAAGAGAAGAGAGAAAAAGAAAGAAGATAAAAAAAGAGAAAAGAGAAAAGAGAAAAGTCAAAAGAAAGCGCATAGCCGAACCATAAACTTGAGGGAAAATCCCCACTCATTCTTGATTCAATTGTTAGAATATCAATATTTTGTGCAATCTTGTGCCCTAGTTTCATTATTTGCAACTAGCTAGCGTCTTTCTATAACTTGTGCAATACGAGCTATTTTGTTCTTCACTTATATCTTACATAGCTCATTCCTTGATTGCACTAAGTTCTAATATCTTTGCGTGTGAGTTGCTTTGATTTTTACTTATATCTTTGTGATCGGCACCTAGGCAAAGTATTCTAGCTTGGATTATTACTTAGCTTAATAACCAAGAATTACAGAATTGAGTAGGTATACATTTTCCCTACCAAACTCCAATAAACTCCTATGCCGTGCATAACTTTGCTCTTGAAATTCGCTCACACATCACCTTGTGGTTCCTGCTGCCCTGAAGTGTAAGTATTGTTGATCTTAATTCCTTTCAAACGGTAAAGAAACTTCACCTGTTAGGATTGTGAGTTGAGTGACCTGTACATATACACACCTATACTTTGTTCTGTGCTTCACTAACCATGGCAGGATCTGAAGTGGAGGTGGAGGATCCTAATGCATCACCCCGATGCATCGATTTGATGCATTGCGCGCTGAGTTGCAACGGGAGTTCCGGAAGAATCTGGATGATGTGGCTGCAGTCATTGGTGAGGACATGCAGAGTGGGGAGTTGCGGGTTGCTAATAAAATCAATACCTTGCACCAAGGCATTGCTGAACTCAAGGAGATGCTTGGGGCAATCGAGGAGATGTTGGAAGTGTAGATGGTCCAGAAGCCGACGAGGCCCATGTTAACTTCGCTGCACGTACTGAGCGCTTGACCCGTGACCATGCAGTTACTAACGCAAGGCATCCTCCTGGCCCTGGACGTGGCCGTGCTCAAGACTTTGGTCGAGGTGGTGCTGCGACATATGATGTTGATTGGGATGACGACCTATAGTTGCACCGCAATGATAATTATCGTCGCCGACAACATGCATATGATGATTTGGGAAAGGTCAAGCTCAGCATTCAAAAATTTCAAGGTGGAACTGATCCTGAAGAGTACCTCACATGGGAGTTGAAAGTGGATAAATTATTTCGCTTGCGCTACTGCTCAAGACGTAAAATTGAAGCTTGTCTTTGAGAATTTGATGGATATGCTCTTGTGTGGTGGGACCAAGTGGAGCGCCAACGAGCCGAACGGGGGGAACCACCCGTGGCCACTTGGGCTGATATGAAGACAGAGATGCGTGCTCGTTTTGTGCTAAAGCATTATACACGTTCTCTTTTTAGCAAGCTCCAGAGTCTAAAACAAGGAGCTAAATCTACAGAGGAGTATTATAAAGAGATGGAGTAAGCAATGATTCATGCCAAAGTACATGAAAATAAAGAGCAAACCATGGCACGATATTTTGCTAGTCTGAATCACAATATCAGGCGCATTGTTAATTTTCAACCATATAACAACACATGTGAGCTGGTGCATCAAGCAACAAAAGCTGAACAACAATTGGAGGAAGATGCACGGTTTTCTGCTCATGGTCCTTCGGGTCGCGGCAAATTTGTGCCTAAGCATTTTTCGAGCAAAAGCACATCTCCAGTTAGTGGTTTAACTTTCCGGAGTGCACCAAGTGGCAAGAGGGAGGAGCCTCCATCCCTTGCAAGGCGAAGTGCCCAACCAGCTGCAAGTGGCACTTCTTCGGTGGGTTCTACAGCAAGAACTCGTGGTATACAATGCTTCAAGTGCTTGGGACGTGGGCATATGCAGAAGGATTGCCCAAATAACAAGACCATGTTGTACACTGAAGCGGGCGAGTATGCAACAGCTAGAGAAGATGAAGATGATCTGTTTGCTGAATTTGAACGCTTTGATGATGTGGACGAGGATGGAGATGGGCAACTCGTGTGCAGTGCCGTCAATCTGCCAATGGTGATTTGCACGTAAAAGATGTTAAGTGTGCTGCCCGCACCATCTATGGAATAGCGATGCAACCTGTTTTAGACCCGCACACAAGTGGGAAAGGGGAAAGCATGCAAAGTGATAATCGACGGTGGTAGTTGTCACAATTTGGTAAGCAAAGAATTATGCACCAAGCTGGGACTGAAGTTATTCCACATCCTCATTCTTACCATGTTCAGTGGTTAAGTGATAATGGAGAGGTAAAGGTGACCTACATGGTACGTATACGCTTTCAGATTGGCCCTTACCGTGATACCGTTGATTGTGATATTGTCTCTATGACTGTTTGCCATCTACTGCTGGGTAGACCATGGCAATATGACCGTGCTGCCATACATGATGGGCGCAGCAATTGCTACAACTTCAAGTGGAATAACAAGGATGTGTTGTTAAAACCACTTACTCCTGCTAAAATTGTGAATGATTCCATGCAAAAGACGGAGGTAAAAGTAGAGAGTGTGAGCGAAAAAGGGAAAAATAGAGAGATTCCACCTTCGGTGAGTGAGCGCCACAAGCCAAATCTGAGTGGTAAAAAGAAAAGTGAGGGAGAGAACAAGTTAGTGATGATAGCCTCCAAATCAGAAATAAGAGAGCTGAGTGAGAATCCAACTTTGATGCACTTTGTACTTGTGTACAAGGATGCATTGCTTGCTGCAAATGACTTAACTTCTTTCCTAGTGGTGTTGCTCATGTTTTGCAGAAATTCAGCGACATGTTTCCCAAGGAGGTACTCGCTGGGCTGCCACCAATTCGTGGGATAGAACATAATATCGACTTGATTCCAGGAGCGTCGCTACCCAATCGACCACCATACCGCACCAACCCAGAGGAAACAAAGGAAATTCAGAAACAAGTACAAGAGCTTCTATCCAAATGGTACGTTTGTGAAAGCCTAAGCCCTTGCGCTGTTCCTGTTATTTTAGTTCCTAAGAAAGATGGTTCATGGCGCATGTTCGTAGATTGTCGAGTGATTAATAATATTACTATTCGATATCATCATCCTATTCCTCGCTTAGATGATATGCTAGACGAATTAAGTGGTGTTGTTATTTTCTCTAAAATAGATTTGCGTAGTGGTTACCATCAAATTAGGATGCACGAAGGGGATGAGTGGAAAACAACCTTTAAGACAAAATTTGGTTTGTATGAGTGGTTGGTAATGCCATTTGGTTTAACTAATGCACCTAGTACATTCATGCATTTAATGAATCATGTTTTACGACATTTGATTGGTAAATTCGTGGTTGTATACTTTGATGATATCCGGATTTATAGTCGCACTAAATCTGAACACATTGGTCATATTAGACAAGTTCTACAACTTTTACGCGATGCTAAACTGTTTGGTAACTTGGCAAAGTGCACATTCTGCAAAGATCGTGTAATCTTATTGGGATATTTGTTTCTGCGTAAGTAGTTGAAGTAGACGAATCGAAAATTGAAGCGATTAAAAATTGGCCAACTCCTGTTAATATAAGTCAGATTAGGAGCTTTCGTGGTCTTGCTGGTTTTTACCGACGCTTTGTGAAGGATTTTAGCACTATCACTGCCCCATTGAATGAACTTACTAAAAAGGGTGTTGAATTTGTTTGGGAGTAGCGCAAGAAAATGCTTTTGCCGAACTTAAGAAACGCTTGACTAAAGCACCTTTGCTTGTTTTACCTGATTTCGCTAAGAATTTTGAAATTGAATGTGATGCTAGTGGACTTGGGATTGGCGGTGTTTTAATGCAAGAAGGTAGACCGGTAGCTTATTTTAGCGAGAAACTGAATGGTGCTCAATTGAATTATCTGGTTTGTGATATGAAACTTTATGCGTTAGTGCGTGCTTTAGAAACTTGGCAGCACTATTTATGGCCTAAAGAGTTTATTATTCATTCTGATCATGAGGCATTGAAGTATTTAAAAGGACAAGCAAACCTGAACCGCAGACATGCCAAATGGGTAGAGTTCATCGAATCTTTCCCATACATTGTGAAATATAAAAAGGGGAAGGACAATGTGGTTGCTGATGCTTTATCTAGGGAAAGCGTGCTGTTGACTCAAGTAGGCGTCCAAGTTCCTGGATTAGAAAGTTTGCGTGATTTGTATGCAGCTGATCATGATTTTCGATTCCTTACTCCAAATGCACAGATGGGAAAGGTTGGGATAAGTTTCACATACATGATGGATTCCTTTTTCATGCTAATAAGTTGTGTGTTCCAGAATCGTCCATTCGTTTGTTTTTGTTGCAAGAAGCACATGCAGGTGGTTTGATGGGCCATTTTGGACGTGAAAAGACCTTGTTGATGTTGAGAGATCACTTCTATTGGTATAAGATGAGGCGAGATGTGGACAGGTTTGTCCAACGCTGTATTACTTGTCATAAAGCTAAATCCAAGTTCATACGGTTTGTACACTTCTTTACCCGTCCCTAATGTTCCTTGGGAAGATGTTAGTATGGATTTTGTTTTGGGGTTACCAAGAACTAAGAAGGGAAGGGATTCTATATTTGTGGTTGTGGATAGTTTTTCTAAGATGTCACATTTCATTATGTGCCACAAGAGCGACGATGCGTCGCATGTTGCTGACTTGTTTTTCAGGGAGATCGTGCGGCTTCATGGTGTTCCAGGGACCATTGTCTCAGATCGTGATGTGAAGTTCATGAGCTACTTCTGGAAGATGTTGTGGGGCAAATTGGGGACGAAGTTATTATTCAGCACTACTTGTCATCCCCAAACTGATGGTCAAACGGAGGTGGTTAACCGAACACTCTCGATGTTGCTACGGGCCATGATAAAGACGAACCTGCATGAGTGGGAGGATTGTTTGCCGCACGTGGAATTCGCTAACAACCGGGCTGTGCACTCCACTACGCAGCTGTGTCCGTTTCAGGTGGTATATGGCTTTAAGCCAATTACACCACTGGATTTGTTACCACTGCCACTTTCCGATCGTGCTAATATGGAGGCTTCCAAACGAGCTGATTTTGTGAAGCACTTGCATCTGAAAACGAAGGCTGAAATTCAGAAGAAGACAAAGTATTATGCCGAGAAGGCGAACAAGAGAAGACAGAAAATGTTGTTTCAACCAATCGATTTAGTATGGGTACACTATCGCAAGGATCGCTTTCCAGAACGCCGCAAGTCAAAGCTGCTGCCAAGAGGAGATGGACCTTTCAAGGTGCTTGCGAAGATTAATGACAATGCATACAGGATTGAGCTGCCCGAAGATGACTATGGCGTGAGTTCTACGTTCAATGTAGCTGATTTATCACCTTTCTTTGATGGTGACGATCCAGCGTCGAGGTCGATGCCTTTTCAAGAGGGGGAGGATGATGAGGGCATCCCTAGCTCTTTGCCATCTTCTGCTACTATAGATCAAGCTATAAGTATTGAAGCTCCAGATCTGCCATCTGGACCTATTACAAGAGCACGGGCCAAATTATTAAAAGAACAGGTGAATTTGTTTCTAGCTGAATCACACAATGTTATCAATGAGAATTTCGTACTACCTAAAACTAGTGTTTTGCTTGTGCTCAGATTGGAAGATTCAATAATGAACAGAGATGAAGGATATGAGGCTGTTCTTGAAGAAAGGCCGTCACAATGGAGGAGAAGCTCGTGGGAGAGAAGCAAGGGGAGAGAAGCCCAATAATCCAAGTCAAATTCGAAACTTCCACAAGCCCAACCAAATTCAAACTCGGAATCAACTCAGAATTCAATTCAGATTCGGAATCAGCCTCAAATTCGGATTCGGAATCAGCAGGACAGTCCGGAGTAAAAATGTGATAACTTTCACATACGAAGTCCGATTTGGGTGTTTTTGTGCTTGTTGGCAAGCTAACTTCAAGCCCGATCCAATGGATCCTCCCTCAGTCCGAAATTCCTCCTGAGTCAAAAGATATAACCGAAACAATATGACGATTGTAAAATTAGAGTTTCCTTTTTGTTTTAGATTGAGTCGGAATTGGAGTAGGAGTTCTAATTCCGAATTAGAGTAGGAGTAGGGCCTCTTGGCCAGCCATGAGGAGAAGAAGGGGCACTATATATTGAGGGGTAGACCCCCATTGTAACCAGACCACGTTTAATATATTTTCAAAGCTTTTGCTTGATTCTCCTATTGTGCTTATAGCCAAAACAGAGAGAATTGAGCGTTGAGAACAAGGTGTTGTTCTTGCTTTTCCGCTGGGAATTGAGGGTTCGACGATCTTCGCTTGTGGTCAGTGAGGATCCAATCAAGTGTGTGTTTGGGCGAATTTTCCGTAGAGTTGCAAGTCCGTGCATTGGCGCGGGGGATCAGCTGGTGGTTGGTCAGGATACACAAGTTATCTAGAGGTTCTACATCGAGAAGATCGGGCACCCCGCACATACTCAGTCACTAATTTGCGCCCTTGCTTGAGCGCCGAGAATTCCTTCTTCTTAAGCTTCATCAATCCGGCGGGAACATGAGCCCGACGGAAAGCAGTGCGAAATTCTGCCCAAGTGATAGCCCAGCCCTCGGGCTGCATGGCGAGGAAGTTCTCCCACCATGAGAGTGATGGCCCCTCCAGCTGATGGGAGGCAAACAGTGCCTTCCCTGCTCCTGGCACTGAGCAACATTGAGCTTCCGCTCGACAAGATGTAACCAATCATCCGTGTCAAGTGGGTCCTCGGATCGAGAGAAGGTAGGTGGCTGCGTGCGAAGGAACTCTGAGAGTCCCCCCTCTGATGGTGGCCACCTCCCCCTCCTAATCCGGAGGCACCGGAAACGCTGGAGGCGTTCCGTGCAATCGGCTCTAGGATCCTCGTCTGATCCTTGCGATTTCGCTCAATCTGAGCGAGAACTTCAGCCATGGTCGGAGGAGGTGGAAGCTCCTCATCCGAACCAGCTGCCTGACCTTGGCTGCCGCGTGTTCATTCAGCCATCCTGTTTCATCGAGGCGGGTTAGCAACACAAACCCAAAACTAGAGACGAAAGGTAGCAAAAGACAAGCTATCAACTAGGGAAATGATATATTACCCTAACCCAATTATAAACATATAACCAGTAAGGAAACAAACTCCAAAATTTGTAAAAAGGCATAAGACCCAATGCAAGCTCATAAGACCAAAGGTTCAACTTCTCGGTACGACTAACTTGTATTGAATGAACAAGCAATCGTTTTGAGAAGAAAATTTCAGAACGTAACTCAAGTCTTATTGCATCCAAAGATCATGATAGAAACCATCTTAGGGTGTGTTAGACACTAGCTATCTAATATAACATCTTACCCTTTTAAACCTTACAAGTTTTAGTTGAATTATCCTCTCTTTTTAAGCCCTATCGAAGAACTAGGTGCTTGCTGTCCAGATTTTGCATCTAAGCCCCCAGCCGAATTTTTCAACTCCAAATGCTTCTAACCTTCATCAAAGGATAGCCAACACTTCAAATTTAGAACTCTCATAAGTTCTTCAGAAAAGAAAAGAGGGAAAGCAACTTTTTAAACACAAATTAGTGCAAGATGAGAGAAGAAAGCTAAGATAGGTAAGGAATAAAATCTGATAATTTACTTAAGTTTCATGAATCATTTGATACTTTGAAATTTAGTTTTCCAAAATATCCTAAAGACGACCAAGCATGGGTTACTATAGTCAGGATGTGATGAGCATATCCCGACTACTTATGAAGCTATTTATGAAGCAAGAGCTACATTTATCAAACAACAGGTGCAATTCTTTCTTAACAAGTTTTTTGTGTTTTCCGCGAGAATTGGACACTACGTAAAACCAATACTTTGTGCATTCTCAGGTTCGACAAGCTTAAAGTCTTTGGAACCGAGAGGGACGCCGGAGCCAAAGCAATAGTGGAGCACAAGAAGAAGGGTAACCATATTTGTTGCCTAGTGATGAAGAACAAGAAGGTCAAAGCGGTTGAGAAGGAGAAATTCAAGCAGCCCATGCGGCTGATCAAGGAGGAAAGAAGCCCGTGTGATGGGAGAGCAAAAGGGGACTTAAAGCTCAAGTTTTGGATAAGATTTTCAAGCCCAATTTAGATATCCCACAACCCCAACCGAAATCAAATTCGGAATCAACTCAGAATCAAATTCGGATTCGAAATCAGCATCAAATTCGGATTCGGAATCAGCAGGACAGTCCGGAGTAAAACGGTCATAACTTTCACTAACGGAGTACGATTTGAGTGTTCTTCGGCTTGTTGGAAAGATAACTTCAAGCCCGATCCTCACTCACTCCGAAATTCCTCCTGCATCAAAATATGTGACCGAAACAATATGACGGTTGTAAAATTAGAGTTTCCTTTTTGTTTTAGATTGAGTCGGAATTGGAGTACGAGTGCTAATTCCGAATTAGAGTAGGAGTAGGGCCTCTTGGCCAGCCATGAGGAGCAGAAGGGGCATTATATATTGAGGGTTAGACCCCCTATTGTAACCTGAGACCAGTTTATGCATAAGAATTGAAACATAGCTATAGCTTGTTCTTTCAAAACCAGAGTTCATGCGAGGACTTTGAGAGAGGACTAGGCGATCCATTGATTCGTTCTGCAACTCAAGTTCAAGCCGTCATTCCATTGGGAATTGGGGACTTGGCGTTCGTCGTTTGTGGTCTCGCGACGAACAACTATCCGTTGTATTTTGGGCGTTTTCCAAAGAGTTGAGGGTTCGTGCATTGGCGCGAGTGTTCAGCTAGCGACATCGTCTACTTCATATCATTTATCCATGGTTCCTCACTGAGAAGATCGGGCATCCCCCGTATCATATGGTATCAGATTTTAGGTTTACTCGGTGAGAGCTTTTTTACCCCTAGTTTAGATTCGTTTTTCTGTCCTATAGTCCATTAAACCAAAAATTACAACAAAAAAATTCCAAACCCTAGTTTCAATCTGTTATTTCTTGTGAGTTTTGTTAGGTTTTAGTCCATTAGAATTTTTTGTTTAGTGATGATCTAAGTGTTTCCTTTGCGTACCTTGTTCCCTGTTTCCTTCCTAAAAAATCCAAAAATCAAATTCGGTCCCTGACTCAATTTTCGCTAAATCCAAGTTCAATTGGTATACTGTTTGGTAAATCGGTTGTAACTTTTGCGTCCGAACTCCTATTAAAGTGCTCTTTGATTCGTTGGAAAGCTTACAATGAGATCTCAAACGTTACTGTTTTGGTCAAATCCAATTTTTGCAGTCTTTTATGTGTGTTCGAGCCTACAAGTTTCTTAAGTATTGCAATTCTTGAGAAGCTTCACTTATATCCTTTCATCGTGTGAGACTAGCTTTTGATATTGTATTAGGGCTGCTCATTGAACATTGTTTACACCTTGTTGAATTGTTGGGCTTATGCACTGACGAGGGTAGCACAACACTTTCGGCCATTGAGAAAAGAAGAAAAAAAGGCAGCCGCACAATAGCAAAAGCCACGGCATTGAGAAAAAAAAAGAGTATAAAAAAATTGAGAGCAAAAACATAATTTTTGAGAAAGAAAAAAGAGAAAAAAAAGCAATTCTTTGGCCGATTGCTACAGTATTATGCATTTTATTGGTTGCTACAGTACCAGCCCATCATTATTTTAGATTGTGTAGTCATTTTTTTGTTTGAGCAATCTTGTGCCCTACTATTTTCAATTGCAATTGGCTAGCATCTCTCTTAGTACTTGGTGCAAAACGAGCTAGCTTGATCTCATTTTTAGATCCCTTCTTGCTAGCTCATTCCTTTGTTTGCATTGAGTCACATTTGTCCTTGCGTGTGCGTTCATCCACTTCGCTTACACCTTTTGGATCAGCACATAGGCAAAAGAATCTAACTTGTATCATTACTTAGCTTTACAACAACTTGAATATCAGTTTGCATAGGTTATACACATACCTTACCAAGCTCCACGTACACCCGTCCGTGTACTACCTTTGCTCTTGGTTACGCTCATACATTACCGGGTTGAGGTTGTTCGCTATCACAAGTGTAACACCCCAGCCCAACACTGAGCCTGAAATGTCACTAAACTACTCTCTAAACTAATAATTATCGACACACTATAAAGTTACAGCAAGAAAACATCGATAAATATATCCATGGACCACAAAAGAACATGCATAATTATGGATCCAACGATAATAAATAAGCAAGGGGAAATATAATCAAGTAAACAATCCAGGATAGCACCAACTACTGAATCCAAATCATTGAAATAAATAATCTAGTCCAAAATGTGACCTAAACTTTATTTAGCCTCAAACATGTCCAAGAGTAATCCAACATTGAATGAAAAGTTTCTTATGGCAGATGATCATGTGATTGAAGTATGGATCTAATCCATGTGTTCTACTCGCTCTCAGT
Organism: Hsuehochloa calcarea; assembly: GCA_036346395.1. Taxonomy (NCBI): domain Eukaryota; kingdom Viridiplantae; phylum Streptophyta; class Magnoliopsida; order Poales; family Poaceae; genus Hsuehochloa; species Hsuehochloa calcarea. The sequence goes on along the minus strand of CM070599.1, from coordinate 13,121,877 downwards.
CACGACGTCCTCGAAGATCACCTAAAGACAACAATAGAGCAAGGGTGAGTCCACGACTCAGCAAACACATCAATATACAACGAACAATAATAAATCAACAGTAATCAATAACTTCATTATCATCATAGGTACTTCTATTAATATTCTCATGCTGTTATCTTCTCTTTGTCTCACACCCATTAATCTCATATATCAATGCAACTCTAATCTACATGTCCACATGCACTTCTTTCGCGTATACCGGTATAGCATGAGTGAATGCTCGCGACAACATTCACTCTCAAGCCCGTTCCTCCATAAGGATCGGGGACCTCCTCCACTCCCGTGGAGTTGTGATCATTCATGATCACCTGCTCATATGCAAAGATGCTTATGTATGAAAATGCAAACTCCATCATAAACATCATATCCAACTTTTCATCATGCTTGTCAACAAAGATATAAACATACCGATTCCTTGTTTGCAATTAAACAAAATAAAAGCACAACAATAATGGTAATAGAAGATAAAGAATCACAGTGATCATCATTGATCGCTGTCTACCATGCACTTGCCTTTACTAGTTGCGACGCACGATTTGGCTAGAAGATGGCAACAAGCACGACGCCTCTCCTATATTAAATACACAAACTTCAATACAAGCTATAGCAACAAGAATAGCAATCAATATACTTCGCTCCTACCCGTCCCCAAATATACCACGTTACTCCGGTACCGAATAGTTACCCATTGCTGTCCTGTTACTAAAAAGAGCGTAACTTTTGACTCAAAAGTCCAATCACAACAAACCACCCCATTCTGGATTCTTCATAAAATTCTCCACATTTTCTTAGATTACAAAGTCTTCTAATTAAATCATCTAACCCTCCGTTTCCAGCCCAGAAAACCGATCTGTCCGCTTCGGAACAGCAGGTCTTACTAAATTCATAACTTTTGTTTTACTCAACCAAAATTCGATTTCTTAGATTCTACAGAACCCTTAGACAGTTATCTACATCTTTCATGTAGATCAAAAACTCTAATTAGTGGATTTACTATTTTTAATATCTGATCTACCAAAACAGCGCCGAAAGACGACAACCACCAAGACAGCAGTCTTCCGAAAATCATATCTCTAAATCTACTTGTCCGCTCGACATGATAAAATATGCTATAGAAAGATATCGAAATTATCTACAATTAACTAGTAGATGACATTTCCAAAATTCTCCATTAAGATACCCGAATAAATCGTTCAACAGAACAGCAGGTTAAACAGACTCAATAATCGGCCCCTCGACTAAAAATTCTAAAACCCTCTCTAATCTCTAATTAAACTAACAAAAAGAGGGAAAACCAGATCGTTACCACGCTATGAAAAAACCCGGATCCCGACTTCTTCCTCTCCTTCTTTCCTTCCTCCTCTTTTCTTCTTCTTTTGGTGGCTCCCATGTTCCTCATTTCCTTGATCGGAAGTGCCACTAAAAATCCCGGCCAAGTGGCAAAGCTAACACACGATACGGCATGAGTGCATACAAAGAAGAATGCATGCAATTAGTCGGCCGCCATGCACTTGCACTAGGCTTGGGCAGCATGTAGTCGAGCGTGGAATGCCGGAGGGTAGCAGGGCGGCTCGGCAAGGAGAAGCGAGGAAAGAGGAGGCACAGGCAGAGGTCAGTGGCGGCGGCTGCATGCACAAGCACGCAGAAAAGAGGACGACGGCGCATGTGTCACAGAAACAGAGAAACAAATACGGTATTAGTTGGGCTAGGGTTTAGACTAAAAGCCCACTTTGATTCAGACTCTAAGATGGATTATGATTTGATTAAGATTTAATTATAACCACTCTTGGCCCAAGAGGCTCAATTTCATAGTAATCAATTCTACTTTTATTAATTTTATGAATAGAATTTAGGGATGTTACAACAAGTGTCGTTTTGCAGTCCCTGATTCACTTTGGAACGGTAAGCATGTCTTGTTTTCAGGACAGTGAGTTGCGAGCGTAGAGAGAGAGCTGTTTTGTTTTACTAACCAGGATATAATCGCGTTTGCTATTTGTGAGTTGTTGCCATGTCAGGTCATCAGGAAGATCTATCGGTTACATGGATGGAGTATACTCGCTTGCGCAGGATGCTACAAAAGCAACTTCTTGATCGTGATAATGGTGTGCGCGATGATCTTGGGGCCGTTCGGTATAAATTGAATAACCTCGTGGCGGAGGTTACGTAGCTACGTACGGACATCAACAACAACTTCTTGGAGCTGCGCGCCATGTTCAATCACTCCAACGTGTATCGTAAGGATTTTGTCACTAAGCCCTAATTTCCTATCCCTATATTTTCAGGTAGTGCAGATATGGAAGAATACCTTAATTGGGAGCTTGAAATTGATACGCTATTTCGTATGCACAACTATTCCAGTGAGAGAAAGCTCTTACTTGCGTCCAATGGTTTGGTTGATTATGCCACACATTGGTGGGAGCGATTTGTTCGTAAGCGTATGGAGCACCATGAATTGCCGATTATCACCTGGGAGCAGATGAAACAGCATTTGTGTGCACGTTTTGTACCTTACCACTACAAGCGTTTCCTAGTGGAAAAGTTGATGTGGTCATGACAAGGTTTGAAGTCCACTTGTGTGACACAAGAGAAGGAGACCGAGCATGGGATTTTCCCTTCGGTCCTGGCTTCATGTAGTATTGCTCCATTGCTTCATGAAGAGATTGTGGTTGCTCGTGATTGCTCCGTTGCTGACCCACAATCTTTGGTGGATGCGATGTATGCAAACCCATGTGAGAATGAGAGCCACATAGCCAAAGCCAAATTGAGTGAGAATGATAAAGAGAGTGAGCTGTGTGATTCCACCATATGTGAGGTTGAGAGTATCTCCATTGAGTGTGAGAGAGATACACCAACAGAAAAGAAGGGAGTAGATGATAGCCAAAGTGACGTTACTGCTGAAATTAACGATTTCCTCGCTACTTCTAGTGTTGTTTCTCACATTTTGCAGGTTGATATTAAAGTAGATGAGTTGACTGTTCAACAACCAGCACCATTGGAAGTAAAAGACGCAGAGATAACCACGGTCGTGGATGGAATGCTTGCTGCCCCATGGTTTCACGATGACAATTTGATACCTACAACACCTACAATAATAGAGGAGGACGTTAAAGGTAACAATAATGGTGTTGAATTGAATATTCATCACGCCGAGGTACATAAGAGTGAGAACTCTAGTGTTCCTTTGAATATTCTATGTTTTAAAATTTCTTCGCTCAATTTACATAATGTGCAATTGATTACTCATAAGGATGTTCCTACTAGCATATCTCGTAATGATTCTTTATACTATATCATGTTCGATGATCCTAGAGAGCTATCTAGTGTGATCGAAAACCTTGTTGACATTTCATATTTAAAATCACTAGTTAGTCCATCTGCCTACACATATATGTTCAATTTGATTGGAGATTATGGTGTAGATGACAAGTTCTATGTTTATCGAATGTGCATTGCTTGTGATAATTTTGCTGATTTTAAATTGCATGTTTTGCGCAAACCATCTATTGAGCAATGTCATGGTCACTTTGAGATGGATTTGAATACAAGTGCCTATTGTTTAGAACGCAACATGATGGCTACTTGTTTATCCTGTACCAGTAAACAGAGTAGTGTAGTTCAAGCATGGAAGTCAATAAGAATTTTCTCCCCAAATTTGAACAATAGGATCAAGCTCGCCCCTTTTATATTTTGTCCATGTGCTTAGAAAAGTCGAGTTTGACTTTTTCTCATGGGAGGGAGAATGATGTGAATTAAGGTACCGCAATGTATATATCAAATACATCATACGGTTGCAGTTGTGTTACTTATTTTGTACAAAACAACACGAATGACACAACAAGTGATTCATACATATATCACGTATATACGTTTTTCTCTATTTTTAGTACATGTTCAGCAAATCATCATGCGCTACACGGAAGTTGTTTGGATGATAAATACATATACCATGCATATACGTTGTTTTCTTTGTGTAGCACATTTTCAGGCTATCAAAAGCCGAGAACGGCTTTTTTTGAAGAAAGGGAGGATGATGAGGATATCCCGACTACTTATGAGGCTATTTATGAAGCAAGAGCTACATTTCTCAAACAACAGGTGCAATTATTTCTTAACAAGTTTCTTTGTGTTTTCCGTGAGAATTGGACACTACGTAAAAGCAATACTTTGTGCATTCTCAGGTTCAATGTAACACCCCAGCCCAACACTGAGCCTAGAATGCCACCACACTACACTTTAAACTAATAATTATCGACACACTATAAAAATTACAGCAAGAAAACAATGATAATCATATCAATGGATCACAAAAGAACATGCATAATTATGGATCAAACGACAATAAATAAGCAATGGGAATTATAACCAGGTAAATAATCCAAAGTAGCATCAACCAATGAATCCAAATTAATAAAGCAAATAGTCTAGTCCAAATGATATCCTAAACATGATTCAATAACTAACATGTCCAAGTGTAAACCAATATTGAATGAAAAGATTATCATGGCGAATGATCATGTGATGTCCATGTGCTCTACTCGCCTCGCCATTCACGGCACCTCGAGATCACCTAAAGATATCAATAGAGCAAGGGTGAGTCCACGACTCAAAGAAACACATCGATATACAACGATAATAATAAATCAACAAAGAATCAATAACTTCATTATCATCACGGCACTTTCATTAATATTCTCACCATTAATCTCATTTATGAATGCAACTCTATTCTACATGTCCACATGCACTTCTTTCACAGATACGGATAGCGTGAGTGAATGCTCGCGACAACATTCACTCTCAAGCCCGCTCCTCCAAAAGGATCGGGGACCTCCTCCACTCCGTGGAGTTGTGATCATATTGATCACCTTCTCTTATGCAAAGATGCTTATGAATGCAAACATGCAAACTCCATCATAAACATCATATCCAACTTTCCATCATGCTTATCAACAAAGATATAATCATACCAATTCATTGTTTGCAATTAAATAAAATAAAAGCACAACAATAATGGTACTGAAAGATAAAGAATCACAGTGATCAATCATTGATCATTGCTTTACCATGCACTTGCCTTTACTAGTTGCGACGCACGATTTGATTAGAAGACGGCAACAAGCACGACGCCTCTCCTATATTAAACACACCAACTTCAATACAAATTACAGCAACAAGAATAGCAATCAATATACATCGCCCCTACACGTCCCCAAATATACCACGTTACTCCGGTACCGAAAAGTTACCCATTGCGGTCTTAGTACTAAAACGAACGTAACTTTTGACTCGAAAGTCCGATCACCACAAACCACCCCATTCTGGATTCTTTATAAAATTCTCCACATTTTCTTAGATTACGAAGGCTTCTAATTAAATCATCTAACCCTCCGTATTTAGCCCAGAAAGTCGGTCTGTCCGCTTCGGAACAGCGGTCTTCCAAATTTCATAACTTTAGTTTTACTCAACCAAAATGCGCGTTCTCAGATCCTACAGAACCATTGGACAATTAGCTACAACTTTCATGTAGATCAAAAACTCTAATTAAGCTATTTACTATTTTTAATCTACAGTCTACCAAAACAGCGCCGAAAGACGACAACCGTAAAAACAGCGGCCTTTCGAAAAACATAACTCAAAATCTACTTGTCCGATTGACATGATAAAATATGCTATAGAAAGATATCGAAATTATCTACAATTAACTAGTAGATGGTATTTTCAACATTCGCCCTTAAGGTACCCGAATAAATCGTACAACCGAACAGCAGGCTAACGGATCTATTAATCGACCTCTCTAATTAATCTCAATTATAATCTCTAATTAACAGCAAAACAGAGACGAAACGAAATTTACAGATCGTTACCCACAAGAATTCGGATCTCTGCTTCTTTTCTTCTAATCTTTTCCTTCTATTTCTTTGCTAGCAAATAAGCCCCTTTTTGCTTTATCCTCTCTCATGTAGTAATCCCAACTTCATGCTTCCACGTCCAGGATGTCACGTAGCTAGCCATGCCATCTAATTGCCGCAGCAAGAATAAATGATGAAGCTTTCCATGCGGCAAAGAAACCAGGCCGTTGGGACTTCACGCGAAAGCACAAAGACGGTTGACGGCCACCAACGACGCGACTTGGCTCGGCGGACACATTGCGCCAAATATGAAGCGGTTAGCAAGCGCAAGAATGCACGCCACAGGGGAAGCGGCCGGCGAGAGCGATGCAAAGGCGCAACTTATTGGTGCAAAGAACATGCAAAGAACGCAGAAAGGCGGCGCAAGGCGGCGGCTTGGCTCGGCAGAACGCAGAACGCAGCAATCCAAATAGCAGAAATCAAGCAGAGGAAAGAAAACTGACGGCGACGGCTTGGAAAAAATGGTTGGCTACCGAGGAAAGAAAACAAAGAAAAGCTAGGGTTTCTAGAAAATCCAAGATCTATTTATACCGCTCATAAAAATTCTGAATTATCCTATTTTCACGTATGCTAAATTCTTTAATTACGCACAAGCCCTAAATTCTTTAACTAATTAATTTAATTACTCTCCGACCCTTAAGACGCTTTTATTAATATTAATATTATTTTTCAGAGTATTACATTCTACCCCCCTTAACGGAATTCGACCCCGAATTCTTCTCGCCGTTCTACTCAAATAAAAACTACATTGCTGAAATTAAACAACAAATTAACACGTACCCGACGTGAACAACTCCGGATATTGCTCGCGCATGCGAGACTCCAACTCCCAAGTCGCCTCTCTCTCGGACTGATGCGTCCAAAGCACCTTGACGATACCAACGCCTTGTGCCTCAAGACTCGCTCCGACCTCTCCGAGATCGCGCACGGACGCGACTCAACCGTGAGGTCTTGCTCAATAGTCACGCTCTAAAGAAATCTTATGCTCGATCTCTCAAAACTTTCTCAAGATCGAGACGTGAAACACATTATGAACTCCACGCATGGACTCGTGAAGGTCCAGCGGTAAGCTAACTTCCCAATTCTTGCAATAATCGAACGGTCCAACGCACTCGGCTAAGCTTCCCTCCGTACCAAACCGAACAATGCCTTTAGTGGGAGACACTCTTAAGAGCACTGGTCACCCACCGCAACTCCAAGTCACGCCTCAAATCAAGATAACTTTTCTGTTTACTCGAGCCGCTAATGATTCGCCTCACCATGGCCACACGCCAACGGTCTTCAATCCACCGGACCCAAAATCGCTTTCTCTCCAATCGCATCCCAACAAAGCGGCGATCGCACTTCCGCCATAGAGAACCTCAAATGGCGCAAATTTAATATCGAATGGTAACTATTATTATAAGCAAACTCGCAAGTGGCAATCGGTCCTCCCAACTACCCTTCCAAGATAGAACACAAGATCGCAACATGTCCTCCAAAGTCCGAATAGTACGCCTGATCGCCCATCATGCAATGGGTGAAACGCAGACTCAAAGTGAGCTGTGCCCAATGCACTCGCAGACTCTCCCGTAACTTGAGACAAACTTCGCGTCGCTGTAAACGATGGTCTTTGGCACACCATGCGCCTTACTATTTCACGCACATAAATCGGAGCTAGATCACTCATTGAATTTGTTGTGCGAATAGGAATGACGTGTGCACTTGCTGAATCGATCCACCACTACCCAAATCGCATCCTTTCCTCGCGGTGAACGAGGCAACGCCACCACAAAGTCCATAGAGATATCATCCCAAGGCCACTGGGTACCTCCAAAGGTCGCAACAACCTGCAGGGCGCTTGTGCTCGCCTTTCACTTGTCGACAAACACCGCAAGAAGCCACATAGTTAGCAATATCCACCTTCATTCTTTTCCACCAAAAATTTCGCTTCAGATCTCGATACATCTTAGTCTCACCAGATGAATAAAGTATGGAGTGCGATGTGCCTCCTCAAAATATCATCCTGACCTCCGCCTTTTGTGGCACACAAAGACGGCCTTTAAACCTTAATGTACAGATTCGCCCATGCTAAAATCACCCTCTTTGCCTTCATCCAGACGCTCCTAACCTCCCGTAGTAACCGGTCACTCATGTGCTTCCGACACGGCCCGAATAGTGACTCAAGAATCAAGCGTGTTTCAACATGTGATGTGCGGCATAACAATAAGATATACCCATGCGATCAAAATCAGCAATGAGGCAATCTAGAGTAGCAGAGTCGCCTTGCGACTAAGAGCATCCGCAACAACATTGGCCTTGCTCGGATGATACCAATAGTAAGATCGTAATCCTTGATCAACTCCAACCACCTCCTTTGCCTCAAGTTCGATCCTTCGAGTGAAGATATACTTGAGACTCTTGTGATCTGTGAAAATATCACAAGGCTCGCCAGATAGATAATGCCTCCAAATCTTGAGAGCAAAACAACCGCAGCCAATTCCAAATCATGAGTGGGTAATTCGCCAGGCTTCTTTAACTGCCTCGACGCATAAGCAATCACCTTACCGCTTTGCATGAGAACACAGCCAAGACCCACTCGAGACGATCCGAAAAGATCAGAACCGCTTCTCGCTCGGGAAGAGTGAGAATAGGAGAGGTCACCAACCCGTCCTTCAAAATGTAGAAATCGCTCACACTCATCACCCACCGAATCTCACACCTTTCGAGTAAGCTGAGACATTGGTTTGGCGAGGATAGAGAAATCCTGCACAAAACGCCGATAATATCCAGCCAAACCCAAGAAACTCCTTACCTCCTTCACACTAGTCGGCCTCTTCCAATCCACCACTGTGGATACCTTGCTAGGATCAACAGCAATGCCTTGAGGATTTATCACATGACCGAGAAAACCCACTTCTGAAATCCAGAACTCACGCTTCTTCAACTTAGCATAGAACTTGTGCTCTCTCAAAGTATCTAAAACCAACCTCAAATGACGCTCATGATCCTCATTGGTCTTGGAATAGATAAGAATATCATCAATGAACACCACGAAGTCATCTAGATATTCGTGCAACATGTTGTTCATGGTCTCCATAAAAATAGCAGGTGCATTAGTCAATCCAAAGGACATAACTTTATACTCATAATGCCCATACCGTGGAGAAAGCGCTTCTCTACATCTCGCCTCGCACTGGATTTGATTATACCGATCGAGATCAATCTTGAGAACACTTGAGCTCCATTCAACCGATCAAACAAGTCCTTAATGCGGGGCAATGGATATTTGTTCTTGATTGTGACTGCATTAAGCGCACGATAATCAATACACATGCGCCAACTCCCATCCTTCTTCTCTGTGAATAGAACAGGAGCTCCCACGGCGATACACTACGCCGATCAAACCTTTAGCCAACAAATCATCCAACTGCTTCTTCAACTCGTCCCGAACGGACGTGCTAGTCGATATGGAGACATCGAGATGGGACGAGTACCGAACAAGATCAATGCGAAACTCCACGCCTCGCGCAGTGGCAATCCCTAAGCTCACCGGGAACACATCCGGTAATCACTAACCACCGAATCTCCTCAATCTGCGGCCACACTCGGTTTCTCAAAGAAGAGCTAAAAGAAGCCCGGTTTTCACCGCACGACCGAAACAATCCACCAATATCGAAAGAGAGCGCGAGGCGCACTTCGAAAGTCAAAGTCTCCCAGCACGAGGTCTCGCATGCAGACCGTTCTACGTATAAGATATCACGGCCGATATGAGTGCAACCAATCCATACCCAAGATAACATCGAACGGCTCCATTTGAATAACTATCAAGTTCGCCGTGAACTCCTCTCCATCAACAATAATAGAGCACCCAGACAAACAAAGAGAACTAGCAATAATACCCCGTGAGAACTAACCAACACCGATTGAGAAATCCATCAGATACTCAAGTTCGCTCTCTAGCAAACGCCGCTGAGACAAACGAAAAGGTAGCCCCGAATCAAAAAGGACTAAAGCATCAAACGAATCCACAAGCAAAGTACTGCCACCACGTCAGACGACCGCGGACTCGGCTGTGGGCATGGCGACACTCTGTGGCGCCATGGCGAAGAAGACGATGCTTGGCGGCGAGCCCCAACAACTCGTTGTGGCGGTGCGGTAAAGCCGGTCGTGCACTGAAGCGGTGCGGAGGTGGCGGCCGCCAGAGAGTACCCTCGAGGCGCCTAAGTCAAGGAAATGGCATCGCCGGAGGAGCGATCATCATATGGAAAGATCCTCGAGCAGACCCATCAAGAAGAAGACGATGGCACAGCTCCCACTTGATCACGCTTAGCGGGTTCTCGCGACACACCCGCTCCTTGTGACCCGGCGCCACACCGACGGCAATCACCCGTCAAGTGCACTCAGCAGCCATGTGTCCATCACCGCACTTAAAGCAAAGCATGCCCCGCCTCGACAGACGAAGAGCCGAGTACTGCAAAGGACGAGGCGCCAAGAAGAGAACGGCCTCGATCGCTAGACTTGAAGGATCGCGTCCTCCCTTGAATTTCTTGAAAGCGGTCGAATGATCCACTTCCTCACTAGAGCTCCTCTTCCGTCACCACCGAAACTACTACCCACCGAGGCTTGCCGCCTTTGTGAGTCGTGATCTCCAACTCCATGCCCCTAGCTTGCTCCACCACAGAGTCAGTAGTCACGGGTGGAGTAGCTCCCAACACATGTCAGATCGAGAATTGAGACCCCGACGGAACCTCTTGGCCTTCAAGATCATCGTGCGCCATCAAGGGACAAAGCGAACCAAGTTGTTGAACTCAGCCTCATACTCAGCAATAGACCTCTTCCCCTGGGCAAAGGCCGTCAAGGCAACCTCCATCTTCTCTACAAAAGAGTAGGGGTAGAACTTCCCCTTGAACTGATCAACAAAGTCCTCCCAAGTGACTCGCCCTTGAGTGGCGGTCCTCAAGACAACACGCCTCCCACCAAATATCCGCCTGTTGACGAAGAGCACGGATCTCTCCCACCAACTCTCTCAACAAAGCAGGGGTTTCATCCTAGACCCCAACCGGAGGCGGGTCAACAAAGAACCCTCGCCATCGACTCCTCACACACAGAGGTGGCTCCACTAACCTCTTCCGCGGCCCCGACTCTCCACCACCGCGCCACCACGACCACGTCCTCTACCCCTCGGCATAGCTATCAACCACAATCAACAATACACAATGAGCTCAAAGCTCAAAATAAACTCATCCATCAATGAACAACATAACGGAAGCGTAAAACTATATTCGTACCTCTCTCTAACCTACTGTGCACTAGTGTGTCAAATTTTAGGTTAGTTAACCATTAGCAAATTTTAGTTGATTTACTAATACTAAAACAAATTTTAACAATTTTAGTTTGCCTAAGTTGTTAATCTATTCACCACGGACCTAAAGCCCGCCTCGATACCAACCAGAAACACCTCAAATTTCAACACTGAGCCAAGAATGCCACCACACTACACTTTAAACTAATAATTATCGACACACTATAAAAATTACAGCAAGAAAACAATGATAATCATATCAATGGATCACAAAAGAACATGCATAATTATGGATCAAACGACAATAAATAAGCAATGGGAATTATAACCAGGTAAATAATCCAAAGTAGCATCAACCAATGAATCCAAATTAATAAAGCAAATAGTCTAGTCCAAATGATATCCTAAACATGATTCAATAACTAACATGTCCAAGTGTAAACCAATATTGAATGAAAAGATTATCATGGTGAATGATCATGTGATGTCCATGTGCTCTACTCGCTCTCAGTTACGGCACCCTCGGAGATCACCTAAAGACATCAATAGAGCAAGGGTGAGTCCACGACTCAGCAAACACATCGATATACAACGATAATAATAAATCAACAGCAATCAATAACTTCATTATCATCACAGGCACTTTCATTAATATTCTCACTCATTAATCTCATTTATGAATGCAACTCTATTCTACATGTCCACATGCACTTCTTTCACAGATATCGTAGATAGCGTGAGTGAATGCTCGCGACAACATTCACTCTCAAGCCCGCTCCTCCAAAAGGATCGGGACCTCCTCCACTCCGTGGAGTTGTGATCATATTGATCACCTTCTCTTATGCAAAGATGCTTATGAATGCAAACATGCAAACTCCATCATAAACATCATATCCAACTTTCCATCATGCTTATCAACAAAGATATAATCATACCAATTCATTGTTTGCAATTAAATAAAATAAAATCACAACAATAATGGTAATGAAGATAAAGAATCACAAATGATCAATCATTGATCATTGCTACCATGCACTTGCCTTTACTAGTTGCGACGACGATTTGATTAGAAGACGGCAACAAGCACGACGCCTCCTATATTAAACACACCAACTTCAATACAAATTACAGCAACAAGAATAGCAATCAATATACATCGCCCCTACACGTCCCCAAATATACCACGTTATCTGCATCAAAAGTTACCCATTGCGGTCTTAGTACTAAAACGAACGTAACTTTTGACTCGAAAGTCCGATCACCACAAACCACCCCATTCTGGATTCTTTATAAAATTCTCCACATTTTCTTAGATTACGAAGGCTTCTAATTAAATCATCTAACCCTCCGTATTTAGCCCAGAAAGTCGGTCTGTCCGCTTCGGAACAGCGGTCTTCCAAATTTCATAACTTTAGTTTTACTCAACCAAAATGCGCGTTCTCAGATCCTACAGAACCATTGGACAATTAGCTACAACTTTCATGTAGATCAAAAACTCTAATTAAGCTATTTACTATTTTTAATCTACAGTCTACCAAAACAGCGCCGAAAGACGACAACCGTAAAAACAGCGGCCTTTCGAAAAACATAACTCAAAATCTACTTGTCCGATTGACATGATAAAATATGCTATAGAAAGATATCGAAATTATCTACAATTAACTAGTAGATGGTATTTTCAACATTCGCCCTTAAGGTACCCGAATAAATCGTACAACCGAACAGCAGGCTAACGGATCTATTAATCGACCTCTCTAATTAATCTCAATTATAATCTCTAATTAACAGCAAAACAGAGACGAAACGAAATTTACAGATCGTTACCCACAAGAATTCGGATCTCGCTTCTTTTCTTCTAATCTTTCCTTCTATTTCTTTGCTAGCAAATAAGCCCCTTTTGCTTTATCCTCTCTCATGTAGTAATCCCAACTTCATGCTTCCACGCCCGTGATGTCACGTAGCTAGCCATGCCATCTAATTGCCGCAGCAAAGAACAAATGATGAAGCTTTCCATGCGGCAAAGAAACCAGCCGTTGGGACTTCACGCGAGCACAAGACGGTTGACGGCCACCAACGCACGCGCACTTGGCTCTAAGAAGACACTCAAGACAAATAAGCGGCGTTAGCGCGCAAGAAGCAGCACGCCAGCAGGGGGAAGCAATGGCAAGATGATGCAAAGGCGCAATTTATCGGTGCAAAGCAGCAAGAAGAACGCAGAAAGGCGGCGCAAGGCGGCGGCTTCGCTCTCCAAGCAGAACGCAGCAATCCAAATACAGAAATCGCAGAGGAAAGAAAACCGACGCACGACGGCTTGGAAAAAATGGTTGGCTACGAGGAAAGAAAACAAAGAAAAGCTAGGGTTTCTAGAAAATCCAAGATCTATTTATACCGCTCATAAAAATTCTGAATTATCCTATTTTCACGTATGCTAAATTCTTTAATTACGCACAAGCCCTAAATTCTTTAACTAATTAATTTAATTACTCTCCGACCCTTAAGACGCTTTTATTAATATTAATATTATTTTTCAGAGTATTACATTCAACAAGCTTAAAGTCTTTGGAACCGAGAGGGAGGCCGGAGACAAAGAAATAGAGGAGTAGATGAGCACAAGGAGGAGGGTAACCATATTTGTTGCCTAGTGATGAAGAACAAGAAGGTCAAAGCGGTTGAGAAGGAGAAAGTCAAGTAGCCCATGCGGCTGATTAAGGAGGAAAGAAGCCCGTGTGATGGGAGAGCAAAAGGGGACTTAAAGCTCAAGTTTTGGATAAGATTTTCAAGCCCAATTCAGATCTCCCACAACCCCAACCGAAATTAAATTCGGAATCAACTCAGAATCAAATTCGGATTCGGAATCAACATCAAATTCGGATTCGGAATCAGCAGGATAGTCCGGAGTATAACGGTCATAACTTTCACTAACGAAGTACGATTTGGGTATTCTTGGGCTTGTTTGAAAGATAACTTCAAGCCCGATCCATTGGATCCTCCCTCACTCCGAAATTCCTCCTGCGGAAAAAGATATAACCAAAACAATATGATGGTTGTAAAATTAGAGTTTCCTTTTTGTTTTAGATTGAGTCGGAATTGAAGTACAAGTTCTAATTCCGAATTATAGTAGGAGTAGGGCCTCCTGGCCAGTCATGAGGAGGAGAAGGTGCACTATATATTGAGGGTTAGACCCCCATTGTAACATGATACCAGTTTATGCAGAAGAATAGAAACATAGCTATTGCTTGTTCTTTGAAAACCAGAGTTCATGCGAGGACTTTGAGAGAGGACTAGGCGATCCATTGATTCGTTCTGCAACTCAAGGTCAAGCCGTCGTTCCATTGGAAATTGGGGACTTGGCGTTTGTCGATTGTGGTCTCGTGACGAACAACTATCCGTTGTGTTTTGGGCGTTTTCCATAGAGTTGAGGGTTCGTGCATTGGCGCGAGTATTCAGCTAGCGACATCGTGTACTTCATATCATTTATCCATGGTTCCTCACTAAGAAGATCGGGCATTCCCCGTATCAGGATGGCTCTGATACCAACTTTTGTGGGGACCCGGGTTTATTAAGCTTGTAATGCTTAGTCACCATTTGACCCTAGCATCACAAACAAAATAACCTGTGTCTTCGACATATGTATACTTCCCAGAAATGCTGTATACACACCCCTTTACAAAATTCATGCATCAATTTCATTCAAGACATAGAACCCAGGTAACACTTACAATTCAAAAGACATACATAGTAGGGTTATTACAAATGGGAGGCCGACTGGCCAAAAGTCATACAATTAACTAATTAGACAGCGGAAGCGAAATGCCGTAAGATGGCGATGACAAAAGATCCAATCAATATGCCTTTTACCCACAAGGCAACCAACCGGACCGCCAAGCTAGTCGTCAAACCCGCAAAGATACACTACTACGTAACACGCCATCACGCAGGCGGTTCGAATCGTCATCACGCATTTGCTTCCAACCGCCTATATTTATACGCTCTGTGATAACAGTAGCTACCACGACGGTTCAAAACCGTCTGTGATAACACTTATCACTGCACGGTTTTTAACGAAACCGCCTATGATAACCACTTATCACGGACGGTTCTATTTGAGAACCGTCAGGATATTGTTTCATCATGCACGGTTCTATTTCGTAACCGCTCGTGATAGGCCCGCCGCGCCAAAGATAATTCCGAGACAGATTTAATACGACGGTTCCAAAGGAACCGTCTGTGATGGGCCGTCTGCTATAGCCTCTTTTGTAGTAGTGATATCTCACAAAAGTGAGGCCCTAGGGGCTCACCTTTCTCCTCTGCAACAAATAGTTAAGCAAAGCAAATGAGTACAAAAATTATACTCCGCAAGACTTACGTGTAGAGTAACAGGCCTATACATAGCTACATGCAAGCTTATTTAAGTGGAGGCTGTATGTTTCATTTTCAGCATCAAAGCAGTCTTTATTTGCAATAAAGTAGTACATTTAAAAGCAAGTTTGCAATCTGTTTTTATTGTTCAAATAACAGTAAATAACAACAATATAATAATAAATAGATGACAACATCCTGAAAGTGACTAACCCAATAGTCACCACAACAATAGCATGAATTACCCATTCATACCACCCATGTCAAGTTTTAATTAAAAGTTGTAGTCTAGTTCTTGCACGACCTTACCAAGCATGTCCACAACCTAGGACTAGGCTATTCGAATAGTTTTAACCCTGCAGGGGTGTACCAATGTACCCACACGTCAGACCGCCTTTTTGCCAAGCTATGAAGCACACTTCCTTAGGTATGCCGATGGCTAAGTCCTACGAGTCATTTCCAATATTATGTATTAACTACGAGTCACCCATATGGATAGAAACCCATACGTTGTGTCGGAGTCATCGAAAGCCTCGGTCAACTACCCCTCACGAGCAAAGCCTTGGACAACTGCGATACCCCTCGAGGTGGAGAACCTACCCGGAACTCCACCACCGCACACCCAACACGATAACACAGATCCTTTTTCACACAACACACACAACCCACCTCCTGCGACTCGGAGCTAACACACGCCAAAGTACTAAGTCAAGAGAGGTCCCATATCCCTCTCGTGGGGTTAGCACGCAAAAGTGCTTGGCCTAGTGACACAAGTAACTCAGTCCTTGGGGGACTTAGGCACCATTCCATTCACACCCAATAGATCACACCAACATCCATTGTGCCCAAGCCGAAACAATTTTATTTCCAGTTTTTGATTTTACAAAATTAACAAAGCACAAAGTGCTGGACATAATGGAGTAATAATAAAATTTGAGTGATCAAGATCATCGACTAAGTCGACGGTCGCCCATACTACCGATAGCTAAGCATGTCTAAGTATATTAACTCGTAATCTACTAAGTGACAAGAGCTCATCCAACGAACTCTAATCACAGCAAATAAGGTAGGCTCAGGTAGTAGAGGAATAATCATTTACCTATAGAGTATGCAACTATATGATCAACTAATCAAACTATAATTTAACAACAAAATAGCGATGTATACATACAAGTTGAAATCAATATATTAGACTTGAAAAATACTGGGATTAACATAATCAAACTGCTTGCCTTGCTATGGATTACCCTCTTGCTACAGAGAAGTGCTCTCGTAATCAATAATATCGTCTGAACCTACCGAAAAAATCGAAAGCACAACAAGAACGAATAACACCGAAAATACCCCAAAATACAAAATCATCCAAAAATTATGAAAATTCACAGAATGAAAATCATGATTTTAGATGAATTTATCAATAAGAATAAATTCATTTGGATGCTCTATGCAGAAGTTATAGCCGTTTGAAAATCAGTTTTCAGATAAATCCAATTTAATTATAATCTGCCACTGTTCACCTCATCTAAAACTTTCGCAAAACTTTTTGGAGTAGTGGTGGACATGAGGATTACAAAAATGGATAGAGAATATTATTACATGACCAAAATAATTTGGTTCACCACATTTGGAGTTTTTAAGATTTAGTTATGAAATTTCGAAGTAAAAATCAATTTATAATGTATTATTAAGTCCCTTTTTAAGCACTTTCCACAAATTATGTTTTCTGTGACAGTGACAAGGTTAAAACCTATTTTATAATAAAGTTAATTAAAGTTGAAAAATAACAAAAGTGGTTTCACTGATTTTGGAGTTAAGATGAATTAGTTATGCATTTTTAAAGTTAATTCTATTTTTCAGTTCATAAATAAACACATTCGGATTTTCTTTATTCGCTGAAAACTTTTTCTACCAAGGCGTTGCCTAGCCACTGCCACTAACCAGTGGGGCCAGCCACAGTGCCATTTCTTATTTATCCCCGGGGATTTATTTTTCCCGGCTGACAAGTGAGGCCCGCCTGACAGCGACTAGGTTCACAGCACAGAGCGTAGACCACTAGTTCACGCCCGGCTCACAGCGCACTAGAGGTGTGGTTAAGTGTCCAGGCCCACCTGTCAACCTCGACCTAAACCTCCCGGTTGCTGTGCATGGTCCCACGAGTAATAGAATCATTTATTCTAAAGACCGGCAATTATACACAGTAACTACCGATTTAATTCTAATTACGTGCTTAACGACTAACCACGTGGCTACAGTGTGCCGGGGCATCCGACAACGCGACTTCGTCCTTGCTCGGCGGCTCGCCGGCGCCACGCACCGTGGCGGAGCCGGCCAAGGGCAGGGATGGGTGCGCAATACTTTTTGCGCACCTAAGGGTGGTACTCGCAGCCTCTCCAGTGGCATATAGAGGCGGCGCACCGGAGAGGTGCGGCGATCCTTATACGGCACTTGTGCATTCAGTGATAGAGCTCCACAGTGTTCAAGACAGCGGGTGCCAGGGCTTCTAAGGATTACTGGGAGACTACCTGAGTACCGGGGGAAGGTCGGAAGTTGCTGAAGTAACTTGTCGTCGATGATGGTCCACAGCGGCGGGAAACTTCAACGTGGGGAGCACAACTGGAGCAAAATGGTGACAACCGATTGGTCGGATTAGCTTAAGCATTGTATGAGGATGCTAGAAGAGCAGTGAATCGACACACTACTCACCGGACCAGGGTGGGAGACGAAAGGGGGTAGTCTGGTGGCCGAAAATGAGATTTCTTTAAATCAATGAAGTCATGTCGTGCATTAGCTGTAATATCCCGGTTTCGGTTTGGTAAATTGAAGAACTAGTCGGGAGGAGAAAGAGGGCTTAAAAGGAATAGCAAAACCTGGATAGAAGAGGGGTTTTTCGCATTTGTTGACAACTTTGGGCGCGGGCGCGCCCAGAGAGGCCCTCTTGTGGCCGGCCAAGGGGGGTGTTCCCACCCCCCCCCAAACCCTAATGCCCCACCCCCTCCCCCTTTTCCCCCTAGTGGCCACCGCCTCTCCCCACCTCTCCCTACTGTGCGCCGTTGCTCATCAGATTTGGGTACGTTGCGTTTATTTTCTGACCAGATCACCTGTTAGAAAGTTGTAGGTCTCGTCTTTATATTTCTTTTGGCACCGAGATCATCTAATTTGGACGTATGGTTTATTAGTTATGGTAGTTTTACTCTGACTGTCCAGGATGGTTGACGTGAATTGGCAGATTGTCTTGTCTGGCCAATTTGAATTTTTTACAAGACGAATCAGAAATGCCTCCCAAAATGAATGTTGCAGATAATTCTGTAAGATTTCCAAGTTGATAAAGAACATTTTTTAGAGTTGCCAATCAAAAGTTATGCAAGTTTTACCATCGCTGTTTTCTGTCTGTCAGATTGTTAGGACAGAGATCTTCACCTGAACATTAGGACTAGTAGGAGGCCGAATCAGGGGACTTGCACAACTATACTATTGTAGCCGGTATTGTCATGATTCCATAGAGCCCAAGATCACCCTGTTACGAGTTGCGTAGCAAAAGTAATGGTAGTTTTGGTGCTCTGTCCAGAGAACCTGACGTAAAAAATTGATATTATGTAGATTGGTTGGTAGGGATAGTTTATGGAAGAATCAGAAGGGCTCCCCAACTAAGTTTATTTAGGTAATTTAATTACCTTTCTAGAAAGTCTGAGAACACATAATTTGGATCCCGGTAGTGAAAGTTATGAATTTTATAAGTTGAATATCCACTGAGGGGACAGATCGACGTTTAGGATTTGGGGTTGGAATCGAGTTAGACCCTTTCGCGAGTTCGAGTAGGTTGTTATATTTTTTTTTTACTTTGGCCCGCTACTGTCGCCTTAGTATGCGTTAACTATTTATTCAGGTGGTGGACGGGTCCCGGGGGCAGCGCCTTCTGCACGTCCCACGTTCTCTCGCGGTTAAGGCAAGTGTGATTATGGTTATATTAGATATTATCGAATGACTTGACCGATACATTCTATGGTTATTTATATTGTTCATGATTGATTTGGTCATATGTCTGGTAATGAGCACGGACTCTATTGTTACGAGTTACGTGTTTATCATGGTTGCATTGAAAGTTGGAAGGACTATGTTTGTGAGTTTTGTAGTATGAGTAGGATATTCAAATGCAATGTTGTTATGGATGTATATTGTTGTCACATGGAGAATTCATACATATGCATCATGTAGTTTATTGAAGTCTTAGTCATGTGTTGATTAAGCTATAGTTGGGTCCCCGTCATGTTGGTGACGGGCAATAGGTCCCCATGCTTGAAGAGCATGGGCAAGGGTCCTCATACTTGCAAAGTATGGGCAAAGGTCCCTGTGCCAGATGGCACAGGCATGGGTGTGCATCGACGGATGCGCACTTTGTATTACCGGTAAAATGCAAATAGACAAAGAGCATAAAGAGCATATGAGCAGGTTGCATGTCATGTGTATGTGGTTTATTCGGTGAATAGATTTATGATGTATAATTGATGGGTTTCTTTCTTACTGTTGTTACCAATTATTATGCTTGCTGAGTCTTTGGACTCACCCCTTGTTGTTTGTTGTGTTTTATGTACCTATATGAGATCGGCATGCATGGGAGAAAGGAAGGGCTAGGGTAGTTGCACGCTGGCACTATATACACACATGAGAATAAAAGGAAAATTAATTCAGTAGATGGATGAATTACCTAAAATTCTGCTTACGATCATTACTTGATTGGATTAGACTGTAATAAAAGAGTTTAAAAATTGGATACTTATGATCTACTTTCAGATGTCTATTTGATAAAGATGAATAGCCTATGTGGGTTATGTTTGGATCATTTTTTTACTAGACTACCTTTTGTTATATTTGCTTGTGGGAACCTCCAGTATAGTAACTATACAAAGGAGGTTCTCACGAATTTGGTAAAGAGTTTTAGTTAATTATGTTTAACTTGTTATTTTAGTAGCATTCCAAGCTCATATTGGACTGGGGTGTTACATTAGAAAAATAAGTTGTGGGGTTCTGATTAGTGGCCTAAAGCACACAAGGTGATGTGATTGATCAAGGGAGAATTTCACCAGAGTCAATAATGGCTGAAGGAGTAGTCGCGAGCGCGCTCTGGAGGCAGTGAGAGCACGAGCTTGCCCTGGACCCTACAAGCAAAGGCAAGAGCTCCAATGAGCGAAAATGGAGAGGCCATGGAAAATGAGAGCCGAGGGACGAGGTGGCACGGTCCTTACCTGAGGTATGCGCACACGCGAGCTCCCCTCTCCTCGGCCACCGGCAGGAGAAGTGAGCTGAGAGCGGGGCATATGGTCAGTTTTGAGCAGGAGCGAGGACGGAGGAGAAGGCGGCGTGAGTGGGCGATGCTCTCTGGTTGGTCAAAAAGGGCGGTAGGGTAACAGCGTGGACGGAGCGGAGCAGAGAAGAGACGCCTCGTGGAGCTCAGCTCCTGCGCGACGCGACGGGAGGTGTACGAATGAGCTGACAGCCCAGGCCCAGCTGCAGCGAGATGACGAAACGGTAAGATGGCGGCTGCTCAGGAGCGTTCGATCGGGATCGGACGGCTCAAGAGAATGGGGCGATCGGCCGGTCCAATCGGCCACTTCAATCCAGGCCGTTCTCTCCAAATCGGACGATTCACGTGAGTGGGGCGATCGGCCACTTCAATCCAGGCCGTTCTCTCCAAATCGGACGGATGTGAAGGGCTAAGGGGCGGTGCGGCTGAGCTAGTTGGGTGCAGTCAAGTGGTGAGCTGGACTTATGCGGGAACAGTGAAGGGCTCGGTCGAATGAACAATGCTGAGCCCGAAGTTTGACTGGGGTTTAAGTTTTGCTCCTCTACTATGACCAGGGATTTTAAATAGAAATAAAACTTCTAAAATTCTTAAATAATTAAGGGGTGTTCCTGGGATGACCAAGTACTCCTATAAAATTTGAAAACCCACTATTCATGAGTTATTTGCTTAATTCAAATTCAAATTTAAAAAAGGTTATTTATGGTGTTCGAATTTTCTGTAGTTTGAATTCAAGCCCAAAAATTTGGTAAAAATTATAATAATTCAAGATAATAAATCTAGTATTTGAATAAATTATTTCTAGAAGGTGCTCATAAGTTTTGATTACTAATTTCTTTTGGGAGTTCATATTTGAGTTGTAGGTTCAATGTGTTTTGCGATTTCCCAAGTGAAATAAATTATGCAAAAGATTCAAAAACCAAATTAATGTAAATGAGATGCACACTAACCATCATTAATTGATTTGGGGATGTTACAAGCCATTAGATGTAATATGGTTTGGGATGACTCCATGTGGATAATAAGAATGAATCCACCGTATTCTTACCAATCATGTTGCTGGTACTCCCGTTATCAATGATCAGCTTACATGCATTTTCTTTGATCCTGCAATCAGTTTGAAAGATATGGTGTCGCTATCTTTTCCCAACAATAACTGGGTTATCACTTTGTACCTTTTGAAACATCAAGCAAATACCTTGTTTCATACAACAAATGATAGCCGTCATGGTAAGCAACACCGTCTTCATTTTTGAACAAACCTTCTTCATATGACCTTGACCCTTGCACTTAAAGCATTCAATGTTGCTAGTTCTAACCGTAAAAAATGCACTAGAATCAGCATGTGATACATCTTTGCCTGTTGCACTTATGGCCTTTGAAGCTTCCTTTAATGCACTATGAACCGGTGTAGTGGATGCAATCGGTTTGGGAGTTGATCCCACATCGCCTTCAAGCGATGTTGCACGCCTCCAAGTGCTATGAATGGTTCGGCCACCCCTTGCTTGAGTACCCTTCACCCATTGTTCAGCACACTCCGCTTGATGAAGTAGTTCTTACACGGTGTTGTATTGCATTAAATCAACATGGTTCCGAACATCTTCATTCAGCCCCTCAAAGACACGTGTCATGGTCGCTTCCGCTGACTCACACACATTTGTACGGATCATGAGCACTTGCATCTCTTAATAGTACTCGCTCACCATCTTAGCACATTAAGTAAGTCGTCATAGCTTTGTATGCAGCGTCCTTGTGGATATCGTGAGGATATGTGCACGATCTCAGGATGATGAGTCAATTGGCAATGGCGTTGTTGGTTGGCAAAATCTCGCGATTTCAGGTTTGCTCCAAGGCTTTCAGACCACAGGCGGTCTGACCGGTTGTGTCGGGCGGTCAGACCGCCCGTGGGGAGGTCCGACCGGCCATGTCGGCCGGTCCGACCAGAAAATTGAAAAGTCGTTTTTGGAGCTGAGCCAAAAATAGGTTGTGTAGGCAAGTGAGGGGAGTCTCCTGGTTGTGGTCCCATCATTTTTGGAGCTCCCAGTCAAAAGTTCTATTGAGTTGAAAATTCGTAAGGTTTGGATTTTCACGCTGAAATTTGGTTGTTTGACCGGTCCGACCGCCGTTGTGGGAGCGGTCCGACCGGTCTGAAATCGGTCGGACCGGCCTTGTGGGGCGGTCAGACCGACATTGACTTGGAGGTTAGCCAAGTTTGTATTGATGTGTTTTGATTGTGGTTTATGTATGATTGTCAATGCTTTATTGATGTATATTGCATTGCGGAGCTGACGTGGGTCAAGTTGTGAAGAACTTGTTCCCGGAAACGGTTTGTTTGTCTATTGTCGCGGTGGCTTGCGTGTCAACGACGCCAACGGGAATGGATCGAACTACGCTTGTAGAGCCGAGGTCCGTAACGATCACGGATACGGGAGGTCGTGTGACACAAGCATGGTGCGAATGGGCAAGATGGATCGAACGGGTAGTTCTGCATGCACCGTTGGATCAGGTGGTGCGGATATCGGTGCGAGTCTCTGGAAGGTTCCGATGGGAGTCGGACAAGAGAGGCTTGGCGACGTGATGAGAACCGTTGATCAACCTACACGTGGTGAAGCAGGCGATTGCTTCAATAGTTATGTGTGTGGGTCCCATGTGTAAGTGGTCCCAAAAGTGAAACCCTAGCCCTCTAGTATAAATAGAAAGGGGAGATGGAAAACCTCAAGCATTCATTTGGCCCCTTCTTCCTTTTCTAGGGTTTGGAGGAGAGGAGAGGAGAACTAGGGTTTGGGGTGTGCTCCTTGTGTGAGCTCTTGCCCTCCTTGTTGGAGAGGCTTTGTAAGCATCTTGTGTGATCAAACAATCTTGTGATGCTTAATTGAAAGGTCATTTGTTCCCTTTGTGTTCTTCTCCCTTTTGGATGATTTTGATGCTTCCTTGATTCAAAGGTTTATGCTTGGTCCCTTGGACCATTTTATCTTGCTTTGATGTGTGGGATACTCCTAGAGTCATCTAGATCATCAACCACCACAAGCAAGTCTTGAATCAAGATTTTCATGTTTCTAGGGTTTGTGCACTTCTTTGTAAAACCTTGAGAGATCGATTCTGCAAGTGGATCCAAGGATCGCCGCTAGAAATAGGTCTCTAATATCATTAGAAAGGTGTGCTCGAAATTTGGTCAAGTTTCATTGGTTGAATCAAAAGTTGGATCAAATTTCGTTTTGGATTTGGGTTGAGTTTTCAGTACTGGACTGAACCGGTCAGACCGGTGTTGCAACGGCGGTCCGACCGCCCACTTTTCGCATCGCTAGTATCGCTGGTTGAACTGATGTCCACCGTCCGACCGCCGCTAGTTGCCGGCCGATCATTGGTTGACCGTCGGTGGCCGATCGCCTGCGGTAGCCTGGCCGATCGCAAGATCTGCTAAGAACCGTGAGTTCTTTTCTTCTTTTGTGTCGTGTGGTTGAGGGGTATATCAAATTTAGCACAAGGCTTCCACTGTGCGTTTACTGCTCTTCTTAGCTTTCATAGCTAAAGGAGTAAAGTTCGTGCTGTATTTGATTTAGGCGAGAAAGTTGAGAAAGCGCCTATTCACCCCCCCTAGTCGCCTTTACGGTCCTACAAGTGGTATCGAGCCGTTAGCTCTTCTCATAGATCTTAACTGTCTTTGGAGCCATGGCGACTAACAAGTACTCAACCAAGCCACATATTTTTGATGGAGTTGACTTTGCATATTGAAGGCTCAGATGCAAGCAAATATCGAGGCTCAAGGGCACGCTATTTGGCTTAAGGTGAAAACCCTTATGTCGTGCTAGCCGATGGCGATATGATCACTCCGCATGTGGAGGCCAACAAAGAAGGCTCGAATTATTTGATCCATGGCCTTAGTCGATCCGAGTTTGAGCGTGTTGCTCACTTGCGGTCGCTTCATGAGATCCGCGGACTCTTTGTAATTATCATGAAGGGTCCATCGCGATCATGGAAGTGAGATGTAACCACCAAGAAAGTATACTCAAAGATCGAGCAAAGGCCTAGTGAGTCTTTGGATGAGCTGTGGGGACAATTTTTTAAGATTCTTCATGATCTCCGCGCTGTTGACTTGGTATTTTCTGAGTCTGAAAATGCACGCCAGCTTTTGGGTGCTCTTGATGTGAAGGTCTGGGGAATGAAGATCACTTCCATCAATGACAACACTGTCATGAGTGAGCTTACCATGGATAAGCGTTACTCGAGGTTGAAGACGCATGAGATTGATTTTATCTCGCGTCTCCCCAAGACAGAGTTAATGGCATTAGTGGTCGACAAATCCAAGGGTTGTTCTTCTGAGTCTCTTGATTGCAGCTCATCTGGTTTTTCATTATCTGCTTTACATTCTTTAAGCGATGAGCAACTTGAGAAACTGCCCGAGGATGACTTGGCCCTCCTATCCACCAAATTCACAAGAGCGTATAACAAGGTGAGGAATAGGAGGAGAAGTGGACCTATCACATGCTTCGAATGTGGTGAGCCAAACCACATTCGTTCGAGATGCCCCAAGCTAAAGGGCAAGGAGGAGAAGGAGACACGAAGACATCCCCAGGAGAGGGATGCAAAACCCAAGAAGACAAACTACCGGAAGTTTGTCAGCCGGGTCCTTGCCGCTCTAGAAAATGTAAACATGAGCGATGTGGACTCGGAAACGGAGGATGACGAGAGTGACTCTCGTGGCAAGAAGAAGGCTCATGATTTCACAGGCATGTGCTTCATGGCCAAGAACAGCCACGACAGCGACTCCTCCAACGATGAGGATCCCTTTAGTGATCCTGATGAGGTATGCCCTTCTATTGCTGACATGAAAAGGGCCTTGGTGCTTGCTGAACAGAAATTGCATAAGCAAGTTAAAATGATTAAGAAGCAGGATATTATGATTGATAATTTGAACCTAGAAGTTGTTAGGCTTAAATCTATTAATCCTGATGATATTTGTGAATCCTGCACTAGCTTGCTTAAAGAATTGACAAGCTTGAAATCTGCTCATTCCTCTGTTACTAATCAACTAAAAGATGCTCTCGATGAACTAGAATCTCTCAAGTCTAGTTCTGCTTGCTTAGATGCCATTTCACTTGATGTGACTGCCATGGAAGCTATCCCTTTAACTTGCTCAAATTGTGCTTTGCTAGAATTAAAACTGGATAGCTCTTTGAAAGAATTGCAAAAATTTGATGCTAGTCACACATGCTCTCATTGTAAGAATAATAGGATTAAGATGCAAGAGATGACAGAAATGCTGGTTTACTCTAGAGTTGCATCTTGTGAAAATTTTCCCAAGCTTACAATAGAGATTGAAGCCTTAAACAAGACTCTTGAAGAAAAGGCTAAAATTGAAAGATCCATGTCCCTTACTGCTTCCAAGAAAGTTATTGATTCTAACTCTTGTGTTTTGAATGCTGAAGTTGAAACCATGATTAATCAGATTCAAGAGGCATTTAGAGTCAAATTTAAGGAGCAGTTGAATAGGAATAAGGAATCCTATTGTGTGTCTTGTGAGGCCTTCAAAGTGGAAGTGGCCCTTCTTAAGAGTAAGCGTAATGAGGTAATCAAGTCTAGCAAGTGCACTAGATGTGAAGGTTTAATTAAAGAGAATGATTACCTCAAGGTGACTCTTGAGAAGTTTTCAAGTGGGAAAAAGAAACTCAACATGATTCTTGATCAATCCAAGGTGAGCGTGAAAAATAGTGCTCTAGGTTTCAATCCCCTAGAGCATTCCAAGAAAAACCCACCTAGGATTGCTAGAGTTGTGAAGAATGGTCTGTTTGAGCTAGAACCTCCTAAGCCATCCGGGGTTGTTTTCAAATCCGCTGGTTTTGCTCAAACTCTTTCTGGCAAGAAAGGTGCTTTTACTCATTCTGTACAGACCTCTCAAAAGGTCTAGTATCATTGCACTTTCTGCAAGAAAGAAGGCCATACTGTTGAGTTCTGCTTCCGGAGAGCAAAACTTGAGAGAAAAGAGAGGATGAGCGCCCGAGATCCATTAGAGGAGTCCTTCTCCACTGTAGTCTCTAGAGCTAGGCACCGCTTATCGCAACACATATAGGCCTAGATTTGTAGAGAACTTTGTAGACTCTTTTGGTGGGTCTAGGCAAGATGTTGGATTAGGACATCGTGAGGAGAGACCACGGGTAGCACCTAGACAGGGGAGTATCGATCTTTTGGTAGATCGTTTTGAGAGGTCTAGGTGGTTCTCATGTGCATCCTTATGATTTTATTCCCGATCATGTTTCATTGCTTCTCTGCTGCTCCCGCACATCGTGCTTCTCAAGATCAATTCTCGATCATTTATCACTAACCCCAAGATCGAGGCACGGATGTTTTCGATTGTGCTTTTAGGTCCGGCTGTGCGAGGAAGGAGGACATATGGCTTGTTGACTCGGTGTTCTCGACATATGACCGAGATTCTAGATGGTTCTCCTCCTCACACGTGCATCCGCAACGAATTGATTACCTTTGGGGATGCTTCTACCGGACCGTGGATCGCAAAGGGCACCGTGGCGCGTCAACGACAAGTTCATGCTTAAAGACGCCGCTTGGTAAGTAAGTCGAGGTATAATCTTCTATCTGCTTCTCACCGCTTGATGAGGGTCTAGAAGTGAGGTTTAAGCGTGGTGAGTGTAGAGTTCTAGATTCCTGGGTGAGCTTGTCTTTGAGATCTCCGTGTTTGAGAAGATCTTCTGTGCAAATTTCAAGATTTCTTCACTTCCAGGTCCTAGGTGTCTTGTAGCCTCGATTCTCATGATCTTGTTTTGTGGCATCGTAGACTTGGGCATATAGGTTTTGATCATTTGTCTAGAGTCAGTTGCAAGGACTTGATTAGAGGTTTGCCTAGGCTAAAGGTTGTTAGAGATCTTGTGTGCTCGCCTCAGAGACATGGTAAGATGGTGTCCGCTTCCCACCCACCTCTTACTTTGGTAATGACTGATGGACTGTGATGCCTTCTTCACTTAGACACAGCTTGGTCCTTCTAGAGTTCAACACCGGTGGGAAATGGTATGTGCTGGTGGTTGTGGATGATTACTCCAGGTATTCATGGGTTTATTTTCTTGCTTCTAAGGACGAAGCATTTGGATTCTTTAGAGATTTGGTCCTTAGAATTGTTGTTGAGATACCTGAGCTTTGAGAGCCATTAGGAGTGACAATGGGATGTAATTCAAGAATTCTTCTTTTCTACCTTCCGCACTAATAGGGAATTGAGCATCGCTTTTCTTCTCCTAGAGTTCCCAAACAGAATGGTGTGGTAGAAAGGAAGAATGTAACCCTTGTAGAGATGGCTCTGACTATGCTAGATGAGCATTCTACTCCTAGGAGATTTTAATGAGGCGATCTCTCCGCTTGTTATATCTCCAATAGGGTTTTCTTGAGATCTGTGGTTGGGAAGACCTCTTATGAACTTAGATTTGGTCATTCTCCCAAAGTCTCTCATTTCAAGATTTTTGGTTGCAAGTGCTTCATTCTTAAACATGGCAACCTTGATAAATTTGAGTCTAGATGCTTTGATGGCATATTTCTTGGATATCCTGCTCATTCTCGTGGCTATCGTGTTTTTAATGTTGATACTAACAAAATTGTTGAGACTTGCGAAGTCACTTTTGATGAGACTAGTCCTGGTACTAGACCCGATGCTACAGGTACACAGGATCCTGAACTTCAAGGAAGCATCTTCGTCGATGATGACTCTGAGGATGAGGAACCAAACCATCCTCCAGCTACTTCTGAGAGGGTGGAGAGCCCGCTACTACTACTCCGCCACCGAGCAGCCTCCTCCTATCCTCACCGACGATCTGAGTGGCTCTGTTCCTACCTCGACAACTCATGGGGTAGAGGCCACTTCTGCACCAGGAGCACCTCTTCGTATTCAGCGACAACATCCACCTGAGCAGATGAT
The DNA here is from genome assembly GCA_036346395.1 of Hsuehochloa calcarea. Lineage (NCBI taxonomy): Eukaryota > Viridiplantae > Streptophyta > Magnoliopsida > Poales > Poaceae > Hsuehochloa > Hsuehochloa calcarea. The sequence goes on along the minus strand of CM070599.1, from coordinate 13,093,075 downwards.
TGGGGATCTTCAAGAGCGAGTCACTCGCCTGTGTTTATTTCTCCCGATTCTCCCGCACACTCGCTTTTGTCGCTTCTTTTGAACCCCGAGATATCACCCATGCTTTATCTGATGCCTCTTGGGTCAATGCCATGCATGAAGAGCTTGAGAACTTTGAAAGAAACAAAGTCTGGACTTTAGTTGAGCGACCTTCTGATTCTCATGTTATTGGAATAAAATGGGTTTTTAAAAATAAGCAAAGTGAGGATGGATTGGTTGTTCGCAATAAGGCTAGACTTGTAGCTCAAGGTTATTCCCAGGTAGAGGGCTTAGACTTTGAAGAGACCTTTGCTCCAGTAGCTAGATTGGAGGCCATTCGCATTCTTTTAGCATTTGCAACATCCAAGGGTTTCAAGCTTTTTCAAATGGATGTTAAAAGTGCTTTCTTGAATGGCTTCATAGAAGAAGAGGTCTTTGTCAAGCAACCTCCGGTTTTGAAAATCAAAATTCCCAAACCATGTTTTTAAACTCTAAAGCCCTCAGATGGATTGAAACAAGCTCCTAGAGCTTGGTATGACATGCTTAAGAGTTTCTTGCTTGAAAATAATTTCAAAATGGGAATGGTTGATAAAACCTTGTTCACTCTCAGGCATGGCAGTGATTTCTTGTTGGTTCAGATTTATGTGGATGATATTATTTTCGGTGGTTCTTCTCATGCTTTGGTGTTCAGATTTTCGATTCGATGAGCAAGTGAGTTTGAGATGAGCATGATGGGAGAGTCGACATTCTTCCTTGGCCTACAAATCAAGCAACCAAAGAAGGCACCTTCGCTCACCGAGTAAGTATACAAAGGACCTTCTTCGCGCTTCAATATGGGAAGCAGAGGCCAATGTCTACTCCCATTGCTACTACCACCGTCATCGACCTCGATGAGGATGGAGAGTCCGTGGACCGTAAGAGTATCGCAGATGATTGGCTCCTCCTCTATCTCACAAATACGAGGCCAACATACAATTTGCCGTATGTCCGCGGCGCTCGCTTTGCTTCCTCGTGCTTCTCATCGCAAGCAAGACGTCAGATCTTCGTGTATCTTCAAGATACTCTTGACTTTGGACTCGTATTCTTCTTCTTCGCTCTCTCAATTCGAGCATTTTCGATGCTGATTTTATGGGTGTAGAGTGGATAGGAAGAGTACTTCGCACTTGTCATTTCTTGGGCACATCTCTTGTTTCTTGGTCTTCTAGAAAATACTTACATTGCACACCCACACCGAGGCCGAGTATCTAATCGCCGCCGATGGTCGCTCTCGTGTTCTCTGGATTCTATCCACGCCGGGACTATGGGTTATCCTTGAGAAGTGTTCCTCTTTTCGTGACAACACTTCGACAATATTGCCAAAAACCAAAGGCAACATTCCAGACTAAACACATTGATATTCGATTTCATTTTCGAGAGACCATGTTGAGAAGGGTGATGTTGTGCTCCATTTTGTAGAGTCGTAACAACGGTTTGCGATATTTTTACTAAAGCTCTTGATTCTTCTCGCTTTGTCGCTTATGGGAGAGTTAGGGTTATTAGTCCTATTGGGCTGTTTTGAGGGGGAAGTTGTTCTTTTGCATTCATTGTATCTTAATGCATGTTTCAATTCATTTGTCTTGCATTGTATGATAAAAGTTGTGGAGCTTTGATCTTTATCCTTGTATGATTTGATTTCATATTCTATACCTTGTCATATCAAGTGTCACCGCTAGACCTCTTTATGGCCTTTCTTGTTTTGCTTAGCTTCGCTTTGCTAGCTTTATATCTGTGAACAAATTGAATCAAACCATGTCTTGTTGGATCTTGTGTCTAGTTCTCGCTCTAGTGATCCTCTTATGATTCTTGCCATGTCAAATAGGTTGAATTGAGTCTTGAACTTTTGAGATGAAAATGAGCTTTTATCTTCTTAAGTCAAGCAAATGAAAATGAGATTTTCTCATATGAAAAACTGATCTCACCAATTCTTTCTCATGAGACGGCTTGCCATTGCACTAGGCATGAACTCGGGGAGTTTTGGATGACCTAGATCATTCTTTTAAGCTTATCGCTTGAGATGGTCGCGCAAGGCTTGAGATCTAGCACATTGAAAAAAATCATTTTAGGAAAATGCTCAAAAGGCTATGTGCTTGAGTTTTGCTTCAAAAGTGTACTCTTAATGCTCAAAATACCTCGGTTCTTGTTTTGAGACTCTTTTACTTATAGACATGGCTTGACTCATTTTTGGTTGTCATTAGTGAAACTATGATATTGAGCAACCCTTCATGGTTTTAATTCTTTTAATCTCGACATCGCTATCTTGGTTTTAGCTTTAAAGATATATTTTGCCATGATTGGATATGGCTTCTACTCTTTATATGGCTTGGTATAATACTTGTACTGTCTACTTGGTTAATGGTCATGGCTCCTTTTACTAAAGTTCAAAAATAAAGTCATTCCTTCATGCTCTTTCTTTTCCCATGCATCTTGATGAATTCATTGTCAAAGGGGGAGAAAGATTGTAGTGGTTGGTTTCCTACATAAAAGAACACACTTATAAAAAGAAGAAAATGAGCCTTTTGAAAATTTGTGATCATAGTGAGTTGAGTCTCTGGGTTTTATTGCCTGTTTCTGATTTTAATTGCAATTGAAGAAGACTCTCAATGATCATAGGTCAAATAGTCATTTTGTCTTTCATATGGACCTAAGTGAGATTTTTGGCTATTTTCTGGAATTTGAATCCTCTTGTGCTTTCATTGCCTTATCTCACTTGCTTGTACTATCCTGAAGCCAGCTTGGTCGGTTCCTAGGCTTTTTCATGCTTATGGACCAAGTTGTGTCTTTATGCGAAAACGACGAAGTTTTTACTTTTCATTTCGAAAAACCACATTTTCTTGATAATTGCCAATGTGTTCATCAAGGGGGAGATTGTGGATATCGTGAGGATATGTGCACGATCTCGTGATGATGAGTCAATTGGCAATGGCGTTGTTGGTTTGCAAAATCTCGCTTTGGGTTTGTTCCAAGGTCGCTGCACCACAAAGCGTCCGACCGGTTGTGTCGGGCGGTCAGACCGCCCGTGGGGAGGTCCGATCGCCATGTCGGCCGGTTCGACCGGAAAATTGAAAAGTCGTTTTTGGAGTTGAGCCAAAAATAGGTTGTGTAGGCAAGTGAGGGGAGTCTCCTGGTTGTGGTCCCATCATTTTTGGAGCTCCCAGTCAAAAGTTCTATTGAGTTGAAAATTCCAGAAGGTTTCGGATTTTCACGCGAAATTTGGCTTGTCTTTTGACCGGTCCGACCGCCGCTGTGGGAGCGGTCCGATCGCTCGAATCGGTCTGACCGCCTTGTGGGGCTGGTCGACCAAGATTGACTTGGAGGTTAGCCAAGTTTGCATTGATGTGTTTTGATTGTGGTTTATGTATGATTGTCAATGCTTTATTGATGTATATTGCATTGCGGAGCTGACGTGGGTCAAGTTGTGAAGAACTTGTTCCCGTAAACGGTTTGTTTGTCTATTGTTGTGCAGGTGGCTTGCAGGTCAACGACGTCAACGGTGAATGGATCGGGACTACGCTTGTAGAGCTGAGGTCCAGAACGATCACGGATACCGGGTGAGGTCGTGTGACACAAGCATGGTGCAGAATGGGCAAGATGGATCGAACGGTAGTTCGCATACCGGTTGGATCAGTGTGCGGATATCGGTGCGAGTCTCTGGAAGGTTCCGATGGGAGTCGGACAAGAGAGGCTTGGCGACGTGATGAGAACCGCTGATCAACCTACACGTGGTGAAGCAGGCGATTGCTTCAATAGTTATGTGTGTGGGTCCCATGTGTATGTGGTCCCAAAAGTCAAACCCTAGCCCTCTAATATAAATAGAAAGGGGGGAGATGGAAAACCCTCAAGCATTCATTTGGCCCCTTCTTCCTTTTTCTAGGGTTGAGAGGAGAGGAGAGGAGAACTAGGGTTTGGGGTGTGCTCCTTGTGTGAGCTCTTGCCCTCCTTGTTGGAGAGGCTTTGTAAGCATCTTGTGTGATCAAGCAATCTTGTGATGCTTAATTGAAAGGTCATTTGTTCCCTTTGTGTTCTTCTCCCTTTTGGATGATTTTGATGCTTCCTTGATTCAAAGGTTTATGCTTGGTCCCTTGGACTATTTATCTTGCTTTGATGTGTGGGGATACTCCTAGAGTCATCTAGATCATCAACCCCCACAAGCAAGTCTTGAATCAAGATTTTCATATTTCTAGGGTTTGTGCACTTCTTTTGTAAAACCTTGAGAGATCGATTCTACGAAGTGGATCTGAAGGATCGTCGCTAGAAATAGGTCTCTAATATCATTAGAAAGGTGTGCTCAAATTTGGTCAAGTTTTATTGGTTGAATCAAAAGTTGGATCAAATTTCGCTTTGGATTTGGGTTGAGTTTTCAAGATCGACGAACCGGTCGACCGGTGTTGCAACGGCGTCCGACCGCCGCTTTTCGATCGCCAAGATCTTGCTGTGTCGAATCGATGTCCACCGTCCGACCGCCGCTTAGTTGCCGGCCGATCATTGTTGACCGTCGGTCAGACCGCCCGTGGTAGCCGGTCAGACCGCCAGTACCCAGTTAAGAACCGTGAGTTCTTTTCTTCTTTTGTGTCGTGTGGTTGAGGGGTATATCAAATTTAGCACAAGGCTTCCACTGTGCGCTTACTGATCTTCTTAGCTTTCATAGCTAAAGGAGTAAAGTTCGTGCTGTATTTGATTTAGGCGAGAAAGTTGAGAAAGCGCCTATTCACCCCCCCTAGTCGCCTTTACGGTCCTACAGTCCTTGTATAGTATGTCAGCATGAATCGTTCCCACGCAACTTGCTTCATTGCCTTTCAACTCGTATGGTGAGCTTGATTCTCCCAATACGGTCGCCTTCACATTCTTCACTTCGCCACGACATCCTCCCTGCTCAAAGACCTCGACGATCAAGGTAATCACGCCGGATATTATTGATGTCTTTCACGATCATTAGAAATAGCCTCCTCCTAATAAACAAAGATAGAAGTCATCTCCATCACGGCTTACAACACGCTGTGCATGTCCATATTGTGGTTGGGGTAGCACCGCTTTATTATCTTCTAATGGAAGTGGTAACCTCTCCTCTAGGCGACGGGTAGCAAGGTTCGATTGTCGAAACCTTACATCATACATCGCTCGCTTGTGTTAAGACGATCGCTCAAACGTGTCTTGCACCCCTTGGATTTGTGCTTCAAGTTGATGGCATAACACCTTCTCGTGATGAAGAAAATAGCCGGTAGTAGCATCAAATTGAACACGACGCTCGTAATATCAGATCACTATACATTACCTCCTCGTTCGATCCACCCTTAGAGCCACGCTTGCTAGTTCTCGACATGATGATCAACCTCAAAGTACTAAGAAAAAAATTCACATACCATGATCAACCACGCTTTGATACCAAAATGATATGGATCAACGTGTAGTTGATGTGTAATGTAGCCCAATCTTTCGCGGTACTTGAATTTCAATCATGACCAAAGCAAAACCCAAGCTTTCCTCTTTCTTGGTTCGGCAAAACGGAAGAACAAGTGTATATCTAAAGTAAATAATGATACTAGGTTGAGGGTGAATCAATCCGAAGAGAGAAACAAAATCAAACCAAAGGACAACACCAAACCGTGAGCAATTGAGGATACCACTAACCGATGAGATGATTCACAAGGAATCACGGATCTTGGAAGAAAAGCCGCCCTCCAATATTCACGCAATCACAAAACCCTAGATGGGAAGTTCTGAAACATATGTATTGATTATGCGTCACATAACCAAGTGATTTTTTTTTATATTTTCTTCAACTCAAACCTGCTAACAATGGGGGGTCTACCCCTGAATATATAGGATCAGTGGACAGTACATGCGTGTGAACAGTGTACGAAATTAACTCCTATTGCAAACTCCCACTTTAATTCAAAAAAAATAAACTAACCAATTACACATAATTCTGAATTAAATAAATTTTTAAAGAAAGAGCTGAATTGGAATTGTACCAATCCAAATCCATTTCAGATTATGCGACTGAATCTGAATTGATTTCAGATTTGAATACGAATTTGTGTCCTTTTTCTTATCTTCGCCAAAATCTTGGTACTTCCCTCTTTCGGTCATCTCTTACCTAACTTGGTTCTTGGCCACCACATGATCTCCCCACAAATCCTTCCTTCTCCCTTTCAGCCACTCACTCGTGACTCCAACTCTCCAATTGTTTGTTCTTGACCTTTCGTAAACAAGACAATTCTCCATATGCTTTTACTTGGCTCCTCTTTTGGCCGAAAGTAAACACGGATCTCTTTTGGCTTAATGGAACTTTGCTCTATTTTGGCTAGCTCCTCCTTCCTCTCCTCTCTCTTGGCCAAAATGAGCCCTTTCTCTCTTTCTTCCCGCAAAATAGCGAAGAGTGAAGACTTAGCATCACATTATGATTTAACATCACTCACTTTTATACTATAGGCACCTATGGCCTCATCATTTATTCCATCTATTTTGGAGACCCAAATAAGCCAATATAGATCTGTTGTATATACTACGGTAGTCTAGGATCACACTAGTACACACAGTGGTAACATCAATGAAATATCGTTCCACATACACGAAATACTAAAAAAGTAACAAATAACATTTATTATTATAATAGCGACCTTATGGTCAAAACTTACAATTAATAGCCTTAAAGGCTGAACATCTCAAATAAACTGCAATAAAGAGAATAAGATAATATTCAAGTGTAGCCCATTCATACACTTACAGACAATCGACCGGGGTAGCACGATCTAATTATCCACGATCATCGAAGTATAAGTCATCATTGACCACCGAAGTGTTGATAGTGTCTTCAATAACTAAACAACATTGTATATAGCAAGGATGAGTACATGGAGTACTCAACAAGTTGTGCCCACATAATACAAATATAAATGTATGACTACTACAAAGGAAATGACTTTTTTTTGCTTCTTTTGCATAAATCGAGTGTTGCGTTTAAATACTATAAATAGATTGAGTGTAATTCAAATTAAGAATAATAAGTAAACAAGAATAACACAATGTTTCATTCAATTATCATTCCCAACTTGTTCAGAATATCTACTTCTTATGTGAAACCTCAAATATGTCTATGACCGCATACATAACTATTCAAATAATTTTTGTAACACTCTGCAGAAATTATACAACCTTTCCCAAACCATACATCATCCTGCAACGTCCAACTTTTCAGATTGGGCCAGGTTTGCATTTTAATTGGACCGAAATTTTTTCCCGGTATGGATTTTTACCGGGCGGTCACCGGTAAGTCCGATGTTTCCGATTTTCAGCCGGTCGATTTTTTTGAACCCTGCCCACTGCTGGGCTCCTTCCACGTCACGTTCCACTCGTTCAACCAATCGGTCGCTGATGACGTGGACCAGTGGCTCGCCAACGTGATGCAACGCGACGCAGTGGAGATTCATGTCGACGCGCACCGGAAAGGCCAGCGCCTCTACAGCCGCGAGAGCGATGGTGGATACTGTCGTGACACGTACGGTCCAGATGGACACAGCAATGACGAATCCGACGGTGATGACCCCGACGATTTCAGGAACCGAAAAAACCGCGACCGAGCATTACCACATCCCAAGGAGGCTCTACTCCTGCGCCGCCGTGCGAACGTTGTGCCTCGGCTCGTGCTTCCTCGACCTACCAGACGCGCTCCACCTCCCGTCCGTCGAGAGGCTGGCGCTGAGCTGGATCGTCGATTCGGGCCGAGACATCCAGCGGCTGGTCTCCAGATGCCCGCGCCTCACCGACCAGACACTGGACTCGTGTCGCCGCGTACGGACTCCTCGACAGGCGCCGCAAGAGACTACCCCTCCGGCGCTGCCACGGCGCGTGCTTCACCGTAGACGCCTCTGAGTTGCGAGCATTCGACGAATTCTCACTTGTCCCTCGCCGAATTGCCTCCCAAGATAGTGTCCTGCAACATTGATCTCTGCGGCAAGATGATCTCCAGCGAGGCGGAGTTCGTCAAACTCGTACAGTTTTTTTGATCACGTTGATCCTATCTTTTCAATGTGGTATATTGTTTGCTCAAACTACTATGCATACTTAATTTGAGTTATTTAGTAATCATCTATTATTGCATTGATCCTACCTTGAAAAAGTCACCCTAAGAATATTATCCACACCTTCTGGTTGGCAGATCACGCCCATCCCACTGCCCCCAGCCTCGCGTCCTGTGAAAAGTTTGCTTGCGCCTTGACGCACCAGATCCTTTTCTCCCTGTTTCTGCAAAATAGACCAAGAATGAGCCCATGGCATACAGGAAATGCTACTTGGATGGGATGAGACGGCCATTTTGTCTCAAACCAATTCAAATTCCTTGCTTTTCCAAATAGACCAGCACACCGCAACAATTCCAACACAAACAATCAGCCGCAAAGATTTCCCACACCCTGCCAACCAAGCTCCAAACATCAGAGCAATGTTTCGAGGGAGAGAACAACCAAAACGTGCAGCAATTTGCATGAGGACGCTTATGTCACCATCCAGAGCCAGAGACATGGGAACTCTGAGGATGAGGACGCCCTGGCTGCGGATGCTCAACATGATATAGGATCATGTTAACTCTATTTGATTTTACAAAAAAAACGCGTCGACCATTATATGTGCTATAGAGCACAAACCCACCTTTAGGCATAGGCATACTAGTTCCTTGCATCATATTTTCCCTCCTCTCTTCCATCTGCAGTGCTCTGCTGATGATAAGAGAACTAAAGAACTGTCCTTTATGTTTACTATCTAATCTCAGTACTTACTGTTGGAAATAGGCCTATTTTCTATAATTCCAAAGCATGTATGGTTTAGTACCATATTGCTAAGGTAAGGTGGAGAAGCACAACATATAAGGTGGAGTCATTGCCACTTTTTAAAACATGTGACACATGGATGAGGGTGGCACGAGGAGAGCTTTGGCTAAACACACACGCGCGCACGCACGCGTGCGGGCATTCGCGCATTTTCACGTGAAAAATCGTGCGACCGTGCCGTGACGTAGCGCGCCACTTGGCAGACCAAGTCCACTTTGTTTTTGCTGAACTATACAACTCTCTCTCTGTTTGAATGAGATTCAAACGTTTGAATTTGAGGCTTTATTGGGTGATGATGATAGGCGTTACCACTCGGTAAATGGCTACTTAATCACCGGGCCACTATCATCTCTATATATATGCCTAAAGACGTCCAGATCATTGCGCATAGACTCTGCCTCATTTCTTCTCTTCTTACTCTGAAATCATGTGCTGTTGTACCGCGCCATCTGAACCTCGTCGACTCTTCTTCTCGGCGTGCACCGTGAAGAAGAGAAGCGGTATCTCCGAACCGCTGTCGCTGCGTGAAGACCGCACGGGACGGCAATAAGGTTTCGGCAACAGACATCTCGCGCGACCGCCGTGTGGTTGATTCGCTTGCGTCATGCCGCTTCCTTTCTTCATCGAACACGGCGTAAAGTATTTCGTGGGTCTGACTGTCTTGCTATATTCTGGTTTTTGAATATATTGTGAAGTACAATGGTTTGCCTGTTGTTAGTACTGGTTTATGCATCATTAGTCTTTTGCAATATCTGTTGTCTATTAAAATATAGAATTAAAATATTGCCCTCATATTCAACATTCCAGAAATCTTATTGTAAACTTTGTTGCAACACAACTATGGCTGAAGCTTCTGATGCTATGAAACCTGAGAGGTTTTCTTGTCAGAATTTTCGAGATGGCGCATCAGAGCCAAGTTCGCTCATGTCTTTGGGGTCGTGGTGGATAATACACCCGCAGATCCATTTGCGATGGATCGCGATATGCGCTCGATAATGCGAACAAGATCGCTTAGGTCGCATTCTCACCATTCCGCGCATCACTCTACGATGTGTATATGGACTATAAGTCCGCCACAGAGTTGTGGGATGCACTAGAGCACAAATATGCAGAGGTAGAGGCAGGTCACTGGCTCTAGATCTGTAAGCAATTCTTCGACTTTAGCATGGATAAGGCTAAGTCCATAGTTGGCCAAGCTCATGATCTCCAGCTATTGGTTGGTGAGATTGCGCACCTGGGCTGTGTGTTGCCTCCTAAGTTTGTGGCTGCGGGTATTGTCGCCAAACTTTCTGTTTCTTGGAGGGATTTTGCAACTAGCTTGAAACACAAGAGGGAAGAGATTTCCGTTGAAGATCTCATTGCTGCCCTCGATGTGGAAGAAAAGGCAAGAGCAAAAGATGCACCCAACACTTCTGGTCAGAACAATGCAAATTTCATAGAGAAAAAGATTGTTGCGAAGAAGTACAAATCCAACAAACCGAACAAGACAACTAGCTTTATGAAGAAAACTGAGTAAAAGGATATGAAGAACATCACCTGCTTTGTGTGTGGGAAAAACGGTCATATGGTGAAAGACTGTCATTTCCGCAAGAGCAGAGATGGTGACCAGCTGAAGAAGAAGGCTGTCAACGTGATCATAGGTGAGGCCTCGACTTCAGGAGGGTATAGTAATTCTCCTATTGTTTTTTTAGCATATCAATCCACTGATTGGTGGGTTGATACTGGTGCTAATGTTCACGTTTGTTCTGATATTTCCTTGTTTTCTTCTTACCAGGCAGCAGGGGCTTCCTCTGTCCTAATGGGAAACAGGTCGCATGCTTCTGTTCTTGGTCTTGGCACGGTGAATCTGAAGCTTACTTCAGGGAAGATTGTCCACTTGAGGAACGTAAAGATGCTCCTACAATAAACAAGAACCTCGTTAGTGGTTACAGACATGTAGGGACTACTATAAGCTAGTCTTTGAGTCAAATAAAATTGTAATGTCTAAGTTCGGGAATTTTGTTGGTAAAGGCTATGAGAGCGAAGCTTGTTCCGCTAAATACTTTAGAGTCTTGTTATAATCAATGTTGCAACTGGTTTAAATAAATGTGAGGTAAATATTTGGCATTCTCGCTTCATCATTTGGTTTTGATAGTATTGCTAGAATGTCCAAATTAGATTTAATTCTAAAATGTGAAATTGTCAAAGGATCAAAGTGCTACTATGTGTGCAAGCAAAGCAACCTCGCAAACCCTTTAAGAGATTAGAGGACGAAAAGAACTTGGCACCATTAGATCTTGTTCATTCAGATTTGTGTGAAATGAATGGACTATTGACAAAAGGAGGCAAAAGATATTTTTTAACTTTGATTGATGATGCAACACGTTATTGTTATGTGTTTTTGCTAAAAACTAAGGATGAAGCTTTAAACTACTTTAAGATTTATAAGGCCGAGGTTGCGAACCAACTAGAGAAGAAAATAAAAATACTAAGGTCTGATCGTGGAGGAGAGTACATCTCTCATGAATTTTCTCAATTTTGTTCTGAGCATGGAATAATCCATGAATTTACATCACCGTATTCACCCCCAATCAAATGGGGTAGCTGAGAGAAAAAATCGGACACTAACAGACTTGGTTAATGCCATGTTAGAGAGTGCTGGTATGCCTAAGGCATGGTGTGGGGAAGCTATATTGACATCAACTTTTGTCCTAAACAGAGTAATCAATAAAAAGAGTGAGATTACTCCTTATGAGGGATGGAAGGGGAGAAAACCGAATGTCAATTTTCTGCGAACTTGGGGGTGTTTGGCAAAGGTCAATATACCATTGCAGAAAAAGAGAAAGCTTGGACCTAAAACAATCGATTGTATTTTTCTAGGATATGCTCATAATAGCACGGCTTATAGATTTTTAGTAGTTAAATCATAAACTCTTGAGATTATTGCTAACACAATAATGGAGTCGATAGATGCTTCATTCTTTGAGGATTATTTTCCTATGAGAACTACAGGCAGTACTTCATAAACCAAGAATGTTCAAATTGAAAATTTTAAAAGTGAGAATAATCAAACTTCTGAACTTCCCACCATTTCTAAACCAATATGTGATATCCCTGAGAATGATAACAATCTAGTCGCAGAAGCTCCTCGAAAGAGCAAGAGACAAAGGGTTGAGAAAACCTTTGGTGATGACTTTATTGTATACCTCGTGGATGATGTGAGGCTTATGCATCTTCTGATGCTGAGTATTGGAAAGAAGCAGTCTGTAGCGAGATGGACTCTATCATGGCTAACGGGACTTGGGAGATAACTGATCATCCTATCTGGTGTAAACCTGTAGGATGTAAGTGGATCTTCAAAAAGAAAGTAAGGCCTGATGGTACTATTGAGAAGTACAAGACAAAACTTGTGGCCAAGGTTACTCCCAGAAAGAGGGAGAAGATTTCTTTGATACCTATTATCCTGTCGCCAGATTAACCACCATCAGAGTGCTTCTTGTGTTAGCATCTTCCTATAGTCTACATGTCCATCAAATGGATGTAAAGACAGCTTTTCTTAATGGAGAGCTGGAGGAAGAAATCTATATGGATCAACCGGATGGTTTTGTGATTTTTTGACAGGAAAATAAGGTATGTAGATTATTAAAATCATTATATGGTCTAAAGCAAGCACCTAAACAATGGCACGAGAAGTTTGATAAAACTTTGATATCTGCTGGCTTTGTTGTGAATGAAGCTGATAAATGTGTATATTATCGTTATGGTGGGGGTCAAGGAGTGATCTTGTGTTTGTATGTGGATGACATACTTATATTTAGAACAAACACTACCGTAATTGACGAGGTCAGATATTTTTTTACTCGATGCTTTGATATGAGAAACTTAGGAGAGGCAGATGCCATTCTGAATATTAAATTGATCAAGAACGAGGATGGGATCACTTTAAGCCAATCCCATTATGCTGAGAAAATATTAAGCCGTTTTTGATGGAAACGAGGTGTCCGATCTTTCGATGAGATTGATAACTATCGATTTTGGTGGCGGTGACTCTCACGATCCGACTACAACCGTACGACGACGCTTGCGCCTTAGCAATCGCTGAACCAACTCCGAAGTGTTATTGACCTCGCTGGAGGCGTGATCAACCTGAACACGAAGTTCAATCCCTGCGAGCAATCGAAGAACTAGCAAGAATAAGATATAGACAATCTGATATTGCGAATAAGAAGGAAGCATAAATTGTATTGCGAATAGCAAAGATGGGATCCCGAAGCTGTCTTGACAGGTGGTCGTTCGACACAACTGAAGAACAAAGTTTGCACAATGCTAAACCTAAACTCAACGAAATCCAAGTCCTAGCAACGGAGGTGGCGGCTCCTTTATAGGGAGAACGACCAGGGGTGGCGTCCAATGCACGCCCTAGGGTTACACGGCCCATGGGCCCAAGTGGGGGTGGTGCAGCACCCTTTTTGACTCGTACTCAGAAATCAACGTGGACTCTTTTGAGGATTTCGGCCGGCTCAGATGGAATTTGAAGATGAGGTTGGATCCGTTGGAGAGTAGACTTCATAAGCTTTCCATGAAGTACAAGAACGTCCCAAACGGAGTCCGTATGAGGAAGTTACGCCCATTTGAACTTGGTACCATCGCAGCAGTCTCCGACTCGATTCCGAACGTGTCCAACTCGAATTCGTGCTTGACTTGGTCCTAAAGTGACATGGTGACCTTCATTATTCCTTCCGTGCATGTCCATGACTCCATGTCCCTTTCCTACATCCTTTCCCAAGTTCCTAAGCACAATTAAATCACTTGCATTAGGTAGTGGTCTATTCTCAGTAACATATGAAGTTAGGAATGAGTTCACCTGGTAATTAAGTTGACGAGCACGAGCTCGAGTAAGTGGTCCTTGCAACACTTGCTGTGGATGAGTTGTATCCATAGAAGGGATGTCCTCATCAGTTTTGGCTATGAGAATTGTAAAATTTCTCTAACGCCCTATGATGCGAGCATTAAACGTCGAGAAAACCAAAGGCCAGGAAAAGATCAATTAAGATATTCATAAATTATTGGGTCACTCATGTATTTAGCTGGTGCAACTAGACCTGATATTTTCATTTGCTGTGAGCAAATTAAGTCTGTTTACATCTAACCCAGGAGATGATCACTAGGAGGCACTTGAAAGAGTGTTGCGTTACTTGAAAGGCACAACATCTCTTGGAATTACTTATACTGGATATCCTTCTGTATTAGAAGGATACAATGATTACAATTGGATCTCTGATGCGCATGAGATCAAAGCTACAAATGGCTATGTGTTCACTTTAGCTGGTGCTGCAGTTTCATGGAGGTCTTGCAAACAGACCATATTGACGAGGTCAACCATGGAAGCAGAACCAGTAGCACTTGACACAGCCACTGTTGAGGCTGAATGGCTAAGAGAGCTTTTGTTGGACTTGCCGTTGGTTGAGAAACCAACACCGGCAATCCTAATGTACTGTGATAATCAAACAATATTGGCTAAAGTCACAAGTACAAAGGATAATATGAAGTCCTCCAGACATATGAAGCGCAGGCTTAAATCTGTCAGAAAACTGAGAAACTCCGGAGTAATTACTGTGAATTATATACGCACTGAGAAAAATATGGCAGACCCTTTCACAAAGAAGCTAGCACGGAAGGCTATTTTCGTTGCGTCTATTGACATGGGAATGAGGCCCATTGGAGTTACAACTCAACAGTAACCCATACCTACTTGATCGGAGATCTCGTGACTTAGGTAATGGGAAAAACAAGTTGATGTTTGAACAAGAGAGTACATTTTAAAATACATGTACCTGTGTCCTAATAGATAGAGTACTCTCAACTGTATGGAAGGGTGGCTTAAATCCTTAATGTATTCTAGTATCCAATGAGGGAAAAGGTATTAGCCTACAGGATACCTAAAATGAATACACCTACTTGAGCTTAACTGTGAGGTCACAGTTCATGAGAATATGGCATTCTTTAGAAAGCTCATGAGCAGATAAGGGAGCATGACCAAATAATTCTCCGTTTAGGCGAGGTTTTTTGACAACCTAGTATCAGTTGAGATTTCAAGAGAAATCTAATCATGAAAAGATGTGAATTCAAGGCATAGTCCATTCATCAGCTGTGAGGAGATGAATCTTGTCATTCTAGGTACAAGTTCAACCCGTATGAGACTTACACTAAAAGACTGGTATATTAACAGTACTTCAGCACAATATCCTTGATATCCTATTGTTCCTGCTTTGGAATTGGTGGGGGATTGTTGGAAATAGGCCCATAATAGTGAGATCCATTTTCTATAATTCCAAAGCATATATGGTTTAGTACCATATTGCTAAGGTAAGGTGGAGGAGCCCAATATATAATGTGGAGTTCTTGTCACTCTTTGAAACATGTGACACATGGATGGGGGTGGCACGAGGAGGGCTTTGGCTAAACACACACGCACGCCAAGCGCTGCGCTGCTGCGCATTTTCGCGTGAAAAATCGCGTGACTTGTGACTTTGCGCTCGTATTTTCGCGTGAAAAATCGCGTGACTTGTGACTTGCGACTTGCGACGCGCGACCGTGCCGTGACGTGGCGCGCCACTTGGCAGACCAAGTCCACTTTGTTTTTGCTGAACCATGCAACTCTCTCTGTTTGAATTTGATTCAAACGTTTGAATTTGAGACTTTATTGGGAGATGATGACAGGCAGTTACCAGTGGGTAAATGGCTAGTTAAGTGCGTCAGTTACCAGTGGGTAAATGGCTACTTAAACATTCAGTTACCAGTCATCTCTATATATATGCCTGGAGACGTCCAGAGCATTACGCATAGACTCTGCCTCATTCCTTCTCTTATTCCTCTGAAATCCTGTGCTATTGTACCGCGCCGTTTGAATCTCGTTGACTCTTCTTCTCAGCGTGCACCGTGAAGAAGGGAAGCGGTATCTGCGAACCGTTGTTGTC
The DNA here is from genome assembly GCA_036346395.1 of Hsuehochloa calcarea. Lineage (NCBI taxonomy): Eukaryota > Viridiplantae > Streptophyta > Magnoliopsida > Poales > Poaceae > Hsuehochloa > Hsuehochloa calcarea. The sequence goes on along the minus strand of CM070599.1, from coordinate 13,077,240 downwards.
ATGAAGACCTGCACGGGGGCGGCAATAAGGTTTCTGGGTAGCGCACGTCTGCGCGACCGCTCATGTGGTTGATTCGTCTGCGTCTGCGCTGCTTCCTTTTCTTCTTCGAACACGACAGTAAGTCTTTCGTGGGTCTGACTGTCTTGCTACATTCTGGTTTTTGAATATATTGTGAAGTAGAATGGTTTGCATGTTGTTAGTACTGGTTTATGCATCATTAGTCTTTTGCAATATCTGTTGTCTATTAAAATATGAAATTAAAATATTGCCCTCATATTCAACACTTACATGCTTCCCTAGCCATTGTATGTGCTTATATACTGTAGGTGTGGACATCCAAATTAAGGCCATGTCCGTTCCATATGTACAATAAGTTGTCTCTAAAAAAGCTTCTACATTATCCAGAGACAACCTTCTAGAAAAAGCTAAAATTTTGTCTCTGTTTAAATAATTTAGCACAACACACAAACCTCTTAATTTTACCATGTAAAATGAAGAAAAAGCTTATATGGCCCCATTGTTGTTCATATCTTGCTACAGAGCTCCCTCGTCTAAATTTTCTAACTCCGCTGTTGCCCTCCATGAACAAGACAAATGAATGCACGGACTGCTCACGTACAACGGTACAAGGAAGAGTTTTCTATAGGAGTTCTCTTTCTTTCCTTCTTATGTTATGATGTCCATCTCTTGCCAGTTACCACATCGCTGCCTCGTCTTTAATTTTCTGACTCCGTTCTTGCTCCACGAACAAGACAAATGAACGCACCATTTGATATTGCTGACCTTACAGTGGTGACTGTATTACAAATTTGGAATACCTTCCTCGGGCAGCCTGTGATTCTCTTTGTCCTCTGCAAAATACTCCTAGGTCTCTACATATTCAAAATATATTCTTTTTTTTTTTTCATGCGAGCAATTTTAAGACGAATGATTGTAAACAAACTTCCACTCCCCATTCCAAGGAGAGATTCCCTTGTTGTAATTTAGGCTGCTTTTGTTCTTTTGCCTTATCGATATGCAGCTACTGCTATCAAGAAAAGAAAAAAAAAGATATGCACCTACTTGCTAGTTGTTCTCCAAGGACGAGGTGACTCGACTGTTAAGAAAAAAAAAGTGTCGAAGATATTAAAGTTTAGCTAAGAGTTTGAGTCGAATTATAATATTTAGTACTATAAATAAAGGGTGTGGATGTCCTAAGGGATACATACAATTATTTCTAAAATTTCTACATGGTATCAGAGCCAACCCAACCCTAAACCCTTGTCCAAGCAAACCCTTACCTCGAAACTGTCATCGTCGTCGTCGTCGATCCGCCCACCGCGCTGCCTCGTTGCACGTGGTCCTCTATGACCGTGTCACACGGGAACGAATCGCAGCCGATCAGGTTGCGTGTGGACAAGCCGGGGCGGCAACGTGAGGAGGCGCAGATGCGGTGTCAGTCGAGGTAGAGAGGGGAGATAGAGGCCAGCTGTGGCACCGAGCGGTGGAGCTCAGGAGAAGTGGATCCAGCGCTCGGGCCGACGGTGGAGAAGGGTTGGCTGGCGGCGGGATCCGGTGGATCTGGCCGGTGTTGAGGAGGAAGGAGCTCGGTAGGCCGACGGGGGCTTGAGAAGCAGAAGGTATCCAGTGAATCGGAAGAAGAGAAAGAGGAGGGCAGAAGGAAGCGCGCGACGGCGGAAGGAAGCCCTCGTGGGGGGGGGGGGAATCTCAGTGCTGAAATCAGGAGGAGGAGAGGAAGATGAGGGTGTCAATGGTGTAGGAGAAGGGATCCGACGGTCGGTTGCTAGATCCAGGCACAGGCGAGGAAGCCGAGGCCGAGGGCAGGGCGTAGTGGCTTGTGGAGAGGCGGCAGCGTCGGTGAAGAGGTGGTTGGCTTGACCGAGAGACGAAGAGGTGCTTCGGTGGAGGAAGAAGAGAGAGGGGAGAAGGAGCTTACGATCGGTGCTTCGGTGGAGGAGGAAGAGAGAGAAGGCACAGAGGTGCAGGCGTGCGGAAAGAAAAGAAAAAAAGGGAGAAAGAGAAGAAAAGGAAAAAGAAAGAAGGGGGGGTCTAGCAATCAGGTGTGGCTGGATTCTTTGCATAGAATCGGTTGGATCCTTTGCGTGGAATCAGTTGGTGGTCACGCTCGGGAGGTTTGCTATGTGCTTGCGAGCTGATCTGGTGTGGAGGTGGGATCCGGTGCGGAAGATTTGGTGTGGATCTCAGATCCATTGTGGTGGATTCAGTGTGGAGGTGTGAAAGATATGATCTGGTGTGGGTGCTTCGAGGATGGAGGATCTTCTTATCCAGTGTGGAAGTATGACTATATGATGTTGTATGGATTATCTGATCTGGTGTGGATCTAGATTGGTGGAGGATCTGATATGATTACTTGTGTTGTGTTGGGAAAGGAGAGAGTGGATGATGTGTTTGCTTAGTGTTCTTGCTACTCGCTTGGTTGTGGGGTTTTATATTAGGTTGTTGTTGATTGCTATGGTGGAAGTGGGTGATGGTTCAGGAACCTTAGGTGGTGATAATATCAGAGGGTACGACATGGAAGACAGGGGGAAGAATGTTTAGGTGGTGGCTTTGGTGGTTGTGCTAATAGTGGAATTGGTGGCGGTCTTGAAGACTGTTCAGGTGGTGACTTTGGTTATTCAGCTCGATGATGGTGATGATGAGGTAGGAGCTACTGGTAGCTCTAGTGGAGACTATGGTGATGCGATTGGTGTCGTAAAGTGGTGTTGGTAGTGGTAGCTCTAGAGGAGGCTATGGTGATGTGATTGGTGTTGTAAAGTGGTGTTGATAGTGGTAGCTCTAGTGGAGGATATGGTGATGCGATTGGTGTTGTACAGTGGTGTTGGTACGGATGTCAGTGTTAGTTTTGCTGGAGAGGTTCGAAAGAGGATTGGGACTAGAGTCGGGTGTAATGGTCTGTAACAGAGGTAGAGGTGGTGGAGGTCGAGATTGGGGTTGTGTGGGTAAAGGATCTCGACCCGCCATTATAAGTTAATGGAGTGTTTTGGTGATTAATGATAAATCTATTTGTGAGACTAATATTTTATTGTTATATCTAATGTGTAGTCTCATTTGGATATAAAGGTGAAATTTAATGAGGTATGCATTCGACTTTATACTCTTATATATTGTTGCATTCTTTGGATCCAAAATATAGGTTGAACTTCACCATAAGTATAACTTGAATATGTGCATATGTTTCTATTTATGCATTTGTGTATGCACATATTTAGGGGGAGTTCACTCTATATTTTACGGTTTTATTAGTATTGATCTATATTCCGTTTTCCACATATATTTAGGATCTTTACTTTGAAACATATCCTTTTGAGTATACAGAACATGTGTAGTTCGTGTATACTCATGTTATGAGTGTATAGAACTTGTGTAGTTCTTGTATACTCATGTTTTGAGTATACAAGAACTACACAAGTTCTTGTATACTCATGTTGGAGTATATAGAACCTGTGTAGTTCATATATACTCATGTTGTGTTACTTTCAATTATCTATATTCAATTTATGTGCAATTGAAGTGGTTATCATCAATTACCAAAAAGAGAAAGATTGAAGTATCTTGTCCCACCATTATGAGTTAATGGTATGGTGTGGTAATTAATGATAATCATATTGTGGAACTAACATTTTGTTTGAGTTGGATGAATAGGTTATGTTCCAGGATAATGAAGAGTTGGGATGACATCATGTGTTGATTGTCATCAAGTCAAGGGGTTAGAAGAAGATGCATCATGTGTTGATGCATGTGAAGAGCTTGAAAATATGGAAATCATCGTGTGTCGATGGAGGTCTAATGAAGGATGCATCATGTGTTGATGCGTATCAAGAAGAGGAGATGATCATGAGTTGATCATCAAGTCAAGAGAAGACCCATCATGTGTTGATGGAGGTTAAGTGGAAGAATGCATCATGTGTTGATGCATGTCAAGACTTGGCATGAAGAAATTATCATGTGTTGATGATATTCAAGGCAAGATACCGAAGTGAAGAAGATCATCATGTGTTGATGATTATCAAGTCAAGGACCCGGACTTGAAGTAATGATGTGTGTCATCAAGTTTCAAGAAGATGTTCATGGCAAAGGTATGACTAGCTAGAGCTAAGGATGTGTTCCTAGCCTTTTACCAGTCTTGGTTTTTGGATGGAAGATCGTATTGCTAGTATTGGTTGTCGTACTATTAAGAGGGGTCTTAACTAGTAGCTTAAGTTAGTCATGTGTTGATAGCTCATTTATGCATGGAGCTATTATTTGTGAATGTGTTTTACAAATACCCTAGGCTTATGCATTTAATCCTTGTAGCATGGGACTATAATTTGCAAATGTGTTTTGCAAATGGTTGAAGTCCATGCACCTTAGCCTTGTGGCATGATGCTATTACTTGAAAATGTGTTTTGCAAATAGTTGATGCTCATGCTTGATTTCTTGTAGCATGTGACTTAAGTTTGCAAATGTGTTTTGCAAATAGTTTGAGTCCATGTACCTTATTCCTTGTGGTGAGTATTCTAAAAGTTAGCAAATGTGTTTTGCAACCTGTTGAGAATATCACCTACATCTCTTGTTGGAATTGCACTCAAATGGGCAAATGTGTTTTTCCATTTGAGCGAAGTCAAAATGCAAAGCTTATGTGGTCTGGCGGCCAGACTGCCAGACCGGTCTAACCGGTGCTAAATCGGTCAGACCGCCATGTGTTGGGCGGTCGGTCTAGTGGCCTTTTGAGCTGAATTTCTGTGCGGTAGTACCGCCATTGAGAATACAGTACTACCGCTGTGCGGAAGTACCGGAGTATTTCGCGTTACGTTTTTTTCCAGAGAAGCAGCATTCTGGATGCCGCAGATTTTTCTTGGGCGGTATGACCGCCCACCCTTTGCGGTCTGAACGGTACGCGGCGGTCCGACTGGTCGGCAGTTGGCGGTCCGACCAGCCGAGAGTCCAACGGCTACTTTTATAGCCGTTGGCGCATGGGCGGTCCGACTCACCATTAGATGGCGGTCAGACCGGCCCCTCTCTGATTCAAGGGAATCTTTCCTCCAACGACTAGTTTTTGAGTGTGGGCTATATATACCGACCTTGGCCAGTTGGGAATTGTTGTTACTGTTGTTGCTGGTGCCCATATTCATTCATTGAGCAAAGAGCAAGCCTCTCATCTCTTTTGTGCATGTCTTGCATTTAGTGAACTTGGAGAGCAAACCCTAAGTGTATGTGTTGCCTTAGGTAGCGGATTGTGTATCCACTTGAGCTTAGACACTTGATTAGTTCAAGTGAAAGTTAAGCCTTGTTACTCTTGATGTTTGTCGACACCTGGACGACGTGGAGGCGTCGTGACCGGTGATCTTCTCAAGAAGCTTGTGAGAAGGCCCGGGGTTGTTGCGAGTGGTTTGGTGCTCACCATCTCCGGAGTGGAGGAAGATCAGCCTGAGTGGAGCTAGGTGTTGGTTCGTGTTGGAACCGGTCCAAGTGGTTGGACTTACCTCAGAGTTGTTGGCTTAATTTGTGGATCCGGTTCAATTTGTTTGGGCTTACCTCAACGTGGATTAGGGGAGACCGACAAGTCTCCGAACACCACGATAAAACATAATTATGCCATCTTGGTTTGTTCTTGTGCTTTACTTTGAACAATTTTCATTACTTGATTTAATTTCTTATATATCTTTGTATGATTGCTCTCTTTGAATTATAGTCATATTGTTGGTGCATTTTGTGGAGCCTATTTGATTTAGGTTTTAATTGTGCAAAACCAAATTGTTATTAGCTTCTGCATTATATATTGGTTTTGGCTAAAGTGATTTTTAAAACCGCCTATTCACCCTCCTCTAGTGAGCCTCCTCGATCTTATAGTGGGCAGAGTGGAGGAGGCTAGGGTGGCTAGGAGCATGAGGGTAGAGGAAGATGAGGTTGGATTCGGGGCAGTTGGTAGATTGTGGAGATGGATTTGGTGACATCCCTGGTAGTATTGGTGGTGAACAACTTTTGATCTTGTGATGGTATTAGTTATAAAGTCGATGTTAGGTTTGGTAATTCTAGTAATGGTATTGCAATATGTAACAAGATGGACATGATTGTTATCTCATATCCAACTTGAGGGAGAGTGTTGGAGATATTAGTGTTTAGGTATGAGTCCAAGTCGTGTGCGAGTCTAAGAGTTCGTGTCGAATTGTAATCTTTAGCACTATAAATAAAGGGTGTAGACGTCCTAAGGGATACACACAATTATTCCCGAAATTTCTACAAAAAGAAAAGGTAAGGAATCAAGGACTAGCTGGATCACTAGTAGAGCTGGTATCAACTGGAATCAGGGAAGCTCGATGGATTGGGTTTGGATCAGCTCGACTCGCACTCTGATCGGTTTGGAATTTGGATGCAAACTTAGCTAGAGTGATAGGCTAGCCGAGAACATTTTTCATATATTGGACTGGTACGACGACTAGAGGGGGTAAATTACACTACTCTTTTTCGACCCCAACAATATTCAAATTCTTCCTTACCTCAGTACCTATGGAAGCTATAAAGATAAAAAAACACAAGCACAATGGAAGTCTTGCGTTGAAACCGAAAAAACCCCAAGGTAAAGCTTGCCTGGCCAGTCTGGCTACATGACCTCCAAGTCTGACTGCCGGCTACACGAACAGTAGCCCGCAAAGATCACCAATCAACCTAACTTTCAAATCCATGATTCAAATCCTCTAAAATTTTAACCATAGTGAAAGATCTAGACCCGCCATTATGAGTTAATGGAGTGTTTTGGTGATTAATGACAAATCCAAATATAAGACTAACTCTTTTATCAAGGATTATCTTTGTGTAGTCTCATTTGGATATAAAGGTGAAACACAACGAGGTATGCAATCGACATCTCAATTTATATAATGTTGCATTTCTCGGATCCAAAATATAGGATTGAACTCAACCTTAAGTTAAACTTGAATATGTGCATATGACCTCATTACACATTTGTGTATGCACACATTTAGGGGGAGTTTTATCCTATACTTTGTGGTTTCATTAGTATTGATCCATATTCCATTTTCCACATACACTAAGGATCTTTACGTTGAAACAAAACCTTTGAGTATACAAAACTTGTGTAGTTCGTATATACTCATGTTATGAGTATATAGAACTTGTGTAGTTCTTGTATACTCATGTTAGAGTATATATAACTTGTGTAGTTTATATATACTCAATTGTTCTCTCATTTATCTTCATTAAATTTATGAGAATTTAAGTGGTTATCATCAATTACCAAAGAGGGAAAGATTGAGGTATCTTGTCCCACCATTATGAGTTAATGGTATGGTATGGTAATTAGTGATGATCACATTGTGGAACTAACATTTTCCATGAGTTGGATATATAGGTTATGTTCCAGGATGATGAAGACTTGGGATGATCATGAGTTGATCATCAAGTCAAGAGCTTGGTGTAAATGATGCATCATGAGTTGATGCTTATCAAGAAGAGATGATCATGAGTTGATCATCAAGACAAGAGAAGACCCATCATGTGTTGATGGAGGTCAAGTGAAGGATTGTATCATGTGTTGATGCATGTGAAGACTCGGGATGGAGAAATCATCATGTGTTGATGATGTTCAAGACAAGATCCCGAAGTGAAGAAATCATCATGAGTTGATGATTGTCAAAGTCAAGGACCCGGACTTGAAGTATTGATGTGCGTCATCAATCTTCAAGAAGATGCAAGGCAAAGGTATGACTAGCTAGGGCTAAGGATGTGTTCCTAGTCTTTTACCGGTCTCGGTGTTTGGTTGATAGACCGGATTGCTAGTATAGGTTTGCCGTACTATTAAGAGGGATCTTGACTAGTAGTTTGAGTTAGTCATGTGTTGATAGCTCATTATATTTGCTCTAGCTCATCTATGCATGGAGCTATTATTTGCGAATGTGTTTTGCAAATAGCCGATGCTCATGCATTCAACCCTTGTAGCATGTGACTTAAGTTTGCAAATGCGTTTTGCAAATGGTGTAAGTCCATGTACCTTTTTCCTTGTGGTATGATTCCAAAAGTTGGCAAATGTGTTTTGCAACTTGTTGGGAATCTTGCTTGTGACCTTTGTTGGCATGGCTTGTCAATTTGCAAATGTGTTTTGCAATTGAAGTTGTTGTAAAAGCCAATTCTGATTTCTGTCAGGAAAATCGGAAGTTCCGGCGGTTTAACGGCGGAAGTTCCGCACCCCGGACGGTCCGATTTTCCGCGGCTTGATTTTTCCAGAGAGCGGCCGGTTTAGGGACTTAGCCGATTTTCCAAGTGCGGAAGTTCCGGAGTGTAACTAGCGGAACTTCCGATTAATCGGTTGCTCCGAAAACCGGCGGTTGGTTTTTTCCAGAGAAGCACCATTTTGGGGACTTAGCCAAAATTCAATGTGCGGTAGTTCCGCTATGTGTTGAGCGGAACTTCCGAAGAATCGGAACTTCCGATATGTAGTTGGCGGTAGTTCCGCACTAAAAATCAAACGGCTAGTTTCTCGTCTGACATAGCCGCTATGGTGCCTTTTCTCTCTCGCGGTAGTTCCGCCTTTGCACGCGGAACTTCCGATTGCCCTGATTTTTCAGGGTTTGTCTCCCAACGGCTAGTTTTTGTATGTGGGCTATATATAGCCACCTTGGCCGGTTGGGGGAGGTTGCTGAAGTTGCTAAGAACTATTGTGAACTCTTTGTGAGCCTCTTGAGCTAAGAGCAAACCTCTATTCTCTTTTGTGCATGTGTTGCACTTGGTGAGATTAGAGAGTAAACCCTAAGTGCATGTGTTGCCTTAGGTAGTGGATTGTGTATCCACGTGAGCGTTGACACTTGATTAGTTCAAGTGAAAGTTCGGATTTGTTACTCTTGGTGTTTGCCGACACCTAGACGGCGTGGAGGCGTCGTGCGCGGTGATCTTCTCAAGAAGCTTGTGAGAAGACCCGCGTGTTTGTGAGTGGTTTGGTGCTCGCCATCTCCGGAGTGGAGGAAGAGCAACCATAGTTGAGCGAGGTGTTGGTTCGGTTTGGAACCGGTCCAAGTGTTGGACTTACCTCGGAGGTGTGTGCTCATTTGAGGAGCCGGTCCAACGCGGGTTGGGCTTACCTCAACGTGGATTAGGGGAGACCGGCAAGTCTCCGAACACCACGGTAAAACATAATCGTGTCATCTTGTGTTTACTTGTGCTTTACTTTGAGCAATTTACATTCTTGCTTTAATTGCTTATATATCTTGTATGATTGCTCATATTGTATTGTGTTCATATTGTCGGTGCACTTAGTTGAGCCTAGTTGATTTAGGTTTTAATTGAGCAAAACCAATTCGCTATTAGCTTCCGCATTTATTTATTGGTTTAGCCCGATAAAGTTTTTAAAACCGCCTATTCCCCCCCCCCCCTCTAATCGGCCACCTCGATCTTACAAGTGGTATCAGAGCTTGGTCTCTCATTTATTAGACTTAACCGTCTAGAGAGTAAAGGATGGCAACTAGAGATTTAGTGCACCTAAGTGAAGCACCTATATTTGATGGCACAAATTATGCTCAATGGAAAATCCGCATGTCTTGTTATTTTAGGACAATGAGTCCAAAAATATGGCGGATTGTAGATGTAGGCTTTTCTCCTCCATTGGATCATTTTGCTCCAACCATTGAGGAAGAGAAATGCTTACATCTCGACGCTCAAGCTACTAACGCCTTATTTAGTGCTTTGAGCGTAGATATATTTGACAAAGTATGCAATCTCAAGAACGCTCATGAGATGTGGACATATATTCAAGATCAATATGAATTGTCCACTTCAACTAGTGATGATTGCACACAAGAATGGATGTCGGAAGAAGAATGCTCAACTTCAAGCTCCGACAACGAAAATGAGGACTCCTCAACTCCCTCCACATCAACTCAATGCTTCATGGCTAAAGGTAATAATGAGGTAAATAACAACGATGAGCCTTCATATGATGAGTTGATGGATATGCTAGAAGAGCTCAATGAATATTTAGGAAAGGAGAAATTAAAATTCAAAGTTTTGAAGAAAGAGTATGTCTCTCTTCAAAATGATTATGATGTTATAAAAGATGAACATGAAGCTCTCCTCCTAAATAATCAAAATAGCTCTAAGGTGGATATAGGCATTGAATGTAATTTATTAGATGATTTGCCATGTATAGCTTCTATCTCATGCATTTCATCTAAGGCTAATGTATCCACCTCATGTGAGGATTTAATTGATATGCCTTGTTGCTCAAAAGTAGATGCTCCTATTTCCTCGATATCTTGCAATACTAACATTGTAGAGGAAAACAAAGAGCTCAAGGTCCAAGTCAACAAATTGAAGAATGACTTGGAAAGAGGCCTAAAAGGGAAGGCCACTCTTGACGATATATTGAGCAAGCAAAGACGCTTGCAAGATAAGAGTGGAATTGGCTTCACTCCTAAGAAGAAGGAGACAAGCAAGACTAGGCACAATGCAAGACACACGAAGAATGTCAAATGCCATGGATGCAATGGAAAGGGCCACTTCGCCTCCGTGTGCCCAAACAAAGTGAATGACAAGAAATTGTCATCAAAGAAGAGGCAAACCGGCAATGAGCAAGTAAAGAAGGTAAAAGATGAATACAAACTTGAACTTGCTACAATTGCTTGAAAAGGGACATATCAAGAAGGATTGTCCCAAAGGTATCACTTCTAAGCCCATTATTTATAATGATCAATATTTGCTTAGGAAGGATATTTATGGCAATGTGTTTGCTAGAATAGTTAGTACACATAAAACTAATGCTAGGGCCATTTGGGTGCCCAAATCTATTGTGACTAACATTCGTGGACCCAACCAAGTTTTGGGTACCAAAGTGCTTAAATGATGAATAGGTACTTGGAAAGGCATTGGATGTTTGGCTCATATGAAGAGGTGGACGGATCACCATATGCGAAATTGGAGCCAAGCCTAAGGATAATCATGTCGTATCATAAGCCAATGCCATTTCGGTAACAAGTACTTACATTGAAGTATCTAGCCCCTTATGCCTTGTGTAGGTTGCATTTCATGAAAATTATTTTAAAAGGGGTGTTCTTACTCTATGTTCATAATGTTCATTATTAATCTCTTGAGCAAGATGGTAGTGGCACATTAAGGGGGAGTGCTAAATCATAGCCATGTATATCACATCCCTAAATGTGCCCAAATAAATTAAGTGCTAGTATTGTTTTTCAAAAATGAGCTTTTTAGCCAAAAGTCAAAAATTTCATAATTATTAGTAATTCTTTGAAAAATTAATTGCAAAATGTATACAAATGCTTTTGAAAGGTTTACCGAAGGTTTTGGCTTTAGAAAAACCCATTTTAAGTAAAAATGCATTTCTAGCCAAAATCCTACATTATAGTATCTTGTTTTTGACATAAACTAGATTTTTGTGTAAAATCTATTCTAAAAGGAATTTGAAAATCTTGCCAAAAGCAAAATCCTAGAGTTGGTCATTCTAAACATTTTTGGTATTCAAATGATTTCCAAAAGACCAACCTAGCAAAAGTTATTTGATTTCGAAACTCATCCAAAAACATACTTTGACCAAAAAGGTCACTTTCTAGCACTTAAGTGAGTTTGGCCATATGAACCAAAATTCTTCACATGAATATGTTCATAATGGTATTTATAACTCATTCATAAAATTGAATGCTTTAAAATCAACCAAATGCTCGTTTTGGTTTGTTTTGAAAAATTTCTTGAAAATAAAGCTTCAATTGCAAAATCAAAGCTTAATTCATAAAATTATTTCTTTAGATAGACATTAGTCTCTTTAATGCATAATGATCCTGAATGATATTTATTTGAGTGCAAAACTAGGGATCATTTGCATAAAAATCAAATTCCAAGTTCTTTCCTGAAATGTCAGGATAATCGGAACTTCCGGCATCTTAGGCGCGGAACTTCCGTTTGTCGGAACTTCCGCCGGTGAATTGCGGAGCTTCCGTTTTCAGCTCTCTTCCGAAGCGTTAGGAAAATCGGAGCTTCCGGCCTACCAGGCGCGGAACTTCCGCTGTCCGGAACTTCCGGTATTGTACTGCGGAACTTCCGCTTTCCGGTAGCTGAGAAGCATTTATTGCCTGCGGTTGGTCCGATTCCTTAACTCTCTCCAGCCGCCTCCTTGTTGACCCGAGCTCCCCTCTTCTCCTCTTTTCATCTCCACCGAAACACTTTGATTCGTTCCTCGGTTTTTCTTCAATCTCAACCGATCAATCGATTCCCTGTGGTTCAATCATCCATTCTCTCAAGGTATTTCCAATTCCTTTCTTGGATTTGCACCCTTATGAACCCTAGGTCAAAATTTTGGGAAAAGTCAAATGTTGTTGAAATCTGTGGTTGATTCTTGGGAAAATAGGTTTATTCAGTATTGTATGATGTATATGCATCGAATCCATGGACTCAATCCATCCAAATACTGAAAAATCCAAAATTCCTATTAACCTAGAATCGGCCAGATATCGGAACTTCCGCTGTTGAAATCGCGGAACTTCCGCCGCCGTAGTTCCGAGTGCAACTTATGAGCTTCCATTGTCCCGACAAAAATGTAACATCACATTTCCATTTGATTCAACCTTTGACACTTCATCCATTGTTGTTCTTGAAGATGCCTAGGATGAAGGTCTCATCCCAAGAGCTATTCGGATGCCGGCGCATCTTCTTCAAGAAATGAGGAAGAAAGTGAGGATCAAAGAGAGTATTCTGAAAATTCAGAGAATGAAGAAAGTGCATCAGAAGAAGGGTTAGAATATGATGAGGAGTTAGGTGAACCGGAAGAAATGGAAATTGATCTTAAGTCTCTCACAGTAGACGATTATACGCTTCTTCGGACTAAAGATCAATACTCACTTCCTGGAAACAGTGATGACCCTCGATTTCATACAAAATTTCAAAGACAAGTCTATGATCTTTTCTATGGACCAAACAAACCATTTGTCGATCACAAGTATGTTAATTGGTCCTACCTCAACAGCTTGACAAATATGAGGGCACCTACAGCTCTTTCAATGAAGCCGATTCATAACTTTGTGGCGATAAAATGCAATTATAGTGATGAGATCATCCGACGCTTCTATGCCACAAGATGCATTCCTCCCGATTTTCTCACTCACTTGGATGACAGAATAAGTGAGATATTCTTGCACAAAGCGTGCTTTTGAACATGCATTGAATATCCAATCAAGCGAATATGAGAAAATCTATGATGGAACAGCTTCTCCTCTTTCACTGGATCAATTCTATGACACCACAGAGATTTGTCCTGTAAGATCACAGACTTCTTCCTATTCCCACTTGGTAAATAGGATCATTAATCATACTATGTTACCAAAGAGCGGGAATTATGATGCTATTAGAGGACATGTCCGAATATTTTGGAATGCATCATGCATGGAAGAAAATTTGATGTAGTGGATGTCATCATAAGGGAGATAGCAGAACAAAGAATGATCGAGTCAAACGGATAAACTTTGCACCCTATATTATGGCTCGATCGTTCGACAGATCGGATATAATGGAGCTTTACCTTCAAAGACATAAAGCCTATAAACCAAGAGAAGGTCCTCCACCTCGCCAATCTTAGGCGTGCTCCAGTGAGAAGTACCAAGTGCACCTCCTGCCGCCGCTTTGTTCCTCCACAAGGTCAAGCCTCTATGGATCGATTTATGCCACCTTGTTGGAGATAAGGGCATCCCAGATACCTTCCAGCAAAGACCACTTCTAGACCGGATGCATTTGAGGCACCACTTTTCCAGATCGGATGCTTTCGTGAGGCGACCACTTCGTGCTCGACGCCCACATCGCTAGTCTTGACGCACTTTCAAAGAAGATTCGCAGAGCGCTCGCCACTGCTCGGTTTGGGCGGCGCCGCCTTCGGTCCCCTCCTCGCTGGTCCTCCGCTTGATCCTCCCGTCGCTCCTCTAGTCGATCATCCTCAAGACCCTCCTGCCGAGCAAGAGCCATTTGTTCTATTTAGGTCATTAGACCTTGTATGCAAAAATTGTAATATCTTTTATGACTACTTGGTTGTATGACTCTCATTTTGGCTATGCTATCTTTTGCTACTCTGTGTGAGAACATGTTTTTATGTCATGATTTTTATTTTGCATGAGATGTGGATGTGGATGAGATGTGATTTTGAATGAAAATATTTGTGGTTGATTATATCCTCTTGTCTCCTGTCGTGGATGTCCTTCTTTACAAGAGAAATTCTGTCAAAAAAAATTTTAAAAAAAAAAATCTCTCTCAAGCATTGTTCTTTATGTTCTCTCAATATAGTTTGTGAAAATTGTTAAAATGAGAGATTATCTAAAATTCTTTTCAAAAAGGGGAGGTTAGTTGAATATGTTTCAACTAACATTTCAAGTGGTTCTCAATATTTTGATTAACATTGGGGAGAATGTTATGATCAATAGGTTTGTAACCTATCTTTGTTTCTCCTCTCATATCTTGAGAACAAAATTCCTTCCTTGGTCATATAAGTTCAATTCATACTTTTTGTGACCAACCTCTTTTTCTTGCAAGTGGTATCCATTTGCAAAGGCTCCTTTTGGCTTAGATTTATATTGTGTTTTTGGGTGATTTATGCCAAAAGGGGGAGAATGTGTTTATCAATATTCTTCATTTGGATGTTTGATTTGTTTAGACATGCCAAAAGAGGGAAAATATATGCATTAGCTATGTAAAGGGGAAAATGTTTTCATATGCATTTTGTTTAATGCTTTATGTTTCACCTCATATGATGCATAGACATAGTTCATTAGTTCATTAGTTTAAATTCTTATCTTATGTCTATGAATATCCAAATGTTGTTATTGATAATGGATTTGTCATCAATCACCAAAAAGGGGGAGATTGAAAGATCTAGACCCGCCATTATGAGTTAATGGAGTGTTTTGGTGATTAATGACAAATCCAAATATGAGACTAACTCTTTTATCAAGGATTATCTTTGTGTAGTCTCATTTGGATATAAAGGTGAAACACAACGAGGTATGCAATCGACATCTCAATTTATATAATGTTGCATTTCTCGGATCCAAAATATAGGATTGAACTCAACCTTAAGTTAAACTTGAATATGTGCATATGACCTCATTACACATTTATGTATGCACACATTTAGGGGGAGTTTTATCCTATACTTTGTGGTTTCATTAGTATTGATCCATATTCCATTTTCCACATACACTAAGGATCTTTACGTTGAAACAAAACCTTTGAGTATACAAAACTTGTGTAGTTCGTATATACTCATGTTATGAGTATATAGAACTTGTGTAGTTCTTGTATACTCATGTTAGAGTATATATAACTTGTGTAGTTTATATATACTCAATTGTTCTCTCATTTATCTTCATTAAATTTATGAGAATTTAAGTGGTTATCATCAATTACCAAAGAGGGAAAGATTGAGGTATCTTGTCCCACCATTATGAGTTAATGGTATGGTATGGTAATTAGTGATGATCACATTGTGGAACTAACATTTTCCATGAGTTGGATATATAGGTTATGTTCCAGGATGATGAAGACTTGGGATGATCATGAGTTGATCATCAAGTCAAGAGCTTGGTGTAAATGATGCATCATGAGTTGATGCTTATCAAGAAGAGATGATCATGAGTTGATCATCAAGACAAGAGAAGACCCATCATGTGTTGATGGAGGTCAAGTGACGGATTGCATCATGTGTTGATGCATGTGAAGACTTCGGGATGGAGAAATCATCATGTGTTGATGATGTTCAAGACAAGATCCCGAAGTGAAGAAATCATCATGAGTTGATGATTGTCAAAGTCAAGGACCCGGACTTGAAGTATTGATGTGCGTCATCAATCTTCAAGAAGATGCAAGGCAAAGGTATGACTAGCTAGGGCTAAGGATGTGTTCCTAGTCTTTTACCGGTCTCGGTGTTTGGTTGATAGACCGGATTGCTAGTATAGGTTTGCCGTACTATTAAGAGGGATCTTGACTAGTAGTTTGAGTTAGTCATGTGTTGATAGCTCATTATATTTGCTCTAGCTCATCTATGCATGGAGCTATTATTTGCGAATGTGTTTTGCAAATAGCCGATGCTCATGCATTCAACCCTTGTAGCATGTGACTTAAGTTTGCAAATGCGTTTTGCAAATGGTGTAAGTCCATGTACCTTTTTCCTTGTGGTATGATTCCAAAAGTTGGCAAATGTGTTTTGCAACTTGTTGGGAATCTTGCTTGTGACCTTTGTTGGCATGGCTTGTCAATTTGCAAATGTGTTTTGCAATTGAAGTTGTTGTAAAAGCCAATTCTGATCTCTGTCAGGAAAATCGGAAGTTCCGGCGGTTTAACGGCGGAAGTTCCGCACCCCGGACTGTCCGATTTTCCGCGGCTTGATTTTTCCAGAGAGCGGCCGGTTTAGGGACTTAGCCGATTTTCCAAGTGCGGAAGTTCCGGAGTGTAACTAGCGGAACTTCCGATTAATCGGTTGCTCCGAAAACCGACGGTTGGTTTTTTCCAGAGAAGCACCATTTTGGGGACTTAGCCAAAATTCAATGTGCGGTAGTTCCGCTATGTGTTTAGCGGAACTTCCGAAGAATCGGAACTTCCGATATGTAGTTGGCGGTAGTTCCGCACTAAAAATCAAACGGCTAGTTTCTCGTCTGACATAGCCGTTGCGGTGCCTTTTCTCTCTCCTGCGGTAGTTCCGGCCTTTGCACGGCGGAACTTCCGATTGCCCTGATTTTTCAGGGGTTTGTCTCCCAACGGCTAGTTTTTGTATGTGGGCTATATATAGCCACCTTGGCCGGTTGGGGGAGGTTGCTGAAGTTGCTAAGAACTATTGTGAACTCTTTGTGAGCCTCTTGAGCTAAGAGCAAACCTCTATTCTCTTTTGTGCATGTGTTGCACTTGGTGAGATTAGAGAGTAAACCCTAAGTGCATGTGTTGCCTTAGGTAGTGGATTGTGTATCCACGTGAGCGTTGACACTTGATTAGTTCAAGTGAAAGTTCGGATTTGTTACTCTTGGTGTTTGCCGACACCTAGACGGCGTGGAGGCGTCGTGCGCGGTGATCTTCTCAAGAAGCTTGTGAGAAGACCCGGCGTGTTTGTGAGTGGTTTGGTGCTCGCCATCTCCGGAGTGGAGGAAGAGCAACCATAGTTGAGCGAGGTGTTGGTTCGGTTTGGAACCGGTCCAAGTGTTGGACTTACCTCGGAGGTGTGTGCTCATTTGAGGAGCCGGTCCAACGTGGTTGGGCTTACCTCAACGTGGATTAGGGGAGACCGGCAAGTCTCCGAACACCACGGTAAAATATAATCGTGTCATCTTGTGTTTACTTGTGCTTTACTTTGAGCAATTTACATTCTTGCTTTAATTGCTTATATATCTTGTATGATTGCTCATATTGTGTTGTGTTCATATTGTCGGTGCACTTAGTTGAGCCTAGTTGATTTAGGTTTTAATTGAGCAAAACCAATTCGCTATTAGCTTCCGCATTTATTTATTGGTTTAGCCCGATAAAGTTTTTAAAACCGCCTATTCCCCCCCCCCCCTCTAGTCGGCCACCTCGATCTTACACATAGCTTATCAAGAAAGCCATAAACATATTCCAATCGACGATAAGGTATATCGAAGTTAAGGTTCCACGAATTTCTTGGATGAGTTCAAGAAGACATAAGAACCAAGGAAATTCGAACTTTGATCCAAATACTTGCTCGTAGGTAGGTGTTGGTCAAGATGACCCCATATGGATTCCCACATGTCCTGGCAAGCTAGATCACAACATAAATCAAAGAAAAATCGAAGGAACACACAAAACCCCCAAATGCATCAAAGAGAGAGCATGAACAAGATACAATTCATCTAAGGGCAAACTTTGCTTGAATTGATTCAAGAGATTGTTAGTTTACAGTCACTCCACTATAGAGAACAAAAGTTCAACACTTGAGCACTCAATCAATTCATCTCTCTCAAACTCTAGCCTTCTCTATTTCCACTTTTCCCAAATCACAAATTATTGTTTCTTCTCGGAAGCGTTCTAGATTGAGGTAAGTTGATCTCTAGCTTTGCACACGGATTACAGACTGATTCATATTTGTCCTTTATTTATGGATAGATTTTTTCCCCCATTTTTTGATTAATATGAAAATTTTAGTATTATTTCTATTGATTAGTGTGCAATCTCTGCTACTTTTCTATGGAGAAATTCCGTTGTTTAATTTAGGTTGCTTTTGTTCTTTTGCCCTATCGATATGCAGCTACTGCTATCAAAAAAAAAAAAGATGCAACTACTTGCTAATTGTTTTGCAAGGACGAGGTGACTAGTAGATATAGAATCAAGTGGTATTCTGGGAAGCTTGACGTATTGGATTTGGAGAATGCTGGACTGTTTTAGCCCCATTGCGCAACAAAAATTATAAAAATAGCCCCCATAATTTTAAAATTCCAAAAATAGCCCCGTATGTCTACTAGCTGTCGTTGCTGCCGCCCCCGACGATAGCTAGTACACATACGGGGCTATTTTTGGAATTTTAAAATTATGGAGGCTATTTTTGGAATTTGGTTGCGCAACAGGGCTAAAACAGTCCAAATTTCATATTTGGATCAGCTCGACTCGAACTCTAATCGATATGGATAGAAGCTAGACAGAGTGCTAGGCTAGCCAACACATGCTCGGTTCATAAGCATGAGCTAGCTTGTGATGAGGTCCTAGGTGCATCTACTATGGTAGTCAATATCCCTAAGTTACAAGTGTGTACTAAACCTCAAATTGAGCCTATTATGCATCAATAGAGAAAGAAACAAGAACCAGGTTCGGCAAAGAACAAGGAGAGGGAGGTAGGCCGAATGGGGAGCTTGAGCGGTCATGGGAAGGTACAAGAACCAAGGGCTTTGCATGTTGCAAAGTCTACAAGAGAATTCGGCCAAGAAAAGACAAAAGAACCAATTTCAAACTATATTCCGAAATCAATACATTTTCAGCCTAAAAATCCAAAATGGTTTTGGATTGGAGCAATTCCAATTCGGATCTTTCTTTAAAAGAAGTTAATTATAAATTACTTGTAATATGATAGTTTAATCTACTGTTTATTGCTACAGTATCTGAGTTGAATACTATTCATTACTTTAGTACCGATCCGGATTACTGTTCATAGGCTATATATATTTTGGGGTAGAGCCCCATTGTAAGCAAGTTAGAGTTGAAGAAAATTCACAGGTTCATGTGGCGCAAAATGAATACATGCGTTTCGGAAATTCTCATATAGGGTTTTATGATTGCGTGAATATTGGAGGGAGGTTGTTCTTCCAAGATCCGTGATTCCTTATGGATCATCTCACCAATTCGTAGCATCCTCAATTGCTCACGGTTTGGTGTTGTTCTTCGGGTTTGATTTTGTTTCTCTTCGGATTGATTCAACATCAACCAAGTATTACTTGCTCTGGCGATACACGTGTTCTACATCAACCAAGTATTACTTGCTCTGGCGATACACGTGTTCTTTCTTTTGCCGAATCAAGAAGGAGGAAAGCTAGGCTTTTGCTTCAAACAAGATTGAAATACAAGTACCGTGAAAGATTAGACCACATTACGCATCAACACACGTTGATCTGTATCATCTTGGTATTAGAGCGTGGTTGATCACGGTACGTGGAATTTTTCTTCTTGGTACATTGAGGTTGACCATCATGTCAAAAACTAGCTAGCATGGTTCTAATGGTGGATCGGACGAGGGTCCTATGTACGGAGATACACTATTACCAGACGTATGTGCTCAATTTGATGCTACTACCGGCTATTTTCTTCGTCGCGAGAAGGTTTTACGCCATCAACTTGAAGCTCAAATCTAAGGGGTGCAAGACACGCTAAACGATCATCTCAACGTGAATGAATGACGTATGATGGAAGGTTTTGACCGTCTGAGTTTTGCTATCCTTCGCTTGGAGGAGAGGCTGCCACCGCCACGAGGAGCTAATGTACTGGTGCTGCCCCAACCACAATATGGACGTGCACAACGTGTTGTATGCCGAGATGGAGATGACTTCTACGCTGCTGATTCGGAGGAGGCTATTTCCGATGATCGTGGAAGACATCAACGACGTCCACGGTGTGATTACTTTGATCATCGAGGTGCTGGACATGGTAGACATCATAATGGAGGTGGTGAACGTGAAGATGACGGTGTCGGGAGAATCAGAATCACCATACCGGAGTTCAAGGGCAGATCTGATCCCGAGGCTTATTTGGAGTGGGAGATATGTGTCAATCAAAATTTTGACAACCACCACTACTCCGAAGAGAAGAAGGTTCGTGTTGCCTCGATTGAGTTCACCGAATATGCTATTATTTGGTGGGATCAATTGAATCGTGCAGGGGAACGTCCTAACACTTGGGAAGTAATGAAACAAGCTATGCGGGAACAATTCGTGCCGGCATACTATACAAGGACACTGCATACAAAGCTACGACTACTTACTCAGGGTGCTAAGACGGTGAGCGAGTACTATCAAGAGATGCAAGTGCTCATGATTCGTACAAGTGTGCGTGAGTCGGCGGAGGTGACCATGACACGTTTCTTCGAGGGGCTGAATGAAGATGTGCGGAACCGTGTTCATTTAATGCAATACAACACCGTGCAACAATTACTTCATCAAGCGGAGTGTGTTGAACAATGGGTGAAGGACACTCAAGCAAGGGCTGGCCGTGGTGGAAACGAGGTGTCCGATCTTTCGATGAGATTGATAACTATCGATTTTGGTGGCGGTGACTCTCACGATCCGACTACAACCGTACGACGACGCTTGCGCCTTAGCAATCGCTGAACCAACTCCGAAGTGTTATTGACCTCGCTGGAGGCGTGATCAACCTGAACACGAAGTTCAATCCCTGCGAGCAATCGAAGAACTAGCAAGAATAAGACATAGGCAATCTGATATTGCAAATATGAAGGAAGCATAAATTGTATTGCGAATAGCAAAGATGGGATCCCGAAGCTGTCTTGACAGGTGGTCGTTCGACACAACTGAAGAACAAAGTTTGCACAATGGCTAAACCTAAACTCAACGAAATCCAAGTCCTAGCAACGGAGGTGGCGGCTCCTTTATAGGAAGAACGACCAGGGGTGGCGTCCAATGCACGCCCTAGGGTTACATGGCCCATGGGCCCAAGTGGGGGTGGCGCAGCACCCTTTTTGACTCGTACTCAGAAACCAATGTGGACTCTTTTGAGGATTTCGGCCGGCTCAGATGGAATTTGAAGATGAGGTTGGATCCGTTGGAGAGTAGACTTCATAAGCTTTCCATGAAGTACAAGAACGTCCCAAACGGAGTCCGTATGAGGAAGTTACGCCCATTTGAACTTGGTACCATCGCAGCAGTCCGACTCTGATTCCAGAACGTGTCCAACTCGAATTCGTGCTTGACTTGGTCCTAAAGTGACGTGGTGACCTTCATTATTCCTTCCGTGCATGTCCATGACTCCATGTCCGTTTCCTACATCCTTTCCCAAGTTCCTAAGCACAATTAAATCACTTGCATTAGGTAGCGGTCTATTCTCAGTAACATATGAAGCTAGGAATGAGTTCACCTGGTAATTAAGTTGACGAGCACGAGCTCGAGTAAGTGGTACTTGCAACACTTGCTGTGGATGAGTTGTATCCATAGAAGGGATGTCCTCATCATCCTCCCCTTCTTGCATTTGAGTCGTCGGCGACTCAAACTCGTTCTCTTCTCCCAAATAGGGCTTCAAATCTGCAATATTAAAAGTAGGACTAACCCCAAAATCTGCAGGCAGGTCAAGTTTGTATGCATTATCATTAATCTTTTCTAACACCTTGAAAGGACCATCAGTTCTTGGCATCAATTTTGATTTTCTCAATTCGGGAAACCTATCTTTTCTTAAATGCAACCAAACAAGATCCCCTGGTTCAAAAGTTAAATGTTTCCTCCCCTGACTACCAGCAAGTTTATATCTAGCATTCATGCGCTCTATATTCTCTTTAGTTGTCTCATGTATTTTAAAATCAATTCATTGTATTGCTTAGCATCGAGGTTCAATTTCTCCGAAGATGGAATGATCATTAAATCAATAGGAGCACGAGGCACAAAACCATAAACAAGTTCAAAAGGGCACATCTTTGTAGTAGAATGCAATAACCGATTATAAGAAAACTCAATATGAGGCAAGCATTGTTCCCACATTTTTAAATTCTTTTTCAACCCTGCCCTAAGCATGGTAGATAAAGTTCTATTCACAACCTCAGTTTGTCTATCAGTTTGGGGATGACAAGTAGTAGAAAATAACAGCTTAGTCCCCAATTTAGCCCATAAAGTTCTCCAAAAATGGCTAAGGAATTTAGCATCACGATATGAAACTATAGTATTAGGCACACCATGCAAGCGAATAACTTCACGAAAGAATAAATCAGCAATATTGGTAGCGTCATCGCTCTTATGACAAGGTATAAAATGGGCCATTTGAGAAAATCTATCAACAACCACAAATATGCTATCCTTTCCCTTCTTTGTCCTAGGCAATCCTAAAACAAAGTCCATCGAAATATCTTCCCACGGAATGCTAGGAACGGGTAAAGGCATATATAAACCATGAGGATTAAGTCGTGACTTAGCTTTTTGACATGTAGTGCAGCGAGCAACGTAGCGCTCGACGTCCCGTCTCATCTTTGGCCAAAAGAAATGGTCGACAAGTATGTCTTCTTTTCTTCACACCAAAATGTCCCATTAACCCACCTCCATGTGCTTCTGTAACAACAAAGCAGATTTAACGGAACTAGCAGAATGCACAACTTGTTAGCTCTAAACACAAATCCATCATTAATGACAAATTTATTCCACATTTTCCTTCTTCACAATTCAACAATATTTCGCAAAATCAAGATCGTGCACATATTGCTCTTTAATAGTCTCTAATCCAAAATTTTGAAGTCAAGTTGTGATAACATGGCATATCTCCTAGACAAAGCATCAAGAATAACATTCTCCTTTCCTTCTTGTGTTTTATGACATAGGGAAAAGACTCAATAAATTCAACCCACTTTGCATGTTTACGGTTCAATTTACCTTGACTTCGAATATGCTTTAGAGATTCATGATCAGAATGTATAACAAATTCTTTGGGCCATAAATAATATTGCCAAGTTTCTAAGGTTCGAAAGAGGGCATATAACTCTTTATCATAAGTAGAATAGTTCAAACTAGGCCCACTCAATTTCTCACTGAAGTATGCTATAGGTTTGCCTTCTTGTAACAACACACCACCTAAACCAATTCCGCTTGCATCACATTCTAGCTCAAAAGTCTTATTGAAATCAGGGAGTTGGAGTAGAGGTGCATGTGTTAACTTATCTTTCAATGTGGTGAAGGCATTCTCCTGTGCGGTGCCCCAAACAAATGGCACGCCCTTCTTGGTAAGCTCATTCAATGGTGCGGCGATAGTGCTGAAATCCTTCACAAAGCGGCGGTAGAACCCAGCAAGTCCTAAAAAGCTCCGCACCCGCGTGACCGTGTTAGGAGTCGGCCAACTCTGTATTGCTTCAACCTTGGCTTGATCAACTTCAATTCCCTGTGGAGTAACAACATAGCCAAGAAACGCGACTCGATCGGTGCAAAAGGTGCACTTCTCAAGGTTACCAAATAGGCGTGCATCACGTAAAACCTTAAAAACAGCACGTAAATGGTCCAGATGTTCCTCTAATGATTTGCTATATATCAATATATCATCAAAATAAACCACCACAAATCTACCAATGAAAGCACGCAAAACCTCATTCATTAGTCTCATGAAAGTACTAGGAGCATTAGTTAAACCTGTAATACCTCATTTATCCAGTTAGGTTGTATCGTTGTATTTGTCTGGGAATTTTATTCAAAAACGAGACTTACAACTCTTCGGAAATGTTCGGTAGAAAGAAAGAGGTCGGAGAGAATAAAAGAAGTTGTTTCATCGGAAAAATTCCAATCTTCGGGGTATATGTTATTGCCAGACAACCTGGGCCGCAGTGCGCGACCCAGGTGGCCCATGAGGGGGCCGGCCGGCCCATGTAGGGGCCGGCCAAAAGGCCAAAAGGGGGGGGGCACCACTTCCCCCAAAACCCTAAAGCCTCCTCCTCCCTCCCCCAAGCCGCCACCTCCTTTCCCCCTCCCCTTCCTCACGGCGCAGCAACTCCTCCTAGGCTCCTCCTCCTCCGGTGGTGGCCGCCATTGGTGTTCTCCTGGAGCTGCACCCCCGATCCTCCACGTCTTCACCTTCGGTTCTTCCTTCGCCGGGCTTCCGCGGGGTTGCTGTTTTGGGGCTGGCCAAAGAAGGAGAGGGGAAGTCTTCGGGAAGTTGATCCTCGTCGTTCTTCGGGTCTACAAGGGTAACGAGAGACCCCATCGCTGTTTGATTGCGTTAGAGTTGTCGATTCATTGATTTTGGTAGTATCGCTTAATCTCTGTCAGTAGATTGATTCGGTACAGAAGGTTGTAGCTCGGTTTTGGGTGCCTTAGAGGCAGAATTGGATGTTTTCGCCTTCTAGAGTTTTGTTCCTTGTTTCATTAGCTTTCTTTTGGCACCTGGATCACGAATTTTCACCCAGTAGATTAAAAGTTATGACTGTTTTACTACGTACTGGTCTGTCTGTCAGAACTGCTGGGTATAGTCGGTTGCATCTAGGTTTTGATTTAGTTAGAGTCAGAATCAGGTCGGCCACCCAACTAGGTTTTTGAAGATAATTTCACCATGTTTCCAGGCTGATAAAAATCACTTTATCTGGATCAGTGGTTTAAAAGTTAGAGCATTTTCTTTAGGGCTATTCTGAATTCTGGGCAGACTGCAGTTGTAGTTTTTCATTGGATGGTTAGACATCTGTATTGGCCGAATTAGAGTTTACCATCAACTAGAGTTTTGTAGCCAGTTAAGTTAAGAAAATTTGAGCACTGGTTTCAGGTCTTTTGGACTTACGGTTTTTTATTGGTGAATTTTCTAGTAAAACTGCCAGATTAGGGATAATTGAAATGTTTGGGTAAATTGATCAAATTGAACTTTTATTTGGTTAGTTTGATTAGAGAGTGAGGGAGGACTCGTGTAGCATTGTCATATTCGTTTGCCCTTATTTCGATTATGTTATATTGTAGGCGGTGAAGCGGTGAGTGGAGGGTATCCCAATTACCTCCTAACCCGCTTGCAGTATGCAAGCAGTAAGTAATTTGTATTCTATGATTGATGCCATGTATGATGTGTGAATGCATGATTACATATGTTCGTATTTGTAGATGAATGCCATTTGTTCTTTTCATTTATGAGTACAATTCAATATTGACATGGGATCACATCATGACATGCATACATTACTTTTGTAAGACCCATCAATTCCAGTATGGGCACTTGAAATCCCATCAATTCCAAGATGGGTACGTGAGTCCACCATTCCAATGTGGGCCACGTTACGTGAGTCCACCATTCCAATGTGGGCCACGTTGGACGGTCGTATGAAACGTTCTTCATACGATTACTTTAAGTGAACACCGACGGGTGATTCACTCGCTATCTACCATATATGCACAATATGTCCATTTCCTTCAATGCACCATTCCACTTCATCCATTCATAAATTCGTTTCCAGTAATTGTTCAAATTGTGTTTGTGATATATTGTTCATTGTATGTTTGATTGTTACATACAGTTGCTTGCTGAGTCTTTGGCTCATTCTTGCTTTATTGTCTTATTTAGGTAATTGACAAGGAAGAATGATCTTGTGGAGGGTAGATCATCACGTTGCACTCACTATCATATATCAAACCATTTGAGGACTTTTACTGTCGTTAATTATGACTTGTGTTGCATTGTAATAAGCCATCATGGCCTTGACTACCTTATCTTTCTGAATTGTTTTCTTCCATTTCGTTGATTAAAACTAGACGATGAATACTTGTTTCCTTATAATCTTAATACTTGCTTCATCTTATCATGCGTTTTGATGTTATTCAATTTGAAAAGTAGTGGATGTAGGTGACATCTTGACTTCCTTATAGTCAGGGTGTTACAGTTGGTATCAGAGCGGGCTTCAGGTCCGTGGTAATAATATTGAAATGGCACACTGTGCACAATAGGAAGGGTTGGGTAAACCATTGTTTTTCCGCAATTGCTTGGTTATGTCCCCATTTATTTTGTTTATCAGTTCGTTGAGCTAAGTATTTGATTTTCGTTCTGTTGTGTTGTTCTTAGATGGCAAGAGGTAGAGGCCGTGGTCGTGGTCGTCCACCGACCCGTAGTGGTGGTCGTGGCCGCGGTCCGGCAGCTACATCGTCTTCGTCTGAAGGGTTGGCTGGTGCTGGTACTGAGGAGATTGCCTCAGCTACGCCTCCGGTTGCTGAGCCACCGGCCGCAACAGCTGATCTCATTCAGAACCTTTTAAGGGAGAATCAACAACTCCGTCAACAATTGCAGGCGGCCATTCCTGCGGCTGCTGCACCTGTGGCGGAACATGTGGCTGCTACTGTTCCACCCGAGGCTAGGATGAGCCTCCGTGAGTGGATGTCGCCGTCTGGACACTTTGACGGAGCGGTACACCGTTCAGCCGCGGATGGTTGAGGTACATGGAGCGTCGGTTTGGAGCCTTAGAGTGGCATCCGCGCGAAGGCGCGATTTGTAACCTTCGGTGAAGGCCAGCCGACATCTGGTGGGAAGGAGTCCTGCCTTCCGGACTCCAAAGACACGAGTCTTGTTACTTGGGAGGTATTTGTGGAGAGGTTCAGTCACGCTTTATCCCGACTCCTTCATCGAGAAGATGGAGCAATCACTCGACCTTTGTGCAAGGAAAATGTCGGATCGAGTATGAGGCGGATTTAACAATGCTGTGCGCTTTGTCCCAGCCGTGGCAAGTGATGATAAAGAGAAGGCTAAGAGGTTCGTGGGGCCTCAATCAGAGTATCGCGGTTACGGGAGCAACAGTCACGTGACTTTAGCTCGGTGGTTGAGCGAGCTAGAGGATGGAGTTGGAAAGAGCTCCTTCGTCGCAAGGGCATGTTGCTAGTGGTTCTGTTGCTCTCGGTGGATCGGCGGTGGCGAGCGGAGTTTCGGTGGAGGTGGTGGGTCTCTTGACCCACTGCTAAGAGGTTTCAAAGAACCAACACTCCGTCCGCCAAAGATGGCGATCTTCTTCTTCGGCGCCACGTTCTTCATCTTTCGCCCCACAGTTGCGTCCTGTCCCAGGTCAGGGCATGAAGTGTTTTCGGTGTGGTGACGGGCATCGAGCTTCAGAATGTTCCTTCAAGGGAACATGCCAGCAGTGTGGTCGGGAGGGCCACAAGTCCTCAGTGTGCAAGCGAATCCAAATAGTATCATCAAATGGGAGACCGTCCCAGCAGCTTCTTCCTCCAGCTTCCACAGAGGTTCAGTTCAGACTCTGACAGCAGTTCCTGCACCACAGTACCCTCCAGCATGGGGTCCACCTGCAGCTTTTACTCCGGCGCCTCCTGCAGGGTTCTATTGGAATCCCGCACCATCTGCACCTCCGTCGTTTGTTCCTCCAGCAGCTGTTTCCAGCTTTCCGTCGCAGAGTGTCGGTGCGTCTTCTGCACCGGTGCATCAGGGGGTCTACGCCATGCCCACCCCTGAGACCTTGGGACGTCCTGATGTGGTGACAGGTACTTTACTTGTGGATTCGCATGATGCCTTTGTACTGTTTGATTCGGGGGCTACTTACTCGTTCGTGTCTTTGGAGTTTGTTAGAAAAGTGGGTTTGAGTTTTCAGCTTATTTCTGAGTCAGTGGTAGTCAGCTCCCCAGGAGGACTTATTTCTAGCTCTACCGTCTGTCCCGGTTGTTCTATACTTATTGATGATGAGGTTTTCACTGCGAATCTTATGGTTATTCAATTGGCACCATTCGATGTTATTCTGGGTATGGACTGGTTATTCCAATACCGTGCCAAGATTTGTTGTTTCTGGAAGACGGTGACCTTGCTAGCTCCTTCCTGAAGAATCGGTATTCGAGCGCGCGCACGTCGATTCAAGATTTGTTCGCTAATCTATTCCCTAGTTGTCGTGCATCGACCATCGGATTACTTTGCTCCCTCAATGAAAAGACTGATTCTTTGCAGCGTATTGAGGAGATTCCATTGTGAAGGAGTTTTCGATGTCTTTCCTATAGAACTTCCCTAATGCCTCCGGTGAGGAAAGTGGAGTTCCGGATTGATCTTGTTCCGGGAACTCGGCCTTTGTCCAAGTCTCCTTACCGTTTGGCTCGGCCATTTCAGGAAGAATTGAAGAAACAATTGGACGACCTGCTGTCCAAAGGTATGATTCAGCGTAGCGTATCGCCTTGGGGAGCGCCTGTTCTTTTTATTAAGAAGAAAGATGGCAGCTGGCGTATGTGCATAGATTATCGGGCGCTTAATCAGGCGACTGTGAAGAACTGTAATAACCCAAATTCCAATTAGAAAGTGTATTATTCGGGAGAGGGAAGTTAATCGAAAATTTAAGCTTTAGGGGGAGATCCTTGGAACATGGGCCTCCGGGCCAGGCTTAGAAAGCCTTGTGGTTGGCCCATTGGGCCAATTGAGGGGGGGGAGGCGCCCTAGTGGGCTGCAGCCCAAGCCCCCACACCCCTCCCCTCAAACCCTAGCCCCAAACCACCTTTTTTCCCATTCCCTATCCCTAGCAGCCAGCTCCTTGTACCTGGCCGAAATCCTGGTTCCCCTCACTCTTGGCTGCAGCCCTCCTATTCTCCATCCCCATGGGTGCCTCCAACTCCCTCCCTCAAGGAGAAGCCCTCCATTGCTGCCCTATTGGTGTTTTCCTGCAGCTGGCCGGCCATTAGGGGAGGAAGGGAGAAGGGAGAAGAGGGGGGGAAGGAGGAGAAGAAGGATCTACAGGTATTCAAGTGTCTCGAGTGATTCCCTCTCAGTTTTGATTGTTTTAGATTCATATTTTGGCTTTGTTTAGTAGATCGAATCTCTGCTGCGAACTGGGCAGTTTCTGTCCAGATTTTGTGCGACTGGTTTCTGGCACCCAGAGTCCGAATCTGGGGATCCCACCTTCTAGAGTTATGTGGGATCCGTTCTTATCTTTCCATAGACGCAAAGTTCACTCAAATCCGATTTACGGTTTAAAAGTTATGGTCCTTTTCGTTACTGCTGTCCAGGAATCTGTCAATGCGTAACAGAAGTTTTGATTGTTAGATTTCAATTGGTTAAGAGCAGATTCAGGGCTGTCCACCTGAACAAATATTGCAGCGTACCTTCTTATCTTTCCAGCTTGGTAAAGAAAACTTTATTTGGACCTGTAGAACAAAAGTTATGCTTGTTTCTTTACTGCTGTCCAGGAATCTGTCAATGCGTAGCAG
Organism: Hsuehochloa calcarea; assembly: GCA_036346395.1. Taxonomy (NCBI): domain Eukaryota; kingdom Viridiplantae; phylum Streptophyta; class Magnoliopsida; order Poales; family Poaceae; genus Hsuehochloa; species Hsuehochloa calcarea. Next base: position 13,047,916 of record CM070599.1, on the reverse strand, counting down.
GAGTTTTGATTGTTAGATTTCAATTGGTTAAGAGCAGATTCAGGGCTGTCCACCTGAATAAATATTGCAGCCTACCTTCTTATCTTTCCAGCTTGGTAAAGAAAACTTTATTTGGACCTGTAGAACAAAAGTTATGCTTGTTTCTTTACTACTGTCCAGGAATCTGTCAATGCGTAGCAGAAGTTTTGATGGTTAGATTTCAATTTGTTAAGAGCCGATTCAGGGCTGTCCACCTAAACGAATATTGTAGACTACCTTCTTATCTTTCCAGATTGGTAAAGAACACTTTGTTTGGATCTGTAGAACAAAAGTTGTGCTTGTTTCTTTACTGCTGTCCCAAACTAGATTTCTGCATAGCTTGTAGTCTAGTTGAGTCGATCGAGTTATGGGAAAACGTTGTAGAGTGCTGCGATTAAGGACTTGCTATGCATGGTTGATTGATGTTTGGTGTCATTCTTGGTTACCAGGTGGTGGTGAACGCCGGTGCTAGCTCGTTCCGCCTCTTTTCTTCCGTTTCACGGTGAAGGCAAGTGCAGATAGTAATGATGTGTTGCTTTGTTTCCTAATTGATGAATGCCATGGTTAATGATGATGCTTTGAGTTTGATATTGTTGATGAGCATCACTTTTCATGATGAGTTGATAGCATGCTTTACATTCTGCATCATAGCATTGGATCCCTGTGCCTTAAGGGCACAGGTCTTGAGAATGTTTTTCTTTGGATCCCCGTCATGCATTAGACGGGCCTGGTCCCCACACTCGTGGAGTGTGGGCTTTGGATCTCTGTGCCTAGAGGGCACAGGCCTAGAGTATGTATCGACGGATACACTACTCGGCATTACCGGTAATTGCTAAGAAGTGAAGAATATGCATTCATGACATATCCTTGCATTTCTGTATAAGATGTGGATTGGTCTATTTGGCTTATGTTGATCTTGTTCATGGTGAGATTGTTGTTTTTCCTTGTCCACATATGAGGCTATGTTTACTTACTATTGCTCTTTGTTGAGTCGTAGACTCACTCTTGTTGTGTTGTGCTTTCTAGGTACCTCTCGACGCAGCGGCATGTATGGGGAGGGGTAGTCATGGTGCACTTCACACATTTATAACCACAACGAATGACCTAGTTCAATTATCTGAAATTCTCAGAATTGATGTTTCCTTTAGGTGGATGATTTTGTGACCACAATTCGTGGTGGATGATTTTGTGACCATCCTTCGTGGTGGATGATTTTGACTGCATTCATGGATGATCCTTTTAGGTCTTAAATCCTTCGTTCTAAGTTCATGTAATTCCATTACGATGTTTGAATTGGGACAATGACACTTTCGTGATAGTTGTTCGTTATCTAAATGAGTTTAGTATGGGTGGACTGCTTGAACTTAGTTGCTAAAGTGAGGACCCCTTAGATTGACTTATCCTCAATTGATAACTGAATTGCTTTCATTGAGAAATTAGAGACGGCCATAGGATTGATTTTCTTATAGCTTGTTGTCTTTCATGATTGGATGCTTGGGTGATGGTTTAATCATTGATGTCGATGATTAATATTTATCTTTCTTCATGCTATGGTTGAAATTATTCTGTATTGTTGTAGAATGTTAGCCCTTTTAGGTAACATCCTGACTTCCACATAGACAGGGTGTTACAAGAACAAATATCCTTTGCCTCGCATTGATGATCTTTTCGACCAGTTGAAAGGAGCTAGAATATTTTCTAAGATTGATCTCCAGTCGGGTTATAATCAGATTCGAGTTCGTGAGCAGGATATTGAGAAAACGGCTTTCTCTACAAGGTATGGTCATTATGAGTATAAAGTTATGTCTTTCGGACTAACGAATGCTCCTGCAGTTTTCATGGAAGCCATGAACAGTATGCTGCATCAATACCTTGATGATTTCGTTGTGGTATTCATAGATGATATCTTGATTTATTCCAAGACAGAGGAGGATCACACCCACCATTTGCGGTTGGTACTTGAAACTTTAAGAGAGAATCAATTCTATGCCAAGTTGAAGAAATGTGAGTTCTGGATTTCTGAAGTTGGATTTTTGGGTCACGTTATTAATCAGAAGGGTATTTCAGTTGATCCTAGTAAGATTTCGACAGTGGTTGAGTGGAAGAGACCAACCAATGTTAAAGAAGTAAGGAGTTTTCTGGGTTTAGCTGGCTATTACCGGCGGTTTGTGGAGGGTTTTTCAACCATTGCTAAACCGATGTCCCAGTTGACACAGAAAGGTGTTAGGTTCCAGTGGTCTGATGCTTGTGAGCGCAGTTTTTGCTCTTTGAAAGATAGATTAGTGACTGCTCCAATTCTTACTCTTCCTGAGCCTGGGAAGAGATTCACTATCTATTCAGATGCGTCCATAGTTGGACTTGGTTGTGTACTCATGCAGGATGGAAAAGTGATTGCCTATGCATCGAGACAGCTGAAGAAGCATGAACAGAATTATCCCACCCATGATCTAGAGCTTGCTGCAGTGATTCATGCTTTGAAGATCTGGCGTCATTATTTGTACGGCGAATCTTGTGATGTGTTCACTGACCACAAGAGCCTGAAATACATCTTTACCCAGAAGGACTTGAACTTGAGACAGAGGAGATGGCTAGAGTTGATCAAGGACTATGATCTTACTATTCAGTACCATCCCGGCAAGGCTAATGTGGTAGCCGACGCCTTGAGTCGCAAGGCGACACCTCCTATCCTCAGTTGTCTTATTGCTGACTTTGAGCGTATGGATATTTCCTTCTGCTTTGCGGGTACCGCACAGACCGAGACTCAGTTGATTTTAGAGTCAGCCCTTCCGGATCGGGTGCGAGTAGCACAGCAGCAAGATCAGATGCTCCAACGAGTGAGGAAGCGTTGTGCTGAGGGCAAGCAATGTCACTTCAGTGTGGATAAGTTTGATTCTTTGCGATTTAAAGGACGCCTTTGTGTGCCACAGGAGTCTCAGGTTAAATTGGAGATTTTGAAAGAGGCCCATCGTACTCCTTATACCGTACATCCTGGGGAGACCAAGATGTACAAAGATTTAAAGAAAAGTTTCTGGTGGAAACGGATGAAAATTGATATCGCACAGTATGTGGCTTCTTGTGGGGTGTGCCAGCGGGTCAAGGCTGAGCACAAGCGACCAGCAGGACTGTTGCAACCCTTGGAGGTACCAGTTTGGCCATGGGACGATATATCTATGGATTTTGTGGTTGGTTTACCTCGCACGCAGTGAGGAAAGGATGCCATTTGGGTTATTGTGGACCGGTTCAGTAAGTCTGCACATTTCATTCCTATTCGTACAACCAATTCGGCAAGCGATTTGGCTCCTCTTTATGTACGAGAAATTGTGCGGTTGCACGGAGTGCCAAAGACCATTGTTTCGACCAAGATGCCAAGTTCGTTTCCAAATTCGGGAAAGTTTGCGAGTGCATTGGGCACACAACTCCGCCTTAGCACACCTTTCATCCCAGACAGATGGACGATGAGCGCACCATTCGGACATTAGAAGACATGCTCGGTGTTGTGTTTTATCCTGAAAGGGAATTGGGAAGAGCATTTAGCCTTGGCGAGTTTGCTTATAACAACAGCTTATCATTCCAAGATTCGAGCCGCACCATACGAGGTTCTCTATGGGCGTAAGTGCAGTCCCGTTGTCTTTGGGATGAGGTTGGAGAGCGGCGATCTTGGGCCCCGACCGGGTTCCGCAGACGGGCTAGAGTGGCGATGGTTAGGCGAATTTGTTGGTCGCCCAGAGCCGGCGGTAAGAGCTACTGCTGATGTCGAAGACGAGATTTGGAATTCGAGGTGGGAAACGAAGTTCTGTTGAGAGTATCGCCATCTAAAGGCGTAGTGCGTTTGGCACCAAAGGAAAGCTTAGTCCAAGGTATGTTGGACCCTTCCCAATCGTGTACGAATTGGGAAGTTAGCTACCGCTTGGACCTTCCTGATTCTATGAGTGGGGTTCACAACGTGTTTCATGTTTCGATGTTGAGAAAGTTTCGAGAGACCCAGATCATGTCATTCCTTTGGAGCCTTTGATTGTCAAGCAAGACCTTACCTTCGAGTCCCGGCCAGTGAAGATATTAGAAGAATCAGAACGGGTTCTGAGGAATAAGACTCTAAAGTATGTCAAAGTTCTGTGGCCTCATCAGACTGAGAGAGAGGCCACTTGGGAGTTGGAGTCCCGCATGCGAGAGCAATACCACGACCTGTTTGTCTCAGGTAACTACCTAAGTTGTTCATCTATCTTTCTCGAAGTTTGTTGCGTAGATTCGATGTCGAATCTTTTCTAAGGGGGTTAGAATGTAATACCTCATTTATCCAGTTAGGTTGTATCGTTGTATTTGTCTGGGAATTTTATTCAAAAACGAGACTTACAACTCTTCGGAAATGTTCGGTAGAAAGAAAGAGGTCGGAGAGAGTAAAAGAAATTGTTTCATCGGAAAAATTCCAATCTTCGGGGGGGGTATATGTTATTGCTGACAACCAGGGCGCGATCTGCGCGACCAGTGGCCCATGAGGGGCCGGCCAAAAGGCCAATAGGGGGGGCACCACTTCCCCCAAAACCCTAAAGCCTCCTCCTCCCTCCCCCAAGCCGCCACCTCCTTTCCCCCTCCCCTTCCTCACGGCACAGCACCTCCTCCTAGGCGCCTCCTCCTCCGGTGGTGGCCGCCATTGGTGTTCTCCTGGAGCTGCACCCCCGATCCTCCACGTCTTCACCTTCGGTTCTTCCTTCGCCGGGCTTCCGCGGGGTTGCTGTTTTGGGGCTGGCCAAAGAAGGAGAAGGGAAGTCTTCGGGAAGTTGATCCTCGTTGTTCTTCGGGTCTACAAGGGTAACGAGAGACCCCATCGCTGTTTGATTGCGTTAGAGTTGTCGATTCATTGATTTTGGTAGTATCGCTTAATCTCTGTCAGTAGATTGATTCGGTACAGAAGGTTGTAGCTCGGTTTTGGGTGCCTTAGAGGCAGAATTGGATGTTTTAGCCTTCTAGAGTTTTGTTCCTTATTTCATTAGCTTTCTTTTGGCACCTGGATCACGAATTTTCACCCAGTAGATTAAAAGTTATGACTGTTTTACTACGTACTGGTCTGTCTGTCAGAACTGCTGGGTATAGTCGGTTGCATCTAGGTTTTGATTTAGTTAGAGTCAGAATCAGGTCGGCCACCCAACTAGGTTTTTGAAGATAATTTCACCATGTTTTCAGGCTGATAAAAATCACTTTATTTGGATCAGTGGTTTAAAAGTTAGAGCATTTTCTTTAGGGCTGTTCTGAATTCTGGGCAGACTGCAGTTGTAGTTTTTCATTGGATGGTTAGACATCTGTATTGGCCGAGTTAGAGTTTACCATCAACTAGAGTTTTGTAGCCAGTTAAGTTAAGAAAATTTGAGCACTGGTTTCAGGTCTTTTGGACTTACGGTTTTTTATTGGTGAATTTTCTAGTAAAACTGCCAGATTAGGGATAATTGAAATGTTTGGGTAAATTGATCAAATTGAACTTTTATTTGGTTAGTTTGATTAGAGAGTGAGGGAGGACTCGTGTAGCATTGCCATATTCGTTTGCCCTTATTTCGATTATGTTATATTGTAGGCGGTGAAGCGGTGAGTGGAGGGTATCCCAATTACCTCCTAACCTGCTGCGGCAAGCGAGCAAGTAATTTGTATTCTATGATTGATGCCATGTATGATGTGTGAATGCATGATTACATATGTTCGTATTTGTAGATGAATGCCATTTGTTCTTTTCATTTATGAGTACAATTCAATATTGACATGGGATCACATCATGACATGCATACATTACTTTTGTAAGACCCATCAATTCCAGTATGGGCACTTGAAATCCCATCAATTCCAAGATGGGTACGTGAGTCCACCATTCCAATGTGGGCCACGTTACGTGAGTCCACCATTCCAATGTGGACCACGTTGACTGATCGATGAAACGTTCTTCATACGATTACTTTAAGTGAACACCGACGGGTGATTCACTCGCTATACCGGTATATGCAGCAATATGTCCATTTCCTTCAATGCACCATTCCACTTCATCCATTCATAAATTCGTTTCCAGTAATTGTTCAAATTGTGTTTGTGATATATTGTTCATTGTATGTTTGATTGTTACATACAGTTGCTTGCTGAGTCTTTGGCTCATTCTTGCTTTATTGTCTTATTTAGGTAATTGACAAGGAAGAATGATCTTGTGGAGGGTAGATCATCACGTTACACTCACTATCATATATCAAACCATTTGAGGACTTTTACTGTCGTTAATTATGACTTGTGTTGCATTGTAATAAGCCATCATGGCCTTGACTACCTTATCTTTCTGAATTGTTTTCTTTCATTTCGTTGATTAAAACTGGACGATGAATACTTATTTCCTTATAATCTTAATACTTGCTTCATCTTATCATGCGTTTTGATGTTATTCAATTTGAAAAGTAGTGGATGTAGGTGACATCTTGACTTCCTTATAGTCAGGGTGTTACAAAACCAAAAGGCATTACTAACCACTCATATAACCCGAACTTAGTTTTAAAAGCCGTTTTCCATTCATCGCCTAATTTCATGCGGATTTGATGATAACCACTACGCAAATCAACCTTGGAAAAGACAACAGAGCCACTCAATTCATCAAGCATATCATCTAACCTAGGAATAGGATGACGATACCTAATAGTGATATTATTAATTGCTCTACAATCCACACACATGCGCCATGATCCATCTTTCTTTGGTACCAAAATGACCGGAACAGCACAAGGGCTAAGAGATTCGGCACATACCCTTTATCAAGCAACTCTTGAACTTGGCGCTGAATTTCTTTAGTTTCTTCTGGATTGGTCCTATATGGTGCTCGGTTGGGCAATGATGCACCGGGGATCAAATCAATTTGATGCTCAATCCCACGAAGCGGTGGCAGCCCCGGCGGGATGTCCTTTGGAAAGACATCTTTGTACTCCTGCAAAATGTTAGTGACAGCACGTGGCAAAGAAGAAGGTATATCCTCAAATGAAAACAATACTTCTTTGTAAATTAATGCATAGCAAATAGAATTACTAGCATCCAGTTGAGTCATATCAGATTTGGTAGCAAGAAAACAAGCACCTTTCAATTTAATTTCTTTATTTTTGTCATGAACAGATTTAGGTTCTTTCTTTTTATGTTGCTCAAGCTCTTTTGCTACAATCTGATTTTTGCTCTTAGTATTCTCCTTCTCTCTTCTAGCTCTAGCAAGGTCATCTTTAACAATTTGTTCAGGAGTCATAGGATGCAGCACAATTTTCTTTCCCTTGAACATGAGAGAGTATTGATTATTCTTACCATGATGTATACAATCAGTATCGTATTGCCAAGGTCTTCCTAATAATAATGAACAAGCTTGCATAGGAACAACGTCGCAATCAACATAATCATGGTATGAACCCATAGAAAAATATATTCTCACCATCCGTGTTACCTTCAACTTACCATTGCTGTTGAACCATTGAATATGGTATGGGTGGGGATGAGATTTAGTCGACAACGCAAGCTTCTCCACCATATCCATACTCGCCAAATTGTTGCAACTCCCACCATCAACAATTATGCGAATGGAACGTTCCTTGACAACGCCCTTGATTTGGAATAAATTATGGCGCTGATTCTGCTCGGCATGAGACACTTGAGCACTTAGTACGCGTTGCACTATAATGCTCAAATACTTGTCGGCATCTTCGACGTCAACATGTTCCTCCTCATGGCTAGATTTATCATCATGTCCTGCAGGGTCATTTGCAAGTATAGCATATGTTTCATCATCTAAATCACTAGTAGAGGAATACCCACCATCATCACGTATAATCAATACACACTTGCTTGGACAGTCCCGCATCATGTGTCCATAGCCTTTGCAACGATGGCATTGAACGTCCCTCGTTCGTCCTGTCGAAGCAACCGAAGAGGAAGTTTTTGCCGGAAGTTGTGGTGTTGTGTTGGGTGCTTCGAAAACTCTTGTCGCTGAATTTGATGTAGTAGGGCGCTGCTTGTTGTTGGCGGTTAATGGTGGGGCCGCCATAGTGGATGAGGAAAAAGGTGTACGCGTCCATGAATTTGTGCGACCTGTAGAAGAGTTAGATCGCGTTCTCGTCTGGCGTCCCTGCAATTCTCGTTCAGCTTTGCAAGCAAGATGAAACAATCTAGTCATGGAGTTATAATCTTTATAATTAAGAATGTCCTGAATCTCACGATTCAATCCTCCCAAAAACCTAGCCATTGATGCCTCCTCATTCTCAACTAACCCACAGCGCAACATACCAATTTGTAATTCTTGATAGTATTCTTCCGCAGACTTTGCACCTTGTTGTAAGCGTTGTAATTTATTTAACAAATCACGAGCATAATATGAGGGAACAAATCGATGACGCATAAGCAATTTTAAAGCCTCCCAAGTGTTAGGTATGTTATTGGGATGTTGACGGCAATGTTCTTTCCACCAAATAGAAGCAAAGTCGGTAAATTCACTAGTAGCAGCCCTAACTCGTCTATTCTCGGGAAAATCATGATAAGCAAATTTTTGATCAACACTAGTTCCCAATCTAAATAACTATCGTAGGTCATATTTACCATTAAAAGAGGGCATATTGAATTTAACCTTAGCAAAAGCATCTTGGTGGTCACGTACCTCACGTCGTGGGGGTTCTCTTCGCATACCTTGTCGGTTGAAACGCAATTGGCGATGAGCTCGATCGTTGTTGTGGTTAGCTCTGCCATCTGCCTCAGAATCACCCACATATTCATCTTGTCCCTCTACCGTCACAGTAGGGGGAACAGTAGTCGAAGCTTGGACAATCTCCTCAAGTCGCTCCATAATATCGCCAAAGAATTATTAGTAATACCTTGTGCTCTCTCCATCGCAATGAGCGTTGTGTTTGTTTCAATCTGGTGTTTCTAGTTGAGCGAGTCGCTCATTTGTAACTCGACGTCCTCCTCAAGGCACTTCACGATGATTCATTTCGGCGTGAAATGTTGTATGATTCCTTCAGACGGGTCGTGAGATGTATCTTGATCAAGAAACTCTCCGTAACCCGCCATTGTTAGCAAAAACACAAGAATATGTCCCTAACAAGAACTAGGGTATGGTGGTTCAAAGTCGCCGCACTCAAGCCTTCTATCAATTCTCACCAATTCTTACCAAGCACACAGGCGATCGGCAACGATGGTGACAATATATCTTCAAGATTGGATGGAGCGATTGCGTGTAAAGCTCACTGCACGGTGTAGAAAAGGTGTAGCCGAGGGCTCAAGTTTAGTAGCAAGGAGTAGCAATAATCAATTCGTAAATGCAAGTGAAAAATCGCTCAACGCCGGTGGAGTCGGCCCTAGGCTAGACCGTACTAGAGACGCGAGCCTAGAACACAAACGAAAACACCGCGAAGAAAGAAAATAGATGACGTTGCACACGGAGTTCAGGAGCTCAGAAAAGGATGCCGTCTGCACGGGGAACCTTAGACTCACGTGTAGAAGGGCTCTGTCAATTTTGAGCGAATTCTGAGCAACTTGATTTTTCTCGGTTTCGGGGGCCCGTTTTGAGGCCCTAAACGACCTTTTTTTGGGGTCGGAACTGCTGTTTTTTTCGCCCTATCTTCTTGTTTCCTTTCCAACGGATCAAAATCGCCTCAATCGGAGGTCGTATGCAAAAGTTAGCTGTTTCTCTCTTTTTTTTATATGCCGCGACTCTTTTAATGCGGCTGCCTGTTCCTTTTTTTTTACACACGATGCGGCCGAAACCTACTCCGAAACCAACTCCGAGATCGTGTCCTACTCCAAAACCAACTCCGAGATCGTGTCCTACTCCGAAACCAACTAGGGCAAAGCCTCCCTAGAGATCGAGTCCTCCTCCTTTTCTACCCCTGTGGTAGTTCGAATCTAACTTAACGGTGAGACCAAAACGTGAACAGAACTGGAAACTCTAGAGGAACTAGACACTAGGACCAGCAAAGAACACGACGATACAACCGAAAGTTCAACAATGCAATGTACTGAAAAGAAAAATTGTGAGGCTAAGACTGGTTTGGACAGATTGAACTACTGCTAATTTTTTTTTGTGTACTCTAGGTAAGGAAAAGCAATCTAATCTATGGTAAACTGGAAATTCTCACCGAGCAACCTGGCTCTGATACCACTTGATGGAAACGAGGTGTCCGATCTTTCGATGAGATTGATAACTATCGATTTTGGTGGCGGTGACTCTCACGATCCGACTACAACCGTACGACGACGCTTGCGCCTTAGCAATCGCTGAACCAACTCCAAAGTGTTATTGACCTCATTTGGAGGCGTGATCAACTCAACACGGTTCAATCCTGCGAGCAATCAAGAACTAGCAAGAATAAGACATAGGCAATCTGATATTGCGAATATGAAGGAAGCATAAATTGTATTGCGAATAGCAAAGATGGGATCCCGAAGCTGTCTTGACAGGTGGTCGTTCGACACAACTGAAGAACAAAGTTTGCACAATGCCTAAACCTAAACTCAATGAAATCCAAGTCCTTGCAACAGAGGTGGCGGCTCCTTTTTAGGAAGAACGACCAGGGGTGGCGTCCAATGCACGCCCTAGGGTTACAAGGCCCATGGGCCCAAGTGGGGGTGGCGCAGCACCTTTTTTTATTCGGACTCAAAAACCAACGTGGACTCTTTTGAAGATTTTGGCCGGCTCAAATGGAATTTGAAGATGAGGTTGGATCCGTTGGAAAGTAGACTTCATAAGCTTTCCATGACGTACAAGAACGTCCCAAACGGAGTCCGTATGAGGAAGTTACGCCCATTTGAACTTGGTACCATCGCAGCAGTCCGACTCTGATTCCAGAACGTGTCCAACTCGAATTCGTGCTTGACTTGGTCCTAAAGTGACGTGGTGACCTTCATTATTCCTTACGTGCATGTCCATGACTCCATGTCCCTTTCCTACATCTTTTCCCAAGTTCCTAAGCACAATTAAATCACTTGCATTAGGTAGCGGTCTATTCTCAGTAACATATGAAGCTAGGAATGAGTTTACCTGGTAATTAAGTTGACGAGTACGAGCTCGAGTAAGCGGTACTTGCAACACTTGCTGTGGATGAGTTGTATCCATAGAAGGGATATCCTCATCAGGCCGTACCACTCATAGCACTTTGAGACGTGCAACTTCGCATGATGGAGATGCGGGATCAACTCCTAAACCGGTTGCATCCACTATACCGGTTCGGAGTACATTCGAGGAAGCTTCGAAGCCTATGAGTGTTGCAGGCAAAGATGCCTCACATGCTGATTCTAGTGCATTCTCTACGGCTAGAACTAGCAACATTGAATGCTTCAAGTGCAAGGGCCGAGGTCATATGAAGAAGGATTGTCCAAACATGAAGACGGTGTTGCTTACCCATGATGGCTATGCAACGGAGAGCGACAATGATAAATCTGAACCTTTCGATAAATCTGAGAAGCTGGAGCCAATTATTTGTTATCCAGAATAAGGTGTTAGCTTGATGGCTCAAACGGTGCAGCGTGATAACACCGTTATTGTGAAGGGACAACGACATCATATGTTTCAAACCGATTGCAAGATCAAAGAAAAGATGTGTACATTGATTATTGATAATGGGAGTTCGACCAACATGATTGGCAAGAATGTGGTGGAATCACTCTCATTGTCCACATGGAGGCATCCTAAACCATATTACATTCAATGGCTCAACAACGTCGGCAAAGTCAAGATCATATACAAGGTAAGAGTGCCACTTACTATTGATAGCTATGTCGATAAAGTGGAGTGTGATGTGGTACTTATGCATGTTAGTCATATTCTATTGGGACGTCCATGACAATTTGATCTGAATGCTACACATCAAGGACGATCCAACCAATATAAATTCATGCACAAGGGAGAGTTCCATACTTTGCTGTCAAAGACTGATGAAGAAATCAAGAGTGATTTGATTATGGTTAGCAAGAAGAATGTCGTAAAGACTACACTAAAACCGAGGATGATTTTGCTTCAAGAAGGGGAGGATGATGAGGCCCTATGTGCATCTACTATGGTAGTTAATATCCCTAAGTTACAAGTGTGTACTAAACACCAAGTTGAACCTATTATGCATCAATGGAGAAAGAAATAAGAACCAGGTTCGGCAAAGAACAAGGAGAGGGAGGGTAGGCCGAATGAGGAGCTTGAGCGGTCATGGGAAGGCACAAGAACCAATGGCTTTGCATGTTGCAAAGTTTACAAGAGAATTAGGTTAAGAAAAGACAAAAGAACCAAATTCAAACTCTATTCCGAAATCAATACATTTTCAGCCTAAAAATCCAAAATGGGTTTGGATTGGAGCAATTCCAATTCGGATCTTCCTTTAAAAGAAGTTAATTATAAATTACTTGTAATAGGATAGTTTAATCTATTTTCAGTAATTAGAGTAGTTTAAATTTCGAATTAAAGGAGTTTGCAATAAGATTACTTTTTTGATACTGTTCATTGCTACAATACCCGAGTCGGATTACTGTTCATTGCTACAGACCCAAGTCTGATACTATTCATTACTACAGTATCGACCCGGTTTACTGTTCATAGGCTATATATATTTAGGGGTAGATCCCTATTATAAGCAAGTTAGAGTTGCAGAAAATTCAGAAAAGTCACAGGTTCATGTGGCGCAAAATGAACACATGCGTTTCAGAAATTCCCATCTAGGGTTTTGTGATTGCGTGAATACTGGAGGAAGGTTGTTCTTCTAAGATCCGTGATTACTTGTGGATCATCTCACCAATTCGTAGTATCCTCAATTGCTCACGGTTTGGTGTTGTTCTTCGAGTTTGATTTTGTTTATCTTTGGATTGATTCAACATCAACCAAGTATTACTTGATTTGACGATACATGTGTTCTTTCTTTTGCCGAATCAAGAAGGAGGAAAGCTAGGGTTTTGCTTCAAACATGATTGAAATACAAGTACCGTGAAAGATTGGGCCACATTACGCGTCATCACGCGTTGATCCGTATCAGCTTGAGCAAAACGCTAATGCATTATTTAGACAGTTGTACACAAAGTTTAGCATCTCCTTTCAGAGTTTAGCAGTTGCAGAAAGTATTACGGTTCCCACTTAACTGCCGCCGCCACCGCCCGCCATTGCCGCCGTCCCCGCGCCTTCCTCACTACAGTCTACTCTGATAATGTGTTAGAATAAACCTTGATCTATTCTAATGGGCCAAAAGGCCAACATATCATGTATAGGGTAAAGCAATATACAAAGAACACTGTAAACTATATAATATATACATATGCAACCAAAACATGCATGCCCTGCGATTATTAGTTCTACTGTGGACTATGACATATGGACTGATCAAACTGTGTAACCGCATGGAACCTTGGCGTGACTGAATTAGGCCCGTTTGGAGTTCTGAAGGCTTGTTTTGTGTGCCACAAAAACCATGTGAGGTTCCTCAGTTCCCAACAGATCAAATGATTGACTAACTGGATAGTCTGCTCTTCAAAAAATTTAAAGGAAAAGTCGGAATCAATTGTTCTTGAAGGTAACATTTCCGCTGTAACACATTTTTCACTTTCATCGTTTTCCAATGTAGCCAATCTACAAACTAAACAAAAGGCAAAGCAAACACTACTCCAGTGGCTCACTCCATCTCTCCCTGCTCTGGTGCATCTTTCTTGCCCTGGGCGCCGCCCTCGTCGTCTGAAAACGTCCGCTCCGTGTTCCGCTTGGGCATAGGCATGCGACTGCATTATATTGCACATTCATGATGGATTATTTCTTTTCTTTCATTCGAAAAGTTGGACCATGTTAGCAACTAGAGAGGTGAATAGGTGCCCACTTTTTTCCTTTCTAAAATTCTACTCTTTTTCGCTCTAATATATATGTGAAGCTATGAAAATTAAGGTTTAAAAACCACAGCATAAGAATTAAGCTGAGACAAAGAAACTCAAACAACCATCCCCCTAGGTCAATCTGACCGCTAGGTAAAGGCCAGTCTGACTGCTTCTGGGGCTGGTCTGATGGGTCCCACAGGTTGACATCAAAATCGGTACGATTTGAGATCCACAAAAACAGCAAACTTTTAATCTACAAGTACAAATCCCTTGAAATTTCAGGCACGACCCAACAATATGGTCAAGAACCTATTTCAATCGAAGATCGAGATAATCATAGCAATGGTTCCATGAATTTCTTTGTTTGAGGGTAAGAGGTCTCCAAACCAGGTGAAAACCTAAACTTGATCTAAAGATTTGCTCGTAGATGAAAGAGAGTCAAAATGACCTTATGTCAACTTCTACGATTTCTAGCAATCAAGATCATAGCAAAATAACCAAGACAAAACATCTAGAACACAAGAACCCAAAATCACAAGAATGAGAGTAAGAACAAGAAACAACTCATCTTTGCACGAATTTGATTGGATTGATATATAGGAATTGAGAATTTGTAGTCACTCCACCATAAAAGGACAAAAGCTCACTCATGAGTACCTAATCCCACTAATTTTATCTCAATACATCTCTTAAATTCTAGACTCCTCTATTCTATATACCTTCTCTGAAATCTCAAATGAGAGTTTCTAGACTTAGTTGGTGTGCAAATATGCATCGCCTCTTATATAGTGGAGGCTAGAACTAGAGACAAACCATAACGGGCACCCATTAAGCCCATGCACAAACGAGTCTAACACTCACGCACGCTTCTCAGAACGGATGGCGATCAGACACTCCCAAATCCGTCTCTTCGTGATCTTGTCCTTCTCACATAACTTAAACCACTTCTCCTTTGTGCTGTCATACACCACAGTTTCTCTAAGATCACCAACCCGATTTTTCTGGTGAAAATACCAAAATACCCCTTTTCGATCCTTCTATCATTTACTGAGTCCAATCATGTGAAACAATCTCATACTTTGTTACGTGTAGGTTTACCAATGACTTTTCTCATACCAACAAGTCTCTCTCGTCCAGCTTCCACCGGATCGCTGCAACACTTGCATCGGCTCAAGCCACTTGATGCAACACATTGCATCAAACTTCCTAATCTTGTTCATCTTGCATCCTGTTTGAGACCAAACACTTCACCTGATGCGACTATGGGTGTCTCAATCTTTTGATGAGAAGGATAATTCGATTTGAGGAGACAACTCTCACGATTTGACTACCAATCGTACATGACCAATATGTTATGCAGTCGCTGAACCAACTATGAGATTGTTATCAACCTTACTAGAAGCACAATCGACCTGAACATGAAGAACAATTCCTGCCAGCAATCGAAGAAAATAGCAAGAACGAGGGATAAGAAATCTGAAATTGTGAATAGGAATAAGTATTATATTGAAAAGTAGGGTTCCGAAGAACAATAACGATGTTGCACTTGTTGAACAAGATAACAATGTATAAAATAGCAAAGGCTAAACTTTAATATAACAAAACCCGAATTGTAGCAAAGGGGACGGCGGCTCCTATAAGAGCAGTTGTGGCCAAGGAGGTGGATAGACATTGTCCTAGGGTTTGGTGCAGCCAGGGAGGAGGACGCACCAACCTGGGCTTGGCCCGGTACAATTACAAGGCCCAAATTGACCCAAATAGGAGAAGCAACACCTTCTTTTGATAATTGTGATACGTAGACAGTGAATCTGAAAGTGGGGCTAGATCCATTGGAAAGGCCTCCTTGTAAGCTTTCCATCAAGTACTCGTACACCTCCAACGGACTCCGTATGTGAGAATTATGCATGTATTAATCAGTGTTGTTAGGTTGACTCTGAATTTATCTAGAATTGAAACTGGGTCGATCTGAACTTGTTGTGGTAGTAGTGGTACTCCCCTTGCCTTGGTTCCTGAGTAGAATGACATCGCAAGACTTAGGTAACAATCCATCCTCAATAGGACAATTATGAACTCCTAAAAATGAAGTTACCTGATAATTTAGTTGACAAGCACGTGATCTGGTAATTAGTCCTTGTATGTCAACTTAAGGAGTGGCAATAGTAGGTATGGTTGTTGTTAGAGATATATCTGTGTTAGAGTAGGACTCTAGATTTGTTTTGGTTTCCTTATCTGTAACATGTATCTGTATATATATAGGCCCATTGGCCTCCTGATAATACATGCAACAATCATAACATGGTATCAGAGCTTACCTAAGGGCCGCAAGCTTGTCGCCTGCGCCGCCCGCGACAGCAGCATCACCTCCTGTCATCTTCGACGACTCGACCAAATCTCTGGTCTCCAGACACCCGGCGCTCGGGAGCTCTGCCTCCCTCGAGACTCGTCGCCGGGAGATCCGTCGTCTACTGCCGCCGTCGCCTCAAGATCCGCCGGGAGAAGCAGTCGGCACAATCCGTCGTCTACTGCCGCCGTCGCCTCAAGATCCGCGGAGAAGCAGCCGAGCTTCACAACCGGGAGGAACAGTCGGCTGCGCTCCCGATAGCCCGGCGCCTCTGTCGCCGCCTCCGTCGCCGGCCACACACACTCTCCGCCGCCGCCCGCCACCATTATTGCGCGGGCCTTCACCCGGCCTTCACCCGATCACTTGGAGAGAGGAGGAGAGGCCGCCATCTCTCCGGCCGCCGCCTGCCATCGCCGCTGCTACCGCCGCTCTCCGGCCTAAAAACGAAGGGAAAACCTAAAAACGCTGCGCTGGGCTGTTTGGGCCGGCTGAGCCGTTTGGGCCGACCGGCTTTTAAAGAGCCGTGAAAAAAAAACATCCAAAAAAAAAACATTGGTCTAATCGCCGCGCCGTCCAGCGCCGCCTATTAGACTACGTTACCTTGGTCGCCGTGCCGTCCAGCGCCGCCTACCAATGGGCACCGTTTCTCTCCCTCGCTGCCCGGTGATCTTCGACGGTGTTAACTACACCGACTTCGTGTCTCACATGCGCATCCACATGCGTGGTCTTCGTCTCTGGGGCGTCCTTTCTGGCGATGTCACCTGCCCGCCATGCCCTACTCCTCCGACGAAGCCTACGTCTGTTGCGCTTCCCCCGACAGCTGACAAAGTTGCTATCGAGGCTGCTGGCCTTACTGATGAGAAGGCTGCCTCTGCCTACCAAGAGGCTCTGGATCTTTACATGGATCACTTGACTACCTACACTCAGTGGTGCGGCACGGCGACGCCGCTGCTTCTTTGTCTTCATCGCCGATGTCTAGCCTCGCTTTTCTTACGAGATTGTGGATTTTCTTGGTGTCGGATGTGGACTCATCTTCGACAGCCGCTCACGAACCCTCCGGAGATGCCCTCTACCGCAAGAGTTCGCCAGAGCACTCTCTTGACAGGTGATGCTACTATTGACGCCTTCTACGCTCAGAGTTCTGCGATCGGCGTCAATCGGACTCTCTTCGCTTCTTGGTATCGTTCTGTTCGTCTTTGCTGGTCATGCGTGCGACTTGGAGTTTCAGCGTGTCTACGAGTTTCTTACTCGCCTTCGTCCTGAGTTCGAGCAGAGGCGTGCACAGCTACTTGCACGCCACCCTCGTGTCACTCTTCTGGAGGCCCTTACCGAGATACGTGCAGAGGAGACTCGTTTGAGTGGTGCCGGTCTGATGCCACTCCCCTCCGTGCTCGCCACCCGTACACCTGCTACACCGACTACTTCACGCTTCAGTACGTTGCCTCCTCCAGCGGCTACCACAGGTGGTGGTGGCCGCCCTCCATCTGGCGGTGGTCGTCCTCGCTGCTCCTACTGCGACAAGATCGGCCACATTGAGTCCCAGTGCTACAAGAAACAGCGGCATATTTCACGCCGTTCTTCTCCTAGCACTGGCACCGGTACTTCTACATCGACGTCTGCATCGACTACTTCCGCGTTTTCTCTCACTGAGCAGGAGATAGCCAGACTTCGCCGACTGCTTGCCGCTTCAGGTTCTTCCTCGACAGGTTCTGCAGGTTCTGCGACTGACTCTTCGGGCACTAAGCAACCACCTCCTACACAGACAGGTACCTCCCCGTGGATCCTTGATTCCGGAGCATCCTTCCACATGACTTCCGATTCTTCCACTCTATCTTTTGTTACACCTCTTGATTCTCCTGTCAGTGTTCTTACTGCTGATGGTACCTCTCTTTCTGTCTCTGGTCGAGGACCTCTTAGCAACTCATCTTTTCATGTTCCTTCTGTTGCTCATGTTCCTCGCCTAACCATGCAGCTTCTTTCTGCTGGACAGATTACTGACCTTGGTTATCGGATCATTCTCGACTCTGACTCTTGTTGTGTTCAGGACCGCCACACGGGAGCTCTGGTTGGTTCTGGCCCTCGGCGCCTTGACTCGCAGCGTCTCTGGGAGCTTGACTGGCTTCACCATCCTTCCGCTGCCACCGTCGCCGCCAGTCTCTCCGCCTCTGCCACTCCGTCTACCGACTCTTTCCAACAGTGGCATCACCGTCTTGGCCATCTGTGTGGCTCTCATCTGTCGTCTTTAGTTCGTCGTGGTCTTCTGGGGTCTGTCTCAGGAGACGTGTCTCTCCATTGTCAGGGCTGTAAGTTAGGCAAACAGCTTCAGCTTCCTTATCCTCATAGTGAGTCAGTATCTCAGCATCCATTTGATCTTGTTCATTCAGATGTTTGGGGTCCGGCTCCCTTCGTTTCGAAAGGGGGTCATCGATATTATATCATATTTATAGATGATTTCTCTCGCCACACTTGGATATATTTCATGACTTCTCGTAGTGAGGTCTTGTCTATCTATAAACAAATCTAGAGTCCTACTCTAACACAGATATATCTCTAACAGTTGTATGAGTGGAAGAGATGTCTTCATCATCACCCAGCATCCCTCATCATTGACTGTAATTGACTCCAAACTTCCCTACACAATAATAGATCAAGAAACCGATTCTGAGTATAAATTCTTCTCAACTTGATCCGCGTTAACCAGAATTTGCATCACGCAACGTATATGCACCAATTCTATGATTTTTCTCTCGTAACAAGGATGGCACGGGCCAAGCACCTACGAGGGTTTCTGGGGTAGAGTGCGTAATACATGCCACAAGCAGACTCTAGGTTGTCGGTTGTTCTCTCGTAACAGGGCACATTAAGAAATGTAAACTCACAGAGCTTGCTTGTGTAAGCTAGGTTATAACATAACTTTTCTACCTTCAACACCAGGATGCACAGTTCTCCTTACTATTCTGAAAAAAATTATTTTATTTGGCTCGCATCACTGCCAACAAGTGTGCTCTTCAAAATTTCGAAGCGAAACTCAATGGGTTTAGTTGTACGTACATGTTGCATTTCAATAAATTATTGTGGATTCGAACTTGAAAAGTACTTGATCCATGCAAAGAAAAGAAATATATCGGTGACCAAAGTTCGGCGCCAAATATATATCCTAAAAAAATATTAATATTCCATTATGTTACTTTCAACAACTACATCAGGCTGGTACATATCCAGATCGTTGCGATCCTGACTCCATGTCTTTTTCATCGTACGACCTTCCTACCCGTTAGATTTCACTTAAGATGTCATTCTCAGCCGTTCCATTCAATGCAAAAAAAAAAACAAAAACTCAGAAGCGCAACAATTAATTTATAAGTTTACAATAAATTTTGACTTGAATGCAACAAAATACAAAATTAACATTATTGAATTACTAGGGCAACAAATACAAAGAAACTATTTCAACAAAAAATAAACCTTGTTGTTGTTACACCTTGACTGTCGTCAGAAATCACTTAACCGGATCATCTTTGGCCATCCGATCTGTCTCATGAGTGGCGCAACAAAAAATCAACTAAGCACAGCATCGAAACAAATGAGCATGCAACAAAATGCCACCTAGTGAAAAAACAAACAAACACGAACCGAGCGTCGTAACAAAATGGAAGCTAGATGCAACAATGACCCGTAAGTGTGCAACAAAAAATGACCATGGTGCAACAAGCTATGAAAAAAAATGGTGCAACAAATCAATATTTGTACTGCAACAAAAATAAAACCCTAGTGCAACAAATAAAAATTCCAACTACAACAATCAAAAACCCAACTGCAACAAACACCTCTTGCGACAACATATGAGAAGACATATTGCAACAAAAAAAAATCACTTCATGCAACAACTATGAAAGGTGTTGCAACATTTCAAAAAATGTCCGCACCAGCGGTCGTGAAGGTTGAGTTCACAGGAGGAGGAAGGCAGTGACCGAGCTCCTCGTCGCCGGCAGGCTCGGATCGTCGCCCTAGCTTCTCTAGCCGTGCATCTGACACAACCCTGTGACCTCCTCGAGCTCTCACGACGAGTGGGTTGCGCGCCATGGCGGTGCTCATGTGAGGAAGATGTCGTGCCTCGAACCTCATCGAGCACAACAAACTGCCGAGATACTCATGCAATGGAGCGTCGGTAGCGTCTCCGTCCATTCTCTCCACCACCGCGACCACCTGAGTAACCGTCGTGAATTCCCTATCTATCCCGAGCTTTTCTTGCTCCTCTGGCACTCCTCACTGCTAGCGAGCTCGCCAGACTCACACCTTGGGGCCATGCCCTCTCTATTATTCTCTCTCTCACGACAGCTGGGCTCTTGTGGTTTAGCGTTAATGATATCATTAGTATTTAGATTAAGTCAGAAATTCTAATGAGTAGGTGACATGTCAACCCAGCTCTTAAGTTAAATAAAATTATAATTTAAACCGGTTTTAATGCTTCGGTCACTGATATGTGGGTCCCACAACCCTATTCAAGTCTATGTAAACCCGGTGCACCGTGGACTTGGCCCCACCTGTCAGCCTAATGATGCAATAAATTATATTTTCCTTTAGAAAGATAATTGGAAATTAAATGAAAATTCGTGCTCAGGCTTTTCTTTTTCTTTTTCTGGATTTTCGAACTAAACCAAATTCAAATGATAATAACTTTTGCATTTGAACTCCCAATTAAGTGAAACTTGTTTCTAAACTTTTCTAAAATCAAGAGCTTTCATAATTGGAAAAAATAATTGGATTTGATCTCTGTTTGAATTTATTTGGTATTTAGTTGTGTCTCGTATTTTTTATCGATCAAATACTAATGTGCGAGAATCGTATGAAGTTGATCCAGAGCAAGAATCACTGCTCTACGAGTAAGGCAAGCACCCTCATTTGATCATGTTGATCTCATTTTTTCAATATTATGTATATTGTTTGCTGAAACTACTATGCATGTTTAATTTGAGTAAATTGCTATGTTATTATTTAGTATTTAGTTTTCATCAATTATTGCATTGATCCTACCTTGAAAAAATCACCCTAAGAATATTATCCACACCTTCAGGTTGGCAGATCACGCTCAGAGCATCAGTACCGAGTAATCAAACAGCCGGAAGATCAATGCTGACAGCCGGAGCATCAGTACTGAAGATCACACCTTCGCGTCTTGTGAAACACCTCAAGCGCAACCTTCAGAAATTTGCTTGCGCCTTGACGCACCAGGTCCTTTTCTCCCTGTTTCTGCAAAATAGACCAAGAATTAGCCGATGGCATATGGAAAATGCTACTTGGATGGGATGAGACTTCCATTTTGTCTCAAAACAATTCAAATTCCTTGCTTTCCAAATAGACCAGCACACCGCAGCAATTCGAACACAAACAATCAGCCGCAAAGATTTCCCACACCCTGCCAACCAAGCTCCAAACATCAGAGCAATGTTTCGAGGCAGAGAACAACCAAAACGTGCAGCAATTTGCAACAGGACGCTGTAATATTCTGAAAATAATAATAATAATAATGTTTTAAGGGCAAGTGTGTAATTAAACAAAGTAGGTACGTGGAAATAGAATATTTCAGAGCTTTTGGGAGGAGTTGATTTGTACCGGTATAAAAGGATCGTGGGGATTAGAGGATCTGGAAACCCTATTAGTTTTATTGCTTCGTTCCCTTGCGCCGCCACCGTTTTTTTTCCTTCTTCCGCCGGTCAGCCACGTGACGCCAACCTACGCGTCGCACGCTCGCCCGCCTGGCCGCCGCTACCTGCCTGTGCGTCGGCGCCTGCCGTGTGGGTGTGCAGCCGCCTGGCCGCCGTGTGCCATCTCCATCTGCCGTGTGCGCGTGGAAGCCAGAGTGCTTGCGTTGATTTTCTTGCCCACGCACGAGGTTCTGCCGGCCGGTTGTGTAGGTGCGTGCGACGTTGTGTTGTATTTGTTTACTGCTAAGATTAGCTAATCAATTACACCGGACCACTCTTGTATGCAAGCATGTGATTAGTGGTACTAGTTAATTACTTTAGGCTGAATTAGAGTTGTGATTAGAGAAGTGCATGCTGTACAGTGGAAGATAAAGAGATGAATTGGATATTGCTAAGTAGAAGTTAACTAGTTGGTCGTAGCATTGCATGCATGCAGACTAGAATGATTTGTTGGAATAGTAAGGGAGATTTCTATGACGTTGGTAGTCGGAGATACCGATTATTAGATCTGTTTAGCCTGCTGTTCTGTTGAACGATTTATTCGGGTATCTTAATGGCAAATTTTGGAAATATCATCTACTAGTTAATTGTAGATAATTTCGATATCTTTCTATAGCATATTTAATCATGTCGAGCGGACAAGTAGAATTCGAGATATGAATTTTGGAAGACTGCTGTCTTTGTGGTTTCGTATTTCGGCGCTGTTTTGGTAGACTCTAGATTAAAAATAGTAAATAGACTGATTAGAGTTTTTGATCTACATGAAAGATGTAGATAATTGTCTAAAGGTTCTGTAGAATCTAAGAACTCGAATTTTGTTGGGTAAAACAAAAGTTATGAATTTAGTAAGATCCGCTGTTTCGAAGCGGACAGATCGGCTTTCTGGGCTAAAAACGGAGGGTTAGATGATTTAATTAGAAGACTTTGTAATCTAAGAAAATGAGGGGAATTTTGTGTAGAATTCATAACTGGGTGGTTTGTTGTGATTGGACTTTTGAGTCAAAAGTTACGTTCGTTTTAGTACCAAGACAGCAATGGGTAACTATTCGGTACCGGAGTAACGTGGTATATTTGGGGATGGGTAGGAGCGATGTCGATTGATTGCTGTTCTTATGATGCTGTAGCTTGTATTGAAATTTGAGTATTTAATGTAGGAGAGACGTCGTGCTTGTTGCCATCTTCTAGCCAAACCGTGCGTCGCAACTAGTAAAAGGCAAGTGCATGGTAGACAACGATCAATGATTGATCACTGTTTTCTTTATCTTCCATTACCATTATTGTTGTGCTTTTATTTTATTTAATTACAAGCAATGGAATGGTGTGGATCTATATGGTTAATGGACATGATGAAAAATTGGATATGGTGAGTATTATGAAATTATGCATGTGTGCATTCATAAGCATCTTTGCATATGAGCAGGTGATCATGAATGATCACAACTCCACGGGAGTGGAGGAGGTCCCCGATCCTTGTGGAGGAACGGGCTTGAGAGTGGATGTTGTCGCGAGCATTCACTTATGCTATACCGGTATACGCGAAAGAAGTGCATGTGGACATGTAGATTGGAGTTGCATTGATATATGAGATTAATGGGTGTGAAACAAAGAGAAGTTAACAGCATGAGAATATCAATAGAAGTACCTGTGATGATAATGAAGTTATTGAATGCTGTTGATTTATTATTGTTCGTTGTATATTGATGTGTTTGCTGAGTCGTGGACTCACCCTTGCTCTTTTGTTGTCTTTAGGTGATCTTCGAGGACGCCGTGACTGAGAGCGAGTAGAGCACATGGATTAGATCCATACTTCAATCACATGATCATTTGCCATAAGAATCTTTTCATTCAATGTTGGATTACTCTTTGGACATGTTAGAGGCTGAATAAAGTTTAGGTCACATTTTGGACTAGATTATTTATTTTAATGATTAGGATTCAGTAGTTGGTGCTATCTTGGATTGTTTACTTGATTACATTTCCCCTTGCTTATTTATTATCGCATGATCCATAATTATGCATGTTCTTTTGTGGTCCATGGATATGTTTATTGATATTTTTCCTTGCTGTAATTTTATAGTGTGTCGATAATTATTAGGTTAGAGAGTAGTTTAGTGGCATTCCAGGCTCAGTGTTGGGCTGGGGTGTTACAGTTGGTATCAGAGCGGGCTTTAGGTCCGTGGTGAATTGATTAACAACTTAGGCGAACTAAAATTGTTAAAATTTGTTTTAGTTTTAGTAAATCAACTAAACTTTGCTAATGGTTAACTAACCTAAAATTTGACACACTAGTGCACAGTAGGTTAGAGAGAGGTATGAATATAGTTTTACGCTTCCGTTATGTTGTTCACTGATGCATGATTTTATTTTGACCTTTGAACTCATTGTGTATTGTTGATTATGGTTGATAGCTATGCCGAGGGGTAGAGGACGTGGACGTGGTGGCCGCGGTCGTGGAGGTCGGGCCGCGGGCGAGGTTCCGTGGAGCCACCTCCTGTAGCAGATGAGTCAGTAGCTGAGGGGGTTGCTGTTGACCCGCCTCCGGTAGGGGTCCAGGATGAGACCCCCGCTTTGTTGAGAGAGTTGATGGGAGAGATCCGTGCTCTTCGTCAAGCAGCGCCGACCCTGTTCTTCTGCAAAGATCTGTTGTTGCTCTGTCGCACCTCCACCGGTTCTGAGGCGGATGACACTTCGAGTGGATGGGGTTGAGGTTGGATCCGTTTGACGGTCCTGCACACCGGTCCAGCAATGGATGGTTGCGCTATATGGAGAGGCAGTTTGGAGCTTTAGAGATGTCTTCACATCAGAGGGTCCGTTTTGTAGCCTTTCAGCTGAAAGGGCAAGCGGACATTTGGTGGGAGGGCGTGTTGTCTTCGAGGACCGCCACTGAAGGGCTAGTCACTTGGGAGGACTTTGTTGATCAGTTCAAGGGAAAGTTCTACCCCTACTCTTTTGTTGAGAAGATGGAGGTTGCCTTGACGACCTTTGCTCAGGGGAAGAGGTCTATTGCTGAGTATGAGGCTGAGTTCAACAACTTGGTTCGCTTTGTCCCTTCGGTAGCGAACGATGATCTTCAGAAAGCCAAGAGGTTCCGTCGGGGTCTCAATTCTGAGTACCGGCATGTGTTGGGAGCTACCCCACTCCGTGACTACAGCTCTGTTGTGGAGCAAGCTAGGGGCATGGAGTTGGAGATGCAGCTCACAAAGGGGCAGCAAGCCTCTGGTGGACTAGTTGCTTCTGGTGGTGACCAGAAGAGGAGCTCTAGTGAGGGAAGTGTGTCTGTTCAGCGACCCGCTTTCAAGAAATTCAAGGGAGGACCACAGTCCTTCAAGTCTAAGCAGTCGAGGCCGTTCTCTTCTTCGGCGCCTCGTCCTTTTGCAGGTACTCCGGCTCTTCGACCTGTCCCAAGGCAGGGCATGCTTTGCTTTAAGTGCGGTGATGGACACTGCGCTGCTGAGTGCTCTTGGACAGGAGATTGCCGTCAGTGTGGCCGACGGGGTCACAAGGAGCGGGTGTGTCACCAGAACCCCGCTAGCGTAATCAAGTGGGAACCTGTGCCATCTTCTTCTTCAGTGGGTCCTGCTCGAGGATCTTTCCAGATGATGGCTGCTCCTCCTGCGCTGCCACTTCCTTCAGCTTGGGTGCCTCGGTAGGGTACTCTCGGCGCCGCCACCTCCGCACCACTTCGAGTTACACGACCGGCTTTACCGCACCGCCACAAAGATTGTTGGGGCTCTCGCCGCCCCGGCGTCGACTTCTTTCGCCATGGCGCCACCTGGAGTGTACGCCATGCCCACAGCGGAGTCCGCGGGTCGTCCTGACGTGGTGACAGGTACTTTGCTTGTGGATTCGTTTGATGCTTTAGTCCTTTTTGATTCAGGGGCTACCTTTTCATTTGTGTCGACGGCGTTTGCTAGGAGAGCGAACTTGAGTATGCAGTGGATTTCTCAGTCCGTGTTAGTTAGCTCTCCTGGGGGAATTATTGCGAGCTCTACTGTTTGTCCTGGGTGTTCTATTGTCATTGATGGAGATAAGTTCACGGCAAATTTGATAGTTATTCAAATGGAGCCGTTCGACGTTATCCTGGGTATGGATTGGTTGCACTCTTATCGAGCCGTGATATCCTGCTTTACAGAGAATGATTGTGCATGCGGACCTCGTGCGGGAGACTTTGATCTTTCAGTAAGTGCGCCCGCGCTCTCTTTCGATGTTGGTCTGATTGTTCCGGTCGTGTAAGAAAATGGCGGCTTCTCTTAGCTCTTGCTGAGAAACCGAGCGTGGCTTCACAGATTGAGGAGATTCTAGTGGTTAGTGATTACCCAGATGTGTTCCCGGCTGACCTTTCGGGCTTGCCACCTGCGCGAGACGTGGAGTTTCGCATTGATCTTGTTCCGGGTACTCGTCCCATCTCGATGTCTCCATATCGTCTGGCACGTCCATTCCAGGATGAGTTGAAGAAGCAGTTGGATGATTTGTTGGCTAAAGGATTGATCAGGCGTAGTGTATCGCCATGGGGAGCTCATGTTCTATTCACAGAGAAGAAGGATGGGAGTTGGCGTATGTGTGTTGATTACCGTGCGCTTAATGCAGTCACAATTAAGAATAAATATCCATTGCCCCGCATTGAAGATTTGTTTGATCGGTTGAATGGAGCTCAAGTATTCTCCAAGATCGATCTCCAGTCAGGGTATAATCAAATCCGTGTGCTTGAGCAGGATGTAGAGAAGACAACTTTCTCTACCAGGTATGGGCATTATGAATTTAAAGTTATGTCTTTTGGATTGACTAATGCACGTGCCATTTTTATGGAGACTATGAACAACATGTTACACGAGTATCTAGATGACTTCGTGGTGGTGTTCATTGATGATATTCTTATCTATTCCAAGACTAATGAGGATCATGAGCGTCACTTGAGACTAGTCTTAGAGACTTTGAGAGAACACAAGTTCTACGCTAAGTTAAAGAAATGTGAGTTCTGGATTTCAGAAGTGAGTTTTCTGGGTCATGTGATAAATCCTCAGGGCATTGCTGTTGATCCTAGTAAGGTCTCTACAGTGGTGGATTGGAAGAGGCCGACTAATGTGAAGGAGGTGAGAAGTTTCTTGGGCTTGGCTGGTTATTATCGGCGTTTTGTGCAGGATTTCTCTATCATCGCCAAACCGATGTCTCAGCTTACTCAGAAAGGTGTGAGATTCCAGTGGACTGATGAGTGTGGCCTAGATTTGACACTTTGAAAGAGAGGTTGGTGACCGCTCCTATTCTCTCTCTTCCCGAGCCAGAAAGCGGTTCACGCCTTTTTTCAGATCGTCTCGAGTGGGTCTTGGCTGTGTTCTCATGCAAGACGGTAAGGTGATTGCTTATGCGTCGAGACAGTTAAAGAAACACGAACAGAATTATCCCACTCATGATTTGGAGTTGGCTGCGGTTGTCTTTGCTCTCAAGATTTGGAGGCATTATCTATACGGCGAGCCTTGTGATATTTTCACAGATCACAAGAGTCTCAAATATATCTTCACTCAGAAGGATCTGAATTTGAGGCAAAGGAGGTGGTTGGAGTTGATCAAAGACTATGATCTTACTATTCAGTATCATCCCGGCAAGGCCAATGTTGTTGCGGATGCTCTTAGTCGCAAGGCGACTCCCGCTACTCTAGATTGTCTTATTGCTGATTTTGATCATATGGGAATATCTTATTGTTATGCGGGCACATCACATGTTGAGACACAGTTGATTCTTGAGTCAGCTATTCGCACTGCAGTGGAAAGCACAACAGAGTGACCGGTTACTACAGGAGGTTAGGAAGCTTCTGGATGAGGGCAAGGAGGGTGATTTTAGCATGGATGATTCTGGTGCTTTGAGATTTAAAGGCCGCATTTGCGTGCCACAAAAGGCGGAGGTCAAAGATGATATCTTGAGGGAGGCACATCGCACTCGTAATCGCTTCATCCCGGTGAGACTAAGATGTATCGAGATCTCAAATGCAATTTTTGGTGGAAAAGAATGAAGGTGGATATTGCTAACTATGTGGCTTCTTGTGGTGTTTGTCAGCAAGTGAAAGCTGAGCACAAGCGTCCTGCAGGGTTGCTGCAGCCTTTGGAGGTTCCCCAGTGGCCTTGGGATGATATCTCTATGGACTTTGTGGTGGCGTTACTGCACGCCGCGAGGAAGGATGCGATTTGGGTAGTGGTGGATCGATTCACAAGTCCGCACTTCATTCCTATTCGCACGACAAATTCAATGAGTGATCTAGCTCCTATTTATGTGCGTGAAATAGTAAGACGCATGGTGTGCCAAGACCATCATTTCGACAGGACGCCAAGTTTGTCTCAAGTTACGGGAGAGTCTGCAGAGTGCATTGGGCACACAGCTCCGCCTTAGTACAGCATTTCACCCACAGACAGATGGGCAGTCAGAGCGTACTATTCAGACTTTAGAGGACATGTTGCGGTCTTGCGTTTTGTCTTGGAAAGGTAGTTGGGAGGACCAGTTGCCACTTGTAGAGTTTGCTTATAATAATAGTTATCATTCCAGTATTAGAGCCGCGCCATTCGAGGTTCTCTATGGGCGGAAGTGCAGATCGCCACTTTGTTGGGATGCAGTAGGAGAGAAGGCAGTTTTGGGTCCGGACTGGATTCAGAAGACCGTTGAGCGTGTGGCCATGGTGAGGCAGAATCTGTTAGCAGCTCAGAGCAGACAGAAAAGCTATGCTGATGTAAGGAGGCGTGACTTGGAGTTTGCGGTGGGTGACCAGGTGCTATTGAGAGTGTCTCCCACTAAAGGTATTGTTCGGTTCGGTACCAAAGGGAAGCTTATCCCGAGGTACGTTGGACCGTTCTCGATTATTGCAAGAATTGGGAAGTTAGCCTACCGTTTGGACCTTCCTGAGTCCATGCGTGGGGTTCACAATGTGTTTCACGTCTCGATGCTGCTAAAGTTTTTGAGAGACCCAGAGCATAAGATTTCATTGGAGCCGCTGACTATTGAGCAAGATCTCACAATTGAGTCGCGTCCGGCGCGCATTCTGGAGAGGTCGGAGCGAGTGTTGAGGCACAAGACGTTGGTATACGTCAAGGTGCTGTGGACGCATCAATCTGAGAGAGAAGCGACTTGAGAGTTAGAGTCTCGCATGCGCGAACAATACCCGGATTTGTTCACGTCGGGTACGTGTTATTTTGTTGTTTAATTTCAGCAGTGTAGTTTTTATTTGAGTAGAACAGCGAGTAGAATTCGGGGTCGAATTCTGTTAAGGGGGTAGAATGTAATATTCTGAAAATAATAATAATAATAATGTTTTAAGGGCAAGTGCGTAATTAAACAAAATAGGTACGTGGAAATAGAATATTTCAGAGCTTTTGGGAGGAGTTGATTTGTACCGGTATAAAAGGATCATGGGGATTAGAGGATCTGGAAACCCTATTAGTTTTATTGCTTCGTTCCCTTGCGCCGCCACCGTTTTTTTTCCTTCTTCCGCCGGTCAGCCACGTGACGCCAACCTGCGCGTCGCCGCCGCTCGCCCGCCGCCGCTACCGCTGTCGTCGGCGCTGCCGCGTGAACGGCCGCATGCGCGTGGCCGCTCGGTGCTGGTGCCCCTGCCGTGTGGGTGTGCAGCCGCCTGGCCGCCGTGTGCCATCTCCATCTGCCGTGTGCGCGTGGAAGCCAGAGTGCTTGCGTTGATTTTCTTGCCCACGCACGAGGTTCTGCCGGCCGGTTGTGTAGGTGCGTGCGACGTTGTGTTGTATTTGTTTATCGCTAAGATTAGCTAATCAATTACACCGGACCACTCTTGTATGCAAGCATGTGATTAGTGGTACTAGTTAATTACTTTAGGCTGAATTAGAGTTGTGATTAGAGAAGTGCATGCTGTACAGTGGAAGATAAAGAGATGAATTGGATATTGCTAAGTAGAAGTTAACTAGTTGGTCGTAGCATTGCATGCATGCAGACTAGAATGATTTGTTGGAATAGTAAGGGAGATTTCTATGACGTTGGTAGTCGGAGATACCGATTATTAGATCTGTTTAGTCTGCTGTTCTGTTGAACGATTTATTCGGGTATCTTAATGGTAAATTTTGGAAATATCATCTACTAGTTAATTGTAGATAATTTCGATATCTTTCTATAGCATATTTAATCATGTCGAGCGGACAAGTAGAATTCGAGATATGAATTTTGGAAGACTGCTGTCTTTGTGGTTGTCGTATTTCGGCGCTGTTTTGGTAGACTCTAGATTAAAAATAGTAAATAGACTGATTAGAGTTTTTGATCTACATGAAAGATGTAGATAATTGTCTAAAGGTTCTGTAGAATCTAAGAACTCGAATTTTGGTTGGGTAAAACAAAAGTTATGAATTTAGTCAGACCCGCTGTTCCGAAGCGGACAGATCGGCTTTCTGGGCTAAAAACGGAGGGTTAGATGATTTAATTAGAAGACTTTGTAATCTAAGAAAATGAGGGGAATTTTGTGTAGAATCCATAACTGGGTGGTTTGTTGTGATTGGACTTTTGAGTCAAAAGTTACGTTCGTTTTAGTACCAAGACAGCAATGGGTAACTATTCGGTACCGGAGTAACGTGGTATATTTGGGGATGGGTAGGAGCGATGTCGATTGATTGCTGTTCTTATGATGCTGTAGCTTGTATTGAAATTTGAGTATTAAGTGTAGGAGAGGCGTCGTGCTTGTTGCCATCTTCTAGCCAAACCGTGCGTCGCAACTAGTAAAAGGCAAGTGCATGGTAGACAACGATCAATGATTGATCACTGTTTTCTTTATCTTCCATTACCATTATTGTTGTGCTTTTATTTTATTTAATTGCAAGCAATGGAATGGTATGAATCTATATGGTTAATGGACATGATGAAAAATTGGATATGGTGAGTATTATGAAATTACCATCCAGAGCCAGAGACATGGGAACTCTGAGGATGAGGACGCCCTTCTAGAAAAAGCTTCTACAATATCCAGAGACAACCTTCTAGAGAAAAGCTAAATTTTTGTCTCTGTTTAAATAATTTAGCACAACACACAAACCTCTTAATTTTACCTTGTAAAATGAAGAAAAAGCTTACATGGCCCCATTGATGTTCATATCTTGCTACAGAGCTCCCTTATCTAAATTTTCTAACTCAGCTCTTGCCCTCCATGAACAAGACAAATGAATGCACGCACTGCTCACGCTCACGTACAACCAAGAGTTTTCTGTAGGAGTTCTCTTCTTTCCTCATGTTATGATGTCCATCTCTTACCAGTTACTACATCGCTGCCTCGTCTTTAATTTTCTGACTCCGTTCTTGCTCCACGAACAAGACAGATGAACTCACCATTTGATATTGCTGACCTTACAGTGGTGACTGTATTACAAATTTGGAATACCTTCCTCGGGCAGCCTGTGATTCTCTTTGTCCTCTGTAAAATACTCCTAGGTCTCTACATATTCGAAAGATGCGACCAATTTTAAGATGAATGATTGTAAACAAACTTTCACTCCCCATTCAAGCAGAGACTCCCTTGTTTTAATTTAGGTTGCTTCTGTTCTTTTGCCTTATCCATATGCAGCTGCTACTATCAAGAAAAAAAAAGATAAAGATATGCACCTACTTGCTAGTTGTTCTCCAAGGACGGGGCGACTCGACTGTCAACCAAAAAAAGTGTTGAAGATATTAGAATCTAGGATCTTAGTTCAAGACGTGTGCGAGTCGAAGAGTCCGAGTCGGATTTCAATGTTTAACACTGTAAATAAAAAGTGTGGAGGTTCTAAGGGATACACACAATTATTTCCAAAATTTATAAATAGTATCAGAGCCAACTCAACCCTAAACCCTAATCCGAGCAAACCATTGCCTCGGAACCGTCGTCGTCATCGTCGATCCGCCGGCCGCACTACCTCGTTGCATGTGGTCCTCCGCGACCGCATCGCACCAGAGCAAATTGCGATCTGGCGGGTTGTGTGTGGGCAAGCCGGGGCGGCAGCGTGAGGAGGCGCAGAGGCGGCGTTGGTCGAAGAAGAGAGCAAGGTAGTCAAAGTCGAGATTCTAAGTTTGATAGATTTGCCTCCGGTAGGATCGAATCGTAGAATCGGCGATTCTACGGCATTGTAAAAATACACATATTTAACATCTATACTATAAGTTTGTATGATTCTTGTATGGTTTACCACTTACTTATAACCAAAAAAGGGACAAATCACTTTTTATCGCACAACAGAAAAGCATAATGGTACTAACATGATAGATGATATAGTTCTGAACTACAAGAGAACAACCAATGACTATGACCACTTTACTACAATTACATGAGAAATTTTCACAACTTTTGTAAATCAATACCTAATTGCAATACTTGCATGTTCCGTAAAAGCAGCTAGACTTACTCCAGGAATAAAAATAGCTTGTCATTATCAAGCTCAAGATTCCTCATGTCATAGTATAGATATTTGTACTAGTATTACCACACTGATATAATATTTTGTATGCTCTTTGATTATTTATAGTTTCATTCTCAAAAATTAATATGAACAAATTTTACTCTAAAACAAAATATCAGCAAACCCTGACCTCTAAAATTTTTTAAAAAATATGCAATTTTTTGCCCAAACGACTCTACCACGACTCTAATCTACGATTCTATATGATTCTAGACGATTCTACTGTTTGGATCGCGACTGTACCACGATTCTACCTTATTCCGATTCACGGTGTGATTTGGATCGACAGGCTACCGTGGGTTCGTAGAATCGTAAGACTCTAAGAGTAGGATCGTGATTCCTACTACTTTGGCAGAGAGGGGAGACGGAGACCGACTGTGGCACCAAGCAGTGGAGCTCGGGAGAAGTGGATCCAGCGCTTGAGGCGACGGTGGAGAAAGGCTGACTAGCGGCAAGATCTGGTGGATCTGGCCAGCACTGAGGAGGAAGGAGCTCGAGGGGTCAGCGGCGGCTTGAGGAGGAGAAGGGATCTGGTGGAGCAGAGGAAGAGAAAGTGGAGGGGAGAAGGATGTTGGTGATGTACCCTAGAGGCAATCATAGAGATGATTGTATCACGTCTATGTTTATGGGTTATTGAATAAATGTTATTTTGTTTCTTGAATGAATCATCGGTTATAAAGATTAACAAGTGTGTGACATGTTGGTTGAGCTCTTTAATTTATATGATGCCGTTCTGAATGTGTCCAAGGTCAGATATCACTGATCGGAACACTAGTGACTCATCGACCAGCACATGTATTGATTGATGATCACGTTTCACTGGTCATGGATATAGGGATATCGAATCAATAATGTGAACACATGCTAGAGAATATGGTGTTGGATTGACCCACCTTGAGACACTGCTGAGATTGTTATGATTTCATGTGTCATCAGTTGGTCTCAAGCAATAATGATGTATAATCCATAGACCTGAGATCAACATGATTTTCTACATGTGTAATAGTACACTTTTGGATTGCCAAACGCTACTCCGTAACTGGGTAGTTATAAAGGTAGCTTTCAGGTATGCTATGAAACATGCGGAGGAATGTGATTGGTCGGATATGAGATTTGCCCCTCCTAACATAATAGGATAGATATCTCTAGGCCCCTCGATGTTGTCGAATAAAGAAAGTGCATGGACATGCTACTAGTGGTCGAAGAGTTTGACCACGTGAAGTTATCCGACACTTGATCGAGAAAGTATTGAATAGTACATAGATGACAAATTATCTCACATAGAGTTCAACCAGGTATCGTGAGACAAAGGGAGAATACACGAGCAGGTCGCTCAGTTCGACCAAATACGGACTAGTCGTTTGGAGATATAAGCTAGTTGTAGACTGGTCGAACATAATTACTAAGTGGTCGTGAACTAGTCGTAAGGAGTTATGAACTAGTCTTGACTAAATATGAACTGGTCGTATAGAGATACAAGCTGGTCATAAGTGATAAAGACCTGGTCATCGATCATGTTGCATTAAGGTTCGTTCGATATACTTTGTGTGTATTCGGGAATCGCTATGTCCTGCTAGGAACCGCTAACGACTCGTGGTCGAAAAGGTGTTTTCGAGTCACAACCGTTTACATATGAACCTACTGGGTCACACACTTAACTAGTTGGAACAAATGTGTTTCGATGGAATCCGTCATTGACACTATATAAGGAGATGCATGAGGTTGTTGGGACATGAGAGACAAATATGATGTGAGTTGCTCCACCGAAACCCTAGCCGCCATCTTCTTGAGAACCACATCGTGCGAGTTCGCATGCGAGGACGCCTGGACGATCAACTACAACTGACGACCGACTATGGCCACTTCATCGACACGCTCTACATTTGATCATTGCCTCAACCCTTCTTCCACTGCACTGCGTGTCTTGTAGTAACGATCTATAATCTCTTGCTTGTATAGCATCCTGGTTTACGTAGTAGAATTTTTGAATTGCTAACTAGTGTAGCCTACCCGTATCACTTTAGTGGTATCAGAGCCATCTTATGTAATTTTTGATCTAGGTTGGTCGCATATACTCGATATGTGGGAGTAGCAGATTGGATCTATCACTGGTCTGGTCGGATAACCTAGATCGGTTCATATGGATGGAACGATCTAGGCACTTGTCAATAAGATCGATTGATTTTTGGCAATAGTAGATAGGTTTGCGGGAGGTATGAGTTAAATGTACTAGATGGCCTCCTGCGCTTGTTCACGACCACATTGCACCATACTCTTACCGGTCAGAATTCCACCATCGGGGTATGCCACAGTGCGTGGTCGTATCAAGACAGTGATCAGTTTCGTTGGAACAGGGTTAATATTATTAATCTGATGATTTCCATGGCTCAATTACATGAATAATATTTATGTCCTTGTAAAAAATTTTGAGGATATTGCCCCTTCGATCCCCGCCCACTAACCGACTAACGGGACCGCCATGCTAGGTGATCGTAGTCGTGTTATATAGTATTATGTGTTCATGTCACCCGATAGAATTGGATTCTATGCATAACACCTTTTGCAGGGATTGATGTGAATAGTATGGCTCATTATGTATGTGATGCATGTATGGATTTTTCATGGCCTGCGTGTCATGCTATGAGATAGCTATCGAGCTACATATTATTGTATAACAGTCTGAGTACCGACATGTGATGCTTGATATTATCCTATGTAATTCATTACTAGCTTTTAGAAGTATTTGCTTAGTAGATGAATGCGGTCGGAGATTTCAAGCATGATAGCTCGGAGGGCAGGAAGCATTGTGATGGAGATCTTGATGTCAATGGCCATACTATTTCACAGTTTAATATGATTATCTATGAATGTTCAGGATTAATATGATTATCTATGAATATTCATTCCTGCTATAGTCTTGATCATGTTTTATCATTTGATATTTTAACAAGGTAGAGTAGTATCCCTTAAGAAAAATTAAGTAAATTTGTTGCCTTTTCAATTACTACAACCATTACGATTTTGATCGTTAATTGGTATGTCTACCAAAGTAGGGTCCCATTAACTATCTTAATAAGATGGGGGTGGGTGTGAGACACCTACATGCATAGTGTTGGCTTAACTTGACAAGGCTATAAAAATAGTTTTGGGCCTTGGGGCATAACGTTGGTTACCAAGGCACAGAGATGCTACCCAACAAATAAGAGTCATATGTGATATGATTGGCAAGAGATTGTTTACCTAAATCACTAAGTTTCTAGCTGTGATGCCAAAGATCACTAGGACTTAATGATATATGGATCTTGAACTCACTATATGATGTTAGAGTTCCACATGGTTTAGAACATATAGTGGGAGTATCTTTTATTGACTGTTGATGATTATGTTCAACCAGGTATGGACTGGTCGTATGGTGATACGATCAGGTTCAGACTAGTCGTATGGAGATACGAGCTAGCCGTAGACTAATCGAACATAACTAACATGAGTGTCTATTAGAAGATCTTACATAAACATAGCGCTGAATTTTTGCATATATTTCTATTGTAGATCATGGCACTTACTACTTCTTCTGAACCTACTTTTAACTTGCGATCTATTCTTGAGAAAGAAAAGCTGAATGGAACCAACTTTTTGATTAGTTTCGTAATCTGAAAACTGTTCTCAAACAAGAAAAGAAGGAATATGTCCTAGAGGGTCTCTATCCCAAGGAACTAAATGTTGATGCTACTCGTACTGAAAAGAATGCTTATGAGAAGCATTGCAATGATGTAACCGATGTGCACTGTCTTATACTGGCTACCATGAACTATGAGCTTCAGAAGCAATATGAGATCATAGACGCTTAAAATATGATTGTGGGTCTGAAAAGTATGTTTCAGGATCAAGCAAGGGTAGAGAGGTGCAATACCTCTAAGGCATTGTTTTTTGTACGCTATCAGAAGGTAACCCAGTCAGTCCTTATGTGATCAAGATGATTAGTCACACTAAGAGCTTGGAAAAACTTGATTTTTCTCATAGCCAAGAGTTGGCTGCTAATGTGATTCTCCAATCGCTCCCTACGAGCTTTGAGCCAGTCATATTGAATTTTTATATGAATGGTATGAAGAAGTCAATGACCAAGTTACATGGTATGCTTAAATGTGCTAAGGAGATCATCAAGAAAAGTTCTAATCATGTTTGTAACACCCCAGCCCAACACTGAGCCTGGAATGCCACCACACTACTCTTCATACTACTAATTATCGACACACTATTAAAGGACAGCAGGAAAACAACAGTAACAATATCAATATCCATGGATCACAAAGCGTAATTATGGGACAAACGATAATAAATACGCAAGGGGAATTTAACCAGGTAACTAGTCCAGAATAGCATCAACCAGTGGATCCAAATTAATAAAGCAAATAGTCTAGTCCAAACGATGTCCTAAACCTTAATCAACCTCTAACATGTCCAAGAGTAATCCAATTGTGAATGAAAAGGTTCTTATGGCAAATGATCATGTGTTGTCCATGTGCTCTACTCGCTCTCAGTTACGGCATCCTCGAAGATCACCTAAAGACAACAATAGAGCAAGGGTGAGTCCACGACTCAGCAAACACATCCATAAACAACGAACAATAATAAATCAACAGCATTCAATAACTTCATTATCATCACAGGTACTTTCATTAATAATCTCATGCAGTTATCTTCTCTTTGATTCACATCCATTAATCTCATGTATGAATGCAACTCTAATCTACATGTCCACATGCACTTCTTTCGCGTATACCGGTATAGCATGAGTGAATGCTCGCGACAACATTCACTCTCAAGCCCGTTCCTCCATAAGGATCGGGGACCTCCTCCACTCCCGTGGAGTTGTGATCATTCATGATCACCTGCTCATATGCAAAGATGCTTATGAATGCAAATATGCAAACTCCATCACAAACATCATATCCAACTTTTCATCATGTTTATCAACAAAGATATAATCATGTCATTTCATTGTTTGCAATTAAATAATATAAAAGCACAACAATAACGGTACTGAAAGATAAAGAATCACAGTGTTCAATCATTGATCGCTGTTTACCATGCACTTGCCTTTACTAGTTGCGACGCACGATTTGGCTAGCAGACGGCAACAAGTACGACGCCTCTCCTACATTAAATATTCAAATCTCAATACAAGCTACAGCATCATAAGAACAACAATCCATCGACATCGCTTCTACACGTCCCCAAATATACCACGTTACGTCGGTACCGAAAAGTTACCCGTAGCTGACTTAGTACTAAAACGAACGTAACTTTTGACTCGAAAGTCCGATCACCACAAACCACCCCATTCTGGATTCTTTATAAAATTATCCACATTTTCTTAGATTACAAAGACTTCTAATTAAATAATCTAACCCTCCGTTTATAGCCCAGAAAGCCGGTCTGTCCGCTTCGGAACAGCGGTCTTACTAACTTCATAACTTTTGATTTACTCAACCAACATTCGCGTTCTCAGATTCTACAGAACCATTGGACAATTATCTACAACTTTCATGTAGATCAAAAACTCTAATTAAGCTATTTACTATTTTTAATCTACAGTCTACCAAAACAGCGCCGAAAGACGACAACCATAAAAACAGCGGTCTTCCGAAAATCATAACTCGAATTCTACTTGTCCGATCGACATGATAAAATATACTATAGAAAGATATCGAAATTATCTACAATTAACTAGTAGATGACATTTCCAAAATTCGCCATTAAGGTACCCGAATAAATCGTTCAACAGAACAGCGGGCTAAACAGTGCTAAACAGATCTATTAGTCGTCCCCTCGATTAGAAAATTCTAAAACCTCTCTATTGCCAATGTAAATAACCACGAAACTAACCAAGGTTCGCATGAAAACAATCTAACCTCCACGCGGCGAGCTTCGGCTTGGTATCGCAGCGATCCACGCACGAGGATCCGGCGACAAAGAAGAACACAATCGGCGACGACTTGGTCAGCGATCCACGCGACAACGAGGAACAAGAAGAAGACGCCAAGCCGATTGGTCGCGGCGCGAAGAATCCTCCACGCGGCGGCGGCGATCTTCGGCCGCGAGTTCCAGCGGCGGCTTGATCGGCTCGGCGATCCAGCGACTCCACGCGGCACGCAATGGCCTGAGCGATCGGCCGTGACTCCACGCTTAGCGATTCGGCTTAGCGGCGGCAAAGAATGGCGGCGAAGCTTCAGCGGCGGCGTAGCGCGATCTGAGCAATCTAGCGGCAACAAAGAAAAGACTCTCGGCGATGAGCGAAATTCTTTGGCGGCAACGCCAAGCGGCGCGTCGAAAAAAATCGCGAGGAAAATAGCTGACGGCGGCGGCTTGGAAAGAAAAAAGAAAATGGCTAGGGTTTTCTAGAGTCCCCAAGATCTATTTATATAGCTCTTAAAAATTCTGAAATTCTATTTTTTTACAAATTCTTTTTATTTAATTACGCACAAGCCCTTAAGACGTTTTTATGTATACTATTCGATTAATTACGCTCCGACCCTTAAGACGTGATTATTAATATTATTATTATTTTCAGAGTATTACATTCTACCCCCCTTAACGGAATTCGACCCCGAATTCTACTCGCCGTTCTACTCAAATAAAAACTACACTGCTGAAATTAAACAACAAAATAGCACGTACCCGACGTGAACAACTCCGGATATAGCTCGCGCATGCGAGACTCCAACTCCCAAGTCGCCTCTCTCGGACTGATGCGTCCACAGCACCTTGACGTATACCAACGTCTTGTGCCTCAGCACTCGCTCCGACCTCTCCAGAATGCGCGCCGGACGCGACTCAACTGTGAGATCTTGCTCAATAGTCAGCGGCTCTAATGAAATCTTATGCTCTGGATCTCTCAAAACTTTCGGCATCGAGGCGTGAAACACATTATGAACTCCACGCATGGACTCGGGAAGGTCAAGCGGTAGGCTAACTTTCAATTCTTGCAATAATCGAGAACGGTCCAACGTACCTCGGGCTAAGCTTCCCTTTGGTACCGAACCGAACAATACCTTTAGTGGGAGACACTTTCAAGAGCACCTGGTCACCCACCGCAAACTCCAAGTCACGCCTCCTCAAATCGATAACTTTTCTCGCTGCGCTCTGAGTACGCTAATGATTACGCCTCACCATGGCCACACGCTCAACGGTCTTGAATCGGTCCGGACCCAAATCGCCTTCTCTCCAATCGCATCCCAACAAAGTGGCGATCTGCACTTCCGCCATAGAGAACCTCAAATGGCGCGGCTCTAATCTTGGAATGATAACTATTATTATAAGCAAACTCGCAAGTGGCAATCGGTCCTCCCAACTACCCTTCCAAGACAAAACGCAAGATCGCAACATGTCCTCCAAAGTCCGAATAGTGCGCTCTGTTGCCCATCACATGCTGTGGGTGAAATCTTGTACTAAGCGGGCTGTGTGCCCAATGCACTCTGCAGACTTTCCCGAACTTGGAGACAAACTTGGCGTCCTGTCAAAATAATGGTCTTTGGCACACCATGCGCCTTACTATTTCACGCACATAAATAGGAGCTAGATCACTCATTGAATTTGTTGTGCGAATAGGAATGAAGTGTGCGATTCTTGAATCGATCCACAACTACCCAAATCGCATCCTTCCCTCGCGCTAGCGAGGCAACGCCACCACAAAGTCCATAGAGATATCATCCCAAGGCCACTAGGGAACCTCCAAAGGCTGCAACAACCCTGCAGGACGCTTGTGCTCCGCTTTCACTTGCTGACAAACACCACAAGAAGCCACATAATTAGCAATGTCCACCTTCATTCTTTTCCACCAAAAATTACATTTGGATCTCGATACATCTTAGTCTCACCAGGATGAGCGATTATGCAGTGCGATGTGCCTCCCTCAAGATATCATCTTTGACCTCCGCCTTTTGTGGCACGCAAAGGCGGCCTTTAAACCTCAAAGTACCAAAATCATCCATGCTAAAATCACCCTCTTTACCCCCATCCAGGGCGCTTCCTAACCTCCTGTAATAGCGGTCACTCTGTTGTGCTTCCCTTTGCACATGCAGAATAGTGACTCAAGAATCAACTGTGTCTCAACATGTGATGTGCCCGCATAACAATAAGATATTCCCATGCGATCAAAATCAGCAATAAGGCAATCTAGAGTAGCGGGAGTCGCCTTGCGACTAAGGGCATCAGCAACTACATTGGCCTTGCCTGGATGATACTGAATAGTAAGATCATAATCCTTGATCAACTCCAACCACCTCCTTTGCCTCAAATTCAGATCCTTCTGAGTGAAGATATATTTGAGACTCTTGTGATCTGTGAAAATATCACAAGGTTCACCGTATAGATAATGCCTCCAAATCTTGAGAGCAAAAACAACCGCAGCCAACTCCAAATCATGAGTGGGATAATTCTGCTCGTGCTTCTTTAACTGTCTCGACGCATAAGCAATTACCTTACCGTCTTGCATGAGAACACAGCCAAGACCCACTCGAGACGCATCTGAAAAGACTGTGAACCGCTTCCCCGGCTCGGGAAGAGTGAGAATAGGAGAGGTCACCAACCTGTCCTTCAAAATGCGTAAAGCTAAGGCTCACACTCATCGATCCACCGGAATCTCACACCTTTTGAGTAAGTGAGACATCGGTTTGGCGATGATAGAAAATCTGCACAAAACGCCGATAGTAACCAGCCAAGCCCAAGAAACTCCTCACCTCCTTCACACTAGTCGGCCTCTTCCAATCCACCACTGTAGAGACCTTACTAGGATCAACAAAGAATGCCACGAGGGTTAATCACATGACCCGAAAACCCATACAAATCCGAACTCACACTTCTTCAAGTTAGCATAGAACTTGTGCTCTCTCAAAGTATCTAAAACCAGCCTCAAATGACGCTCATGATCCTCATTGGTCTTGGAATAGATAAGAATATCATCAATGAACACCACCACGAAGTCATCTAGATACTCGTGTAACATGTTGTTCATGGTCTCCATAAAAATGGCAGGTGCATTAGTCAATCCAAAGGACATAACTTTATACTCATAATGCCCATACCTGGTGGAGAAAGCAGTCTTCTCTACATCCTGCTCACGCACACGGATTTGATTATACCACGGTGGAGATCGATCTTGGAGAATACTTGAGCTCCATTCAACCGATCAAACAAGTCCTCAATACGGGGCAATGGATATTTGTTCTTGATTGTGACCGCATTAAGCGCACGATAATCAATACACATGCGCCAACTCCCATCCTTCTTCTCTGTGAACAGAACAGGAGCTCCCCACGGCGATACACTACGCCTGATCAAACCTTTAGCCAACAAATCATCCAACTGCTTCTTCAACTCGTCACGAAGCGGACGTGCTAATCGATATGGAGACATCGAGATGGGGCGAGTACGGAACAAGATCAATGCGAAACTCCACGTCTCGCGCAGGTGGCAAACCCGGAAGCTCACCTGGGAACACATCTGGGTAATCACTAACCACCGGAATCTCCTCAATCTGCGAAGCCACACTCGGTTTCTCAAGAAGAGCTAAAAGGAGTCCGATTTTCCATCGCCTGTTGACCCGAGAGCATCCACCAATCTCGAAAGAGAGCGCGGGCGCACTCCTGAAAGGTCAACGTCTCCCAGGGCGGGTGCGCACAGAGATCGCTTCTCTGAAGCAGGATATCACGGCTCGATAAGAGTGCAACCAATCCATACCCAAGATAACGTCGAGCGGCTCCATTTGAATAACTATCAGTTCGCGTGAACTTCTCTCCATCAATGACAACAGAACACCCGGGACAAGCAAGAGAGCTAGCAATAATACCCCGGAGAACTAACCAACACCGATTGAGAAATCCATCGCATACTCAAGTTCGCTCTCCTAGCAAACGCCGTCGAAACAAGCGAAAAGGTAGCCCCGAATCAAAAAGGACTAAAGCATCAAATGAATCCACAAGCAAAGTACACGCCACCACGTCGGGACGACCAGCGGACTCATTGTGGGCATGGCGTACACTCGAGTGGCGCCATGGCGAAGAAGACGACGCCGGGCGGCGAGAGCCCCGACAATCTGGCGTGGCGGTGCGGTAAAGCCGGTCGTGCAACCCGGAGCGGTCTTTGAAGGTGGCGGTACTGTAGTACCCTCTTGGGCGCCCAAGTCAAGGAAATGGCATCGCCGGAGGAGCGATCATCATCCGGAAAGATCCTCGGCGGGACCCATCAAGAAGAAGATGGCACGAGCTCCCACTTGATCACGCTAAGCGGGTTACGGCGACACACCGCTCCTTGTGACTGGTCGGCCACACCGACGGCAATCACCCGTCCAAGTGCACTCGGCGGCGGTGTCCATCACCGCACTTAAAGCAAAGCATGCCCCTTACAGGGACAGACGAAGAGCCGGAGTACTGCAAAGGGACGAGGCGCCAAGAAGGAACGGCCTCGATGCTTAGACTGAAAGATCTGCGGTCCTCCTTGAATTTCTTGGCGGGTCGGTGAATAGACCCACTTCCTCACTAGAGCTCCTCTTCCGTCACCACGAAGCTACCATCCACCGAGGCTTGCTCCCCTTTGTGGTGCATCGCCAACTCCATGCCCCTAGCTTGCTCCACAACAGAGTCAGTAATCACGGAGTGGAGTAGCTCCCAACACATGTCGGTACTTTCAGGTGAGACCCGACGGAACCTCTTGGCTTTACGAAGGTCATCGTTACTCACAGAGGGACGAAGCGAACCAAGTTGTTGAACTCGACCTCATACTCAAGAATAGACCTCTTCCTTGAGCAAAGGTCGTCAAGGCAACCTCCATCTTCTCAACAAAAGAATAGGGGTAGAACTTTCCCTTGAACTGATCAACAAAGTCCTCCCAAGTGGTCGCCCTTGAGTGGCGGTCCTCGAAGACAACACTCCCTCCCACCAAATATCCGCTTGTCCTTTCAGCTGAAAGGCTACAAAACGGACCCTCTGAGGTGAAGACATCTCCAAAGCTCCAAACTGCCTCTCCATGTAGCGCAACTAGTCCGCTGCTTGGACCGGTGTGCCTGACCCGTCAAACGAATCAAACCTCAACCCCATCCACTCTCGAAGTGACATCCGCGCCTCAGGAACCGGAGGATGTGCGACAGGAGCAACAACAGATGCCGCGACAATGAGGCTGCCGGCGCCGTTGACGAAGAGCACGGATCTCTCCCACCAACTCTCTCAACGCAAAGCGGGGTCTCATCTTGGGCCCCAACCGGAGGCGGGTCAACAAGAACCCCTCGACTCTCGACTCATCGGCTCTCGGAGGTGGCTCCACGGAACCTCGCCCGCGGCCCCGACCTCCACGACCGCGGCCACCACGACCACGTCCTCTACCCCTCGGCATAGCTATCAACCACAATCAACAATACACAATGAGTTCAAAGATCAAAATGAACTCATGCATCAATAAACAACATAACGGAAGCGTAAAACTATATTCGTACCTCTCTCTAACCTACTGTGCACTAGTGTGTCAAATTTTAGATTGTTTAACCATTAGCAAATTTTAGTTGATTTACTAATACTAAAACAAATTTTAACAATTTTAGTTTGCCTAAGTTGTTAATCTATTCACCACGGACCTAAACCTGGCTCTGATACCAACTGTAACACCCCAGCCCAACACTGAGCCTGGAATGCCACCACACTACTCTTCATACTACTAATTATCGACACACTATTAAAGGACAGCAGGAAAACAACAGTAACAATATCAATATCCATGGATCACAAAGCGTAATTATGGGACAAACGATAATAAATACGCAAGGGGAATTTAACCAGGTAACTAGTCCAGAATAGCATCAACCAATGGATCCAAATTAATAAAGCAAATAGTCTAGTCCAAACGATGTCCTAAACCTTAATCAACCTCTAACATGTCCAAGAGTAATCCAATTGTGAATGAAAAGGTTCTTATGGCAAATGATCATGTGTTGTCCATGTGCTCTACTCGCTCTCAGTTACGGCATCCTCGAAGATCACCTAAAGACAGCAATAGAGCAAGGGTGAGTCCACGACTCAGCAAACACATCCATAAACAACGAACAATAATAAATCAACAGCATTCAATAACTTCATTATCATCACACGTACTTTCATTAATAATCTCATGCAGTTATCTTCTCTTTGATTCACATCCATTAATCTCATGTATGAATGCAACTCTAATCTACATGTCCACATGCACTTCTTTCGCGTATACCGGTATAGCATGAGTGAATGCTCGCGACAACATTCACTCTCAAGCCCGTTCCTCCATAAGGATCGGGGACCTCCTCCACTCCCGTGGAGTTGTGATCATTCATGATCACCTGCTCATATGCAAAGATGCTTATGAATGCAAATATGTAAACTCCATCATAAACATCATATCCAACTTTTCATCATGTTTATCAACAAAGATATAATCATGTCATTTCATTGTTTGCAATTAAATAATATAAAAGCACAACAATAACGATCTTGAAGATAAAGAATCACGATGATCAATCATTGATCGCTGTTTACCATGCACTTGCCTTTACTAGTTGCGACGCACGATTTGGCTAGCAGACGGCAACAAGTACGACGCCTCTCCTACATTA
The DNA here is from genome assembly GCA_036346395.1 of Hsuehochloa calcarea. Lineage (NCBI taxonomy): Eukaryota > Viridiplantae > Streptophyta > Magnoliopsida > Poales > Poaceae > Hsuehochloa > Hsuehochloa calcarea. The sequence goes on along the minus strand of CM070599.1, from coordinate 13,002,985 downwards.
AATATTCAAATTTCAATACAAGCTACAGCATCATAAGAACAACAATCCATCGACATCGCTTCTACACGTCCCCAAATATACCATGTTACGCCGGTACCGAAAAGTTACCCGTAGCTGACTTAGTACTAAAACGAACGTAACTTTTGACTCGAAAGTCCGATCACCACAAACCACCCCATTCTGGATTCTTTATAAAATTATCCACATTTTCTTAGATTACAAAGACTTCTAATTAAATAATCTAACCCTCCGTTTATAGCCCAGAAAGCCGGTCTGTCCGCTTCGGAACAGCGGTCTTACTAAATTCATAACTTTTGATTTACTCAACCAAAATTTGCGTTCTCAGATTCTACAGAACCATTGGACAATTATCTACAACTTTCATGTAGATCAAAAACTCTAATTAAGCTATTTACTAGTTTTAATCTACAGTCTACCAAAACAGCGCCGAAAGACGACAACCGTAAAAACAGCGGTCTTCCGAAAATCATAACTCGAATTCTACTTGTCCGATCGACATGATAAAATATACTATAGAAAGATATCGAAATTATCTACAATTAACTAGTAGATGACATTTCCAAAATTCGCCATTAAGGTACCCGAATAAATCGTTCAACAGAACAGCGGGCTAAACAGTGCTAAACAGATCTATTAGTCGTCCCCTCGATTAGAAAATTCTAAAACCTCTCTATTGCCAATGTAAATAACCACCGAAACTAACCAAGGTTCGCATGAAAACAATCTAACCTCCACGCGGCAAGTGCTCGGCTTGGTATCGGCAGCATCCACGCCACGAGGATCCGGCGCCACAAGCGGCGAAGAACACAATCGGCGACGCTTGCTGGTCGATCCACGCACAACGAGGAGCGGCGGAAGAAGACGCCAAGCCGATTCGGTCGCAATAGCAGCGAGATCCTCCATGCGCGGCGGCGGCGATCTTGGCCGCAGAGTTCCGGCGGCGGCGGCCGGTCGGCTCGGGCGATCCAGCAGCTCCACGCGCGACAATGCAAGACAAGCGACGGCCGTGACTCCACCTTGCAGCCGATTCGGCTTAGCGGCGCCGCAAAGAATGCAAGCGGCGAAGCTTCAGCGGCGGCGGCAGCGCGGTCGCGAGCAATCTAGCGGCAACAAAGAAAAGACTCTCGGCGATGCAGAATTGTTGGCGGCAACGCTGGCGGCGCGTCAAGAAAAAATCCGCAGGGGAAAATAGCTGACGGCGGCGGCTTGGAAAGAAAAAAGAAAATGGCTAGGGTTTTCTAGAGTCCCCAAGATCTATTTATATAGCTCTTAAAAATTCTGAAATTCTATTTTTTTACAAATTCTTTTTATTTAATTACGCACAAGCCCTTAAGACGTTTTTATGTATACTATTCGATTAATTACGCTCCGACCCTTAAGACGTGATTATTAATATTATTATTATTTTCAGAGTATTACAATGTTATGATAGTTCAAAAGACTACTAGCTTTAAGAAGAAAAGTAAGTCAAGAAAGGAAAAGGGCAAAGGAAAGACTGAAGATGAGTTCGAGAGTTCCAAAGCTAAGCTTAAGAAGCTCAAATTGGATCCTAAGCCTGACACAGAATGCGACCATTGTCATGAGACTGGGCATTGGAATAGAAATTGCAAGAAGTACTTGGCAGAAATGAAAAAGAACAAAAGAAGTAAGACTTCCAGTTTAGGTATAAATGTTATAGAAATTAATTTTGCCACTTCTCCTATCAGTTCTTGGGTATTTGATACCAGATCGTATGCTCATATGTGCAATTCGATGAAGGGACTGATAAGGAGTAGAAGTTTGACAAGGGGAGATGTTGATCTTCGTGTGGAAAATAGAGCAAGAGTTGTTTCATTAGCTATTGGCAATTAGCTTTACCCTTAGAATTAGTTATGGAATTAAGTAATTGTTATTATGTTACATCCTTAAGCAAAAATATTATTTTTTTCCTCTTGTTTAGGAGTAGAAGGTTATGAGTTCAGAATAAAGAACAATTGTTGTTCAATTTATTTTGAAGATACGCTTTATGTCCATGCTCTATTGGTGAATGGATTGTATGTTTTAAATCTTGAGGATATGCCTGTCTATAACATTAATGCTAAGAGACATTGATCTAATAATTTGAATCCTACTTTTATTTGGCATTATCGTCTAGGTCATTTAAATGAGAAGCACATGATCAAGCTCCATAAAGATGGTCTTTTAAACTCATTTGATTTTGAACCATTTGAAACATGTGAATCTTGTTTACTAGGCAAGATAACAAGGATGCCTTTCACGACCAGAGTTGAGACGGCAAGTGATCTACTGGTCGTAATACATTCGAATGTACGTGGACCAATGAGCACTTCGACCAAAGGTGGTTTTCAGTACTTCATAACTTTTACTGATGATTTCAGTAGATATGGCTATGTCTATTTGATGAGATACAAGTTGGAATCCTTGGAAAAGTTCAAAGAATTTCAATATGAAGTATAGAATCAACTTGATAAGACAATCGAATATCTACGATCTGATTATGGTGGTGAATATTTGAGCCATGAGTTTGGTGATCATCTAAAGAAATATCGAATTGTTCCACAACTCACTCCGCGAGGAACGCCTCAATGGAATTGGGTGTCTGAATGACAGAATCGAACACTGTTAGACATGGTTTGATCAATGATGAGGCTGAGTACATTGCAGCTTCGGAAGCTGCAAAAGAAGCCGTGTGGATTAGGAAGTTCATTTATGATTTGGGTGTGGTTTCTAGTGTTTCCAGTCCAGTGGATGTCTATTCTGGTAGTAGTGGAGCCATTGCACAAGCTAAGGATCAAAAGCCCAAACACATACTTCAACGATATTACATTATTCGTGAGATCGTTGAAAGAGGTGATGTGAAGATATACAAAATGCACACGGATTTGAATATTGCAGATCCATTGACAAAACCTCTCCTGCAATATAAGCATGAGGTGTACACAAGAGCTATGGCTATTAGATACCTGTATGATTGACTATAGTGCAAGTGGGAGACTATTGGTGATATACCAAAGAGGCAATCATAGAGATGATTGTATCACATTTATATTTATGAGTTATTGAATAAATATTATTATGTTCCATGAATGAATCATCGGTTATAAAGATTAACAAGTGTGTGACTTTATGGTGAAGCTCTTTAACTTATATGATATCGTTCTAAATGTATCATTGGTCAGATATCACTGGTAGGAACACTAGTGAATCATCGACTAGCACATGTATTGATTTGTGAGAACCCAGACGATTTAACTTGTGATGCTTAACCCTCTAATTGGTCCTAGCATCACAAATTAAATTTTCGGTCTCGATGTATTATGTACCTCCCAGGAGCAGTACACACACACCATCACAAACATCAATATCAATCCATACACAAGTTCGTAGAATATCAAATCTTCATAATCTACAACATATTGAACTTACAAGGTTCAATTTCGTACAATATCAATCCGGATATTTGTTGTCCAGATTAGTAAACAAAAGCAGATAATGAGTACACGAATGTACTCCGCAAGATTTTAGCAAGCCTATACATAGCTACATGCAAGCTCCATTCAAAGGAGAAGGCTATATGGTTCATTTTCAGCACAAAGCGATATTTCAATGTAAACACAATGTAGTAGATTAAAATTGCAAGTTAGCAAATATTTTTAATACTTCAAATAACAGCGGGTAATTAACATAAGATATCAACATAACATCTACAGGTGGCTGCCCCTACAGCACACAAACATAGCATGAGAACCACTCTCAATACAATCGAACAAGTTTTAAGTTTAAAATTCCAAAAAATTTGAGTCTAATTCTTGCACGACCTAACCAAGCATTGTCATAACCAAAAACGTGGCTACTCGAGTAGATTAAACCCTACAGGGGTGTACCAATGTACCCACATGCCAGACCGCTCCTTTGCCATGCAATAGAGCACACTTCCAAAGGTATGCCAACAGAGCTAAGTCCTACGAGATGTTTCCAATATAATACATTAACTATGAGCCGCCCGTATGGATGGAAAACTATACGTCGTATCGGAGTCACCGGCAGCGTCATAACATACCGATGCTCCTCGGTGTGCATAACCTAACCTGGAACCCCACCCCCGGGGGTGGACACCTAACAACCTCCTGTGACTTGGAGCTAACACACGCCAAAATACTAAGTTAAGAGAGGTCTCATATCCCTCTAATGTGGTTAGCACACAAGAGTGCTTGGATTAGTGACACAAGTAATTCGATCCTTTTTGACTTGGGTACAAACTATTCACACCCGACATTCACACCATACGTACCATTTGCCTAAGTCCAAATTGTTTTATTTTTATTTTTAGTTTACCAAATATAACAGCATGGGGTGCTGGATATAACATAATAAAAATAATTTATGTGATCAAGATCATCGACAAAGTCGACAACCGCCCAATCTACTGGAAACTAAGCATTGCTAAGCATGACATCACATAAGCATAATCAGACCATATAACGTCCACTTGGCTCTAATTCACCAGCAAAATTATTAACTTAGGCTAGTGGCAGGGGATGAACAATTTTAGGGAATTCATGCAAAACGATAATTTTGGAATGTAATAGGATCAACATGCATCAACAGAATCGGTGCTTGTCTTTGCTTGTTGGTACTCTGGACATTCATATGATCATCTCCGTTGCACTCTCGAATCACCGTCATCTAACGATAAGTACCGACAAGGCAAAAACACCGAATAAATACCAAAATTCTAAAGTCTCCACAAATTATGAAATTAATACAGAAGGTATATTATTATTTTATATGAATTTATAAACTAAAATTATTGAATTTGAAGTCCCTAAACGATTTATGCTAGAAAGAAAATTGAGAAAAACCACTTACTATTGCTTTGTCTGAATTTTACTATTTTTGCAAAAACATTTGGAGTTGTGGTGGATACACAAGTTACTAAAATGGATAGAGGATACAATTATATACAACCCAATTGGATTCATCCCATTTGGAGTTCAAATAAATTCTCTATGATTTTTCCAAGTAATTTCAATTTTTAGTGTAAAAATAGTTCAAATCCAAAATTATTTCCAACATTGAAATTTTCTGGGATAGCGACATGTTTCAAAATTATTCCCAGTTAAATTACATTAAAAATAAAAACCAAAAAAAATTGGTTTCACTCAATTTGGAGTTGATTTGAATTAGTTATGAATTTTTGAAGTTATTTGAATTTTTAGTGCAAATTTAATTTGCATTAATTACTTTTCTTACTCATCTTGTGCTAGCCCCAGTCAATGACAGGTGGGTCCACTGCATAGGGTTTTTCTTTTCTTTTAATTTCCAGTAAATTCCTACTAACATGTGGGGTCCACATGTTATAGGCTGAGTGCCTAAGAAAAGTGTGTAGACTAAAGTCTATGCACTCGATCCATCGGTCCATGGAGCCTAACAATTGCACGGTTTCTACGGTGAGGCCCTGTTGTTAGTGACTCCAAGGATGTTGGACATAAAAGGCGACTAGAGGGGGGTGAAGAGAAGCACGCTCACTTTTTCACAAATAATAGATTCAACACAAATTTCACTCCAGTAGCTATGGAAGCTATGAAGATCAATATACCAGTATAGCGGATGACTAGTATTGAATCCAACCAAACCCCCGAAGTAAAACAACTAAATATCAACACAAGCTAAAACACATCTCAGTGCTGGCGGTCGGGTCGCTGGGTCAATAGCGGTCTGACGGAATACCTGCCGGTCTGACCGCCGGCCTGAAGAACAGAACAGAAAGCCCCGACGATGAAGTTGCAAATAGATGAAACTATTGATCTACAACTCCAAACTCGGTGAAACTTGGAACACACATTATCTATGATGTCAGGAACCTATTCCAATCGAAGATTGTGATAATTCTTGGAAGAATAACGACCCTTTTCCGTTTGATTGAAGAAGTGTTCAAAACCGGATCAAAACGAAAACTTGATTCAAAATCTTGCTCGTGGCTGATTGATGATCAAGATGATCCTAGATATGTTGCCACATTTCACAACAAGCTAAATCACATGGAGAATTTAAGCAAAAAACTCGTGGATTATAGAAAGACTCAAAATCATCAAATATGGAGAAAGAATGCAAAGAGACAAGACATATTCAAACTTTCTCTAGATTGATTTGATATGATTTGGGCTTACAGCCACTCCATCAATGGAGGACAATGCTCAATGCAAGAGCACGAAAATCACATCAAACTCTCTAAAACACTAGCCTCCACAAAAGCTCTCCCTAAGCAAATTAGGGTTTCAAATAGCAAAAGAGGCGAAGGGGAGGTGCAGCAACCTCCGTCTCCTATTTATAGTAGAGGCTTAGACCTTCTAGAAGTTTGACTCAATTTGACTCCCGTTAAGGCCCAAAACAAATGGGTCACACACGCACGCATTTTAATATACCGTCTTTAACACCTCTTGACCTAATTAGCTACACCTTGCGCCATCTTGCGCCGCGGATTAGCCAATAGGTCACCCTTGTCCATCTTGCACCACGCTTGAGTTCGTTGACCTCACCCGGCATCGTCGATCGTTCTGGACCTCAGCTCCTCAAGCCTAGTCCCAATCATCCTCGCCGTTGACCATCGTTGACCTCGCAACTTGACCCATGTTAGTCAAAACATGCATCATGCAACATATATGCCCTGAAACTCAAGACTTTGACCTAACAACCGAACAACGACGCCACAACGGGAGACGGTCAAAGTGAAAACCGGTCAGACCGCACCCAGGGTGGCCGGTCTGACCGCCCACCTTGGCCGGTCTGACCGCCACCTATGGGCCAGTCAGACCTCCAGATGGGACTTAGCCAATTTCAGCCTCTGAAATTCTGAAACCTTTTGGAAATTTAAAACGAATAGAACTATTGACTGGAGACTCCAAAAATTATGAGATCAAGTGCAATAGAATCCCCTCTCTTGCCTACACCCTCTATTTTTGCCCAGCTCAATCCACACTCACCGAAGTTGGCCAGTCCGATCGCCGCTATGGCCGGTCGGACCGCCTTGAACCGTTCGACCATACTGGTGATCGGACCGGTTATGGCTCGACAAAGACAAGTAACTTTGCCGAAAACACGTGAAACGACAAACCGTTAACGCCATTACCAATTGTCACATCATCCTAAGATCTGGAGTATATCCCCATGATATCCACAATCTCCCCCTTGATGAACACAATGGCAATAATCCAGAAATGTAATTTGGAGGTTTGAAATGTAAAATATTTACGTTTTCGCACAAAGACACAACTTTGTCTATAAGCAAGAGAAAGCAATGGAAATGACCAAGCTGGGATCAGAATAGCATAGGCATGTGAGATAAGGCAAAATAAAGCATAAAAAAACTTTAAATTCTAGAAAAGAGTCAAAAATCTTACTTAAGGTCCATGTGAAAGAACAATTGTTCAATTGACCTTTGATCATCGTGAGGATTAATAAATGCAATTCAAGTTCAGAAAAGTCAATAGGACAATAAGAATGCAATTCAAAAGCTCCCCCTCACTATGATCCTCAGATTTCAGAAAATTTCAAATTCTCCAATTTTCTCCCCCTTTATAACAATTTTATATCTTCTCCCCTTTATACAATACTGAGATATCTTCTCCCCCAACATTCAAATATCTTCTCCCCCTTTGACAATAATGGAGTCATCAAGGAATCACGCCTTCCTCTCGTCCAGAGATAACAAATTCAGAATGAAGAAAGAAGCATAAGAAGGAGTATGCATGAAGTGCAATGGAGTGACTTTATTTTTGTATTTCTCAATTTTTTGATTACAAGAAGCTTTGGAGATTACCCAAAAGAACAAGCCAGCATTTCTAATATTGCACAAACAACATATCAAGCCTAACAGCGCTAGCAAGATCATGATAAGACATATATATCAAAGCTAAGCACGAAGGCTCAACAATAAATTAATAGATTTGATCAATTCAAGCAAAGCTTCAAATTTAGCAAATTCATCAACAGGGGTCCTAAAGTGAAACTAGTCATGTCAAAGTGAGATAAAAAAAAGCTAACAAGGACCACATTAAGAGACAATCAGGTCCAGTATTGAATCATTTTGCTCAAATTTCTCAAACGCCCATTTTTCAACAGTTTTGCATTTGCACTGAATATTGAAGTTGACTAATGATCTAACTTAGTGACAAGATCCTGGACTAGGAACCATCAACAAACTCATCCTAAGCTTCGACCAGAAGTTGATTAAAGGTATATCGTAGTGAAGAAGATCCTGGACTAGGAGTCATCCACAAACTCTTCCTAAGCTTCTACCAGGGCGACAAATCTTGAGGTTCATGTCAATTCTGACAAGCAGTCCCCATGAGATCGTCTGGATCATCAAACTATCTCTAAGTTCATGTCTTTGACAAGCAGTCTCATAAGAGTAGTTTGGCACAATTTAAGCATAAGACAATCTTCAAATTTGATTTTTCATGTTTCACAAGAGCATGAGATTTAATGTTCCGGAATCGAATCGGGTAACTCGAGAGAAGTTGTGAAAGAAAAGACATTTAAAGAAATGGAAATACCTGTGCTGGGAGGTTGTTTTCGGAATTTTCTCGACAACCTGGGCCACGGGCCGCGGCCCAGGTGGCCCATGTGGAGGCCAGCCAAGGGAAGGGGGGGCGCCCCTAACCCTAGCCGCCCCATTTCCCCCTATGCCCCCACCCCTTCCTCCTTAGCCGCCACCTCCCCACCCCATAGCCGCCCCCCTTGCTGCTCCTTGGTGTGTCCTCACTGTGGTGGTGCCATCTTCGGTGATCCCCGGCGCTTCTCCCCAAGATCCCCTCCGGCATCTCCTTTCCCCGCCGTCGTCATCGGCCTTTCGTCGTCTCTCGGTGGCCGGCCATTGGAGAGGGAGGAGAAGAGAAGGGAGGGAGACCTTCGGGAAGCGGATCAACGTTGTCGTACCAGTCTACAAGGGTAACCACGATCTCTCCTCATGGTTTGATTCCTTAAGAGGCGAGAATTCGAGTTGATTAGTAGATTCGTTCTACCTCTGGTTGTAGATCCAATCTGTCCAGTGCGTTGTACGCCAAGTTTCGGAATTTTAGAAGCAGAATCTGGTATTTGCGCCTTCTAGAGTTTTGTTCCTGAGGTCGTTAGCTTTCTTTTGGCACCAAGATCACATGTTTCCGCCTTACGGTTAGGGAGATATGAATTTTTAACCGCGCGCTTCTCTGTCTGTCTAGGATCCGGGGACTGTCGGTTTGTTCCTCGGTTTTGATGTAGTTAGAGTAAGATTCAGAACTTTCACCCAAATAGGTTATTGTAGCCCTTTAAATTATATTTCCAAGTTGATAAATATCACCTCAATTGGATCAGTATATTGAAAGTTACATCATTTTATTTGCTACTGTTCTGCAATCTGGACAGATGTCTGTCAGTTGCTTTCAACTGTTGTTTAGGCCACTGGTTTGGCCGAATCAAAGAACCCCACCAACTAGAGTTTCGTAGCCTGGTGCGTTAAGAGTATTTGAGAACTAGTTTCAAGTCATTATGAGTCACAGATATTTAATTACGATTTTTCTCGTACTGCTGATCAGAAGGGCTGAAATTGGGCTGATTAGTTAGGACGTCATTTTGAGCCATTGTTTACGTTTGGTTAGTTAGGGGGTTATGGTAAAACGCTCGTAGCACGTCATGTCCTGTTAGTCTTATTTCGATTAATTATTTGTGTAGGCGGTGGAGCAGTGAGTGGAGAAACACCGTCGTTGCCTCCTAACACGTCACAGCGCGGAAGGCAAGTACCTTGTTCGTTATTATTCAATGACGTTATTGCTTGTGACTGTACCACTAGACTTGTTTTCATGAGTTTGTTTGTATGCCATGTGTTACTCTCTATTGATGTGTGATAGACGTTCATTTCATGAAAATGCATTATGTTCATGCATCGATTCATTTGATCTACGGGAGTAGAAATTTGTAACCCCCATCAATTCCAGAATGGGCACGTAAGACCCACCACTCCAATGTGGGCAATGTTGGACACCCGTATGAAATGTTCTTCATATGGTATTTGAGGTCCTCGTACTTTGTTAAGTACGGGCTTAAGTGAACACCGACGGGTGTGCCACTCACTATGCCCGTATAAGTTGTGAGTAGTCCAATTCTTCATTGCATTATTCCATTTCATTCATATTCATAAACGTTCAGAGATGTTTTTCATAAGCAGATTGTGATTTGCTTTGTTTGCTTAATGTTTTTGTTGTCTGTTAAAGTACTTGCTGAGTCTTTGGCTCATCCTTGCTTTGTGTGTTTTATTTAGGTAAATGAGGAGGAGGGCAAGACCTTTTGAGGGGTAGTCCAGCACGCTGCACATCACCTTTATCAAATCAGAAATAATATTGTTATCTTTCATTCATGTCAACTATTTGTTAAATTTCCAAACTGTAATAATCCAATTTTGGTATCACCCACTGTACGTTTTATTATGGATGTTTCTATTCCTTCTCGTGAAACTGTTAATCGTTTATCGTTGTTCCTTATGGAGTTTGGTTATCTAAGCCTGTTTAACCCGTTATTGTTGTACATTCTTAGTAATTATTAGTTTTTGCGTGACATCTTGGCTTCCGAATAGCCAGGGTGTTACCGTGTGTGTACTGCATTCCTGGGAAGTATACATATCTCGAGTCTTGGTTTATTCGATTTGTGATGCTAGGACCAAGTGGATGGTTAAGCATTACAAGCTTGATAAACCGGGGTCTCACAGGAATGGTGAAATCAAGTTAGGAGAATGTATCCTCGAGCTCGGGAACACAAGTTGGCACTGGAAGGGAGGAAGAAACTGCACGGGAATGCCGGCGATGCAGTGGTGGCGCGCCAGCCGTGAGCTAGAGCTTTAGCTCCTGCAGTGTTCTCGCTCGGTGGAAGAGGGGGATGGAGTTGGGAGAGTGTAAGGAGTAGCTCTAGGTTGCGAAAAGAAGAGGAGGGCTCTACTGGGGGGCTTTTATAGCCGGAGACGACGGAAAGCACGAGGAGTGGCCGTGGCGCGGTGCGCTCGGTCCATGGCGCATGGAGTGACGCCGAGGAGATGGCGAAGAGATGGGAGCAGGTGAGCGACGTGGTCAAGGTCGCCAAACCGTGTGCGCTCGTCGCAAACCGGGGGCAAGTCGTTGGCGCTGGCGCGGGCGGGGAGGCACCAAGACGACTGCGACGAGCCAGCACAGGGGCGGCCGCGACATGGAGAAAAAGGGATGTGCAGCGAGGCCCACTCGCCAACGACGCAAGGAGAAGAGCTCGGCCGGTTTGCTAGCTGGTTCAGTCGAGCCAAGATGGTTCGGGCTCGGTCGGATTGGAGGAACAGTGAATTCATATTTTTTATAAATAGGCTGAGAGGGAAAGCGAATTTTTAGATAGAGTTTTACAACTCCAAAAATTCTAAAATTTTTACAGAAGGCTGCTGACTCTAAGAACAATCTTGTGTACAATTTACAGAGTTTTTCATCAAGTGATTTTTTATTGTAAAATTCTTTAAATTCTCTGATTTAGGGGTTTTGACTTACGGTTGCCAGGTTTGACTGGTCAGCTTAAAATAACAAATAAAATCTAAAAATTATGAAATTATGAAATTCTTCGTAGGAGTTAATAAGATGATACAGAACCTATGAAAATTATTTCCAATGACTGTTCACAAGATTTGTTTTAAAAGTCTTAAAGGATTATGTTTCTAACGATTATTGTATTATTTTTTCAAAATGCACAGAACCTTTGAAAAATTTACAGAAAAATCAAATGACAACATCATACATCAAAAGTTTTAAATCCTTCTCATTTTTATACATTTGAAATACAAACCCGATTTTATCGAATTATAAAAAATTCAGAGGGGGTAAAATTTACAGAATTACAGTGAAATTTCGGTGAAATTATTTCCCTGGCTCACCATATATAGTGAACCACTTCTCACTCAGCTCACCGCACAAAGCCACAAACAAGGACCAAAGCACAGACCAATCCAATGGATCACTCCACCTCCCTGCTCCGCGTCGTATTCCTCGCCCTCGGCGCCGCCCTCGTCCTCCTCGTTGTCCGCTCAGCCTTCCGCCTGCCCCGCGGCATAGACACACCCACCGCTTCGCTTTTTGATGACGGTGCCGGCGGCCGCTGCACCCGTTTCTCGCCGTTGGCCTGTCGCCAAGGACGGACCGACCATCGGTCGAAGGCGTCGCCACCGCGGTCGTCGCACCAGTCTGACGTGCCGCGTCACCCTCTCGACCCGCTCACGGTGACAGAGGTCAACCGCGCGCGCGAGCTCCTCCGCTCGCACCCGCTGTTCGCGTCATCGCCGTCATCCCTGTTCGTGCACTCCCTCGCGCTCGACGAACCAGACAAGTCCGTCGTCCGAAGCTGGCGGAAGGGCGCCGACACGCTCCCCCCGCGCCGCGCCGTGGCGATCGTCCGCTTCCGCGGCGAGTCCCACGTCCTCGCCATCGACCTCGGTGAGGGCGCCGTCACTCCTCTGCCTGTCCCTGCCTCTGGCTACCCGACGATGACCATGGACGAGCAGGTCTCCCTCTGTTGGGTGCCGTTTAAAGACCCAGCGTTCAACGCCACCATCATCCGCCGCGGCGTCCGGACGTCGGACGTCGCCTGCCTGCCCATCTCCCTCGGCTGGTACGGCCCCACGGAGGAGAACCGCCGGCTGATCAAGATCCAGTGTTTCTCCACCGAGGGCACGGCCAACTTCTACATGCGACCCATCGAGGGCCTTACCGTGCTGGTCGACATGGACAAGAGGGAGGTCGTCCACATCTCCGACCGCGGCGCCGGCATACCCATCCCGGCCGCCGAGAACACCGACTACCGGCACGGCCAGCACACCAACGACGAAGACGTGGAGGCGGCCAGGGGGCTCGGGTTCCAGTCCGTGCGTGCGCCGTCAATGGAGCAGCCGAACGGGCCGGGTTTCGAGGTGGTGGACGGGCACACGGTGCAGTGGGCCGGGTGGGAGTTCCACCTCAAGGCGGACGCGCGCGCCGGCATGGTGGTGTCGCGCGTGCGGGTCCAGGACCCGGCGACCGGCGCACACAGGGAGGTGATGTACAAGGGCATGGCGTCGGAGCTGTTCGTGCCGTACATGGACCCCACAGAAGCATGGTACTTCAAGACGTACATGGACGCCGGCGAGTACGGGTTCGGGCTGCAGGCCATGCCGCTCGTGCCGCTCAACGACTGCCCGCGCCACGCGCGCTACGTCGACGGCGTGTTCGTCGCCGCCGACGGCCGGCCCTACGTGCGGGAGAACATGATCTGCATCTTCGAGCGGTACGCCGGCGACGTCGCGTGGCGACACTCCGAGAGCCCCATCACCGGCATGGACGTAAGTACACGCATCTGCTTGTTCATTTGTTTCGCCGTGATTCGTTTTCCTTCTACTTTGGCGCTCATGCTGTGTCATATGCTGGACGTGCCATGACAAACGCAGCTGTTCCTCAACTTTTGGCTACTTGCAAAAGGTGACAATTTGACAAAGATTGGTGAAGGATATTTTCAACTCTAGGAAGGAGTCCAAGGTGTTGTGTGCAGTGTGAGGGGACTAGAAAGGACACATCACTGTCACATTAGCAGCCTAGTTTTGCAAAGTTTACTTCATATTTAGCCTCTCATATTCTTCTAAAAAGTAAGATCCACTACATGTTAAACAAGAATAAACCTTCCACACACACACTCACATTCGCTGCCCATCCCTTCCTCTCTCCCATGAGTTCTCTCTTCTCACGTAGACTCGAATTCAGTACTTTGGTCTGATTCCAAGAAAAATTTGCTTAGCCCCTCACTCTCGAGTAGTTTGTTCCGGCTCAAGAAGGCAAAAAAAAAAAATCTTAGCTCCTGCTTTTCCCCAGCATTGCACACTCCTTGAGAAGAAGAATCTTGAATGCATATGCAGTCAACAACAACTTGACAAGATTTCCAATCATCCCAATTTAAGCTTTCCTAGAGTAGAAAGTAAAATCATCTGCCTCATGGACTTGTGATAAACTACGAAATGTGCATATGCTGTCTTTATATCTTTAATTTTGGAGGTTTTTATTGGAATGAATGGTTATGGTACAAAAAAATTGAAAATAAAATTGCACTAGGGGTCCTAATTAAATAAACTTGCGCACTAGTGGCACTTGGGTCTTCAACTATAATATCTTCTTGTCAGAGTGTTGAACTTGACCATTGTGCCACTTAAGTAATTACAGCAATCTTAGATGTGAATTTTACTGATGTTAGTCGAGCTTGTGTTTATCTTGTCCTTGTTTGTTTCGCTGGGAATAATTATTTCCTCAGTGCCAATGCTACGTCAGGCTAAACGTGCCATGACAAAACGTAGCTGCGCCTCCAGATTTGGCTACTCGCCAGTGCCCAAAGGTGATAAAGACAGGCAAAGATGGAGGACATTTTCAACACTAGACTTGTTTTCTAGAGGAATCTTAAACACTGGCCTAGGAAGAAGAATCTTGACGAAAGTAAAGAGGCCCTTTCCTGATATCTCCCTTCCGCAAACTTTACAATAGAAAGGGAGCACTGGTGTTAGTGATGCAGAACGCATGGCTTCAATTACTAATGCGACTAGATACATACTGGCCATTCATCACCAATGGAACATGATCATTTCCTATGTTGAAGTGGTGGCTTTACGCATGGGAACAGCATTGCAAATATCACCCAAAAGAATCCTGTATTTTTTTAGACTCTTCTCTCTTTTTCGGTTTTAGGAGGCAGTATAGGTCACGGTTCAAAAAAAACCGGCCGAAAATTGGTTTTACCGGCCATGTAGAAATCCAAACCAGCAAAAAAAAAATTCTGATTTGAGATGAATTTTGCCTAATATAAAAGAAATTTAAAAGTATGTGTAAGCACATGTGAGCATGTAAGCTGATTATAGCGTTCTTAGCTTAGAAGAAGGAGGTCCTGGGTGTATACCCGTGAAACTTTACTATTTTTTAGTTTTTCTGTTTTTTACTTCAGAAAAAATCAAATCTTCGGCCGCGACTTTCAGCTAGTGATGATGTAACATTACTTGTTGGTTTGTGCTTGGATTGACGGGACCACTGGGTGCTGCAGATAAGGGAGTCGCGACCGAAGGTGTCGCTGGTGGTGCGGATGGCTGCGTCAGTGGCCAACTACGACTACATCATGGACTGGGAGTTCCAGATGGACGGCCTCATACGGATCAAGGTGAGTGAGATCGTCTCCTCCTGGCTCTTCTCATCTCCGTCCCACCCGCACGTGCCACTTATTTGGCACACACGTGTGAAAGGAAGGTACACGTGTCAGTTGTAGCTGACAGAGCAAGAAAGGTCATCAAGTCACACAAATCTGACCAAATCAACTAAAACTTGTACTTCATCAAACACTGTAAGTATTATTCAGATAAAGTACAATAGTGGAGCATGATCTATCCATCGACCGATTGCTGCCGAATTAACTTATGAAGAAAATTGTTCTGCAAGTGTCTATATAGAGGAGCTGAGCCTTGCTCAGTTGGTGTGGGGCCAGGTGACAAGTGTGCCGTCTAGCCCACTCGCGCTTGAGTGTCCGGGTTTGCTTACGTAGCTAGTTTCTTTAGTGAAAATCGGGGGAGATAAGTACCCCTTGGGTCAAAAAAAAAAAATTGTCTATATAGTAACTGGTTGCTGCAGGCAGATTCTCATGGGCCCACAGATTTGATTCCTAAGAAAATATCATGGGTTCTTGCTAGTGGAGCTTCACGTCATAGAATGGCCACATCAATTGGACCCATAGCTAGAGCTGCATCATCCTTGCTAGTAGCGAGTACCCAATTTGACAAAACAAAAAGGAGTGTCATTTTCGTCCCTTTGATTTGCCAATAAAATTTGCCCAATGTCCAGGAGAAGAAGTATGTGGGAGCACGCAAGCATATCCTCTTGATTCCCTGCGTAGTGCATGTCACTGTTCTCATCTTCTGTTCAGGATTAGAAAATAAGCAACAACTTAGCTGTTCTTATCTATGGAGAATTCGGATCCATATAGTGTACAAACTGCGGCTAATTGTGTTCGTACATTTAGGATTGCTGTTTGATTCATTGAAATATTGAACTCAAGTCTGGCTAGCTCATGGTGCCATGGCGACTATGGCAGGTTGGGCTCAGTGGGATCCTCATGGTGAAGGGCACGCCCTACTCCCACATGAACCAGGTCCGGCAGAACGAGGACATGCACGGCACCCTCCTCTCCGAGAACGTCGTCGGCGTCATCCACGACCACTACGTCACCTTCCGCCTCGACATGGACGTCGACGGCGCCGACAACTCCTTCGTCCGGGTCGAGATGGCCCGCCAGGACACGGCGCCCGGCGAGTCCCCCCGGAGGAGCTACATCAAGGCCACCCGGCACGTCGCGAGCACCGAGAAGGACGCCCAGGTCCGCCTGAAGCTCTACGAGCCGGCCGAGTTCCACGTCGTCAACCCGTCGAAGAAGACGCGGGTCGGGAACCCCGTTGGCTATAAAGTCGTCCCCGCCGGCACCGCCGGTAGCTTGCTGGACCCCGAGGACCCTCCACAGAAGAGGGGTGCATTCACAAACAATCAGGTGAGATATTGCTTGTAACCAAATTCAGGCTTAGGATACAATTCATTAAGAAGGCATACACGTACAAATGAAGAAAAAAGAGTCTATAGGAGAATGAGAACCTAACTCCAGAAG
This sequence comes from Hsuehochloa calcarea, assembly GCA_036346395.1. Taxonomy (NCBI): domain Eukaryota; kingdom Viridiplantae; phylum Streptophyta; class Magnoliopsida; order Poales; family Poaceae; genus Hsuehochloa; species Hsuehochloa calcarea. The sequence goes on along the minus strand of CM070599.1, from coordinate 12,986,281 downwards.
CATATATGTGACATTATAACCAAAGAAACTGTATGTAGCTATGTTTTTGGTATTCCTTTGTGCAACAGATTTGGGTGACACCCTACAACAAAAGCGAGGAATGGGCCGGTGGGCTGTTCGTGTACCAGAGCAAAGGGGAGGACACACTGGCTACTTGGTCTGAGAGGTATGTATATACGTACACTTCAGGTGCTGATCATTCAACTGCAGAATCGTGTCGTCTGAATGTCCCGTCACCTGATTACGTGGACGAGCAGGGACCGCCCGATCGATAATAGGGACCTGGTGCTGTGGTACACGCTGGGGTTCCACCACATCCCGTGCCAGGAGGACTTCCCCATCATGCCCACCGTGTCGTCCAGCTTCGACCTCAAGCCGGTCAACTTCTTCGAGAGCAACCCCATCCTCAAGCAGCGGCCGACCCAGGGGAACGACCTGCCGGTCTGCACGGCCGCCGCCGCCTGAATCGATCGTCGTCGATCGATTCTCCGGTACATCAATCGATATGTATGCATCTATCTAGGATCTTGTTCATGCTGAATTAATGGATGTTTCGGTACATCTATCGATCGATTTGGAGCCGTGGTTGTGTGCTCTAGCGCACTAGTACGTAGCTGTATGTACTGTGCTGTATGATCGTGTACTGATCAGAACTTGAGACTGAACACGCAGCGTTTCTCGTGATATATCTCGTGATATAGTGAAAGTACATGTCATTCACTACTACATAAAAAATCTTCTTTACAGACGGTTCAAAAACGTCATCACAGATAGTTTCGTGAGCCGTCTGAGTTTATGGGTCAGTAATGACATGAGTTCATCACAGTCGGTTTTCGAACCGTCTGTGATGTAGACTATCACAGACGGTTGTAGATGAAATCGTCTGTGATAGTTGACTATTACAGACGGTTTGTAGATTAAACCATCTGTGATAGATGATGTATCACAGACGGTTTGTAGATGAAACCATCTATGAGAGCAGATGTATCACAGACGGTATGTCCTAAGAAACCGTCTGTGATATTCTTTTGTATTGCTAAATATATTTCTGTTTGTTGGTCAGCCTCAGGAAATACTACTCATGCCCTCTGAAATAAGCTGAAGCACAACAAGTACATGTATACATCAAATTCACATTCATTTCAGAAACAAGCACATCAATTCACATTCATTTCAGAAACAATCACATCCAATTCACAAATCAATTAACTAAAATTAATCATTCATGTACATTTATACATATGTACCATTAAGTTCAATCTACATTGTGGAACTTTCCATTTGGATTTATGCCCTCATGGTTCAAGAATGACGTAAATTGTCCTCAAATGTTTATGAGCTGACCCTGTTCCAACGCAGTTATATCGATACTCGCAACTTGTCGCTAGGAAGATTAAATTCGTGCATATATAAATTGATAAATATGAAATAATTATTGCAAGATTGACAAATATGAAGATCGTTGGTCATCGCGGAACCGACGAGGAGTTCCATGTTGTGGCAAACATAGTATCCACAGATGTTGCAGGCCGGTGGCTGCTGGTGGCACTATAAAAATAAAATTGGTTAGTTCAAGAGGCGTTACTACGAAGTGTTATATAGGATTAATGTGTACTAGCTAATACCGGGAAATTTAGATCTTACCGCAGAATACTTTCCTGGCTTACCTATCGATTAGCATAGTACATGGCGAATGACCTACGTGATTTCAAGAAGTTAGCCTTAGCCATTGCAAAGGAATAAAAGACTACAATAGAGTTATCTATGGAGAAAATGTGTTTACCTATCGATTAATTGTCTGATAATCGTGAAGTCGTGTGTGGCCCTCTTTAGTGAATCTAGGTATATTAACATATTCTATTTTGGTATAATTACAATTAGAATTCAGTGGAACCTATACATGTATGTTGCTATGGTTATTAAATCTAAGTTTGTGTTGCTTATAAAGTAAAAATCAACAAGTATAGCCACTAGTGCAGCACTTACTCTTAGTTGTAGGGCAAAAGTATGAATTCATTGTCGCGATGAGCCAATAATAACTCTGCCATGTAATCCTCAATGAATTTTTGCATTCTCCATGATGGTTTGCAAGGAGACCAAGTGTGGGTCGATAAAACCTACTGGTGAATTCCTTAATTCCGCTTTAGAAATCATGTGTGTGTGTATGGAATATATCTAGTGCTAATGGGTAATTGAGTGCTAAGATGCTAATGACAATCAGATTTTAACAAACCAAAATTTTCCATTACCCCATGTAAGCCTAAACTTTCCTACATCCCGATCATGAGCAGCAAAAAAGAAAATACCACGAACGAATGGACCTAGAGAATGAAACGAGAGAGCCTAAGGCACATGATGTATGAGCTCACCTTGTCTTTGCGCTACGCTCGACGACGACATGCTTCTTGGCGGCTAGAGAAGAGACACAACGAAGGACCTCAGGAGTTGGAGTAGGGATCATCAAAGACTAGATCGAGGACAACTACGACAAGGATGGCTTGCTTGAGATCAAGGTCACCGACACTACTACAGAAAAGCTCATCACAGACGGTTCTAAACCATCATCACGCAGCGGTTTTGAACCGTCGAATTTTTGTGTCTGTGATGACACGAGGTCATCACGACGGTTTTTAACCGTCATGAAAAATGATATCACGACGGTTCTATTCACGAACCGTGCGCGATAGCACACATCACGCAGCGGTTCGTGAATAGAACCGTCTGTGATAGTCTATTTTCACAGACGGTTCGTGAATAGAACCGTCTGTGATATTCTATTTTCACAGACGGTTCTAAAAAAGAACCGTCTGTGATAGTAACTATCAGAGACGGTTCTTGTTTAGAACCGTGTGTGATAGTTTTTTCTAGGGCAAAAAAAAAACGAAAACGGATTTTCACTTCGTATGGAGCCTCACGAATGAATCTGATATTGATTTTTGGATTTCGCTAGCTTTCCCACAATAGCCAGAGCATCACAATAGCATCAACTCAATCCATTCACAGAGCACTAAAAACAACACGACATGCATCACCCACATCACCCACATCATAGTAGCATCAACTCAAACAATTCACAGAGTACTAACACATCACAGTAGTAATCTACATCACAGAGCAAAAGGGGGGAGTAGAGAGAGTGAGGTCGTGGGAGGCTGGGGTGACGAGGTCATGGGAGGCCGGCGACGATGAGGCCGGGGCAAGGTGGAGGAGGCTGCAGGCGACGAACTCAGGGGAGGACGGGCCGACGAAGTAGAGGAGGCCGGGGGCGACGAAGTAGAGGAGGTCGGGGGCGACGAGGTCGTGGGAGGCCGGGAGTGACGAGGTCGTGGGAGGCCGACGGCGACGAGGCTGGGGCGAGGTACAGGAGGTGGAGGAGGCCGCGGGAGGGGAGGCCAGAGGAGAAATGACAGAGGGGGAGAAATGGCAAAGGAGGAGATGGAGATGGCAAAGGGGGAGATGAACGACTCTGTTAATATAGAGAGATTTTCGGGAGCCCGCCATTATGTGCAAATTTTCGTTTTCCCGCCTAACAAAACCAAAGTATCACAGACGGTTTTATACATATCACAGACGGTTCTAACCACGAACCGTCTGTGATAAGTGTCTCATCACAGACGGTTCTAACCACGAATCGTCTGTAATGAGGTTTTACCATGGTTTGAATTTTTTCCTTACTCTCTTATTTTACCATGGCCTCTCTGATTTTACCATGGCAACCAATACTCTGCCGCGGTAGGGTTTGGCAGCCGATACTCTGCCGCGGTAGGGTTTGGCAGCCGATACTCTGCCGTGAATGCGGTTTGGCGACCAATCCTCTGCCGCGAGGGTTTGGGTAGCCGATTCTCTGCCATGGTAGGGTTTAGCGACCAATCCATCGCCGCAGAGGGTTTGGCAGCCAATACTCTGCCATGGTAGGGTTTGGCACCAATCCAAACCCTACAGCGGCAGAGAATCGGCTACCCAAACCCTACCGCGGCAGAGGATTGGCTGCCAAACCCTACCACGGCAGAGTATCGGCTGCCAAACCCTACCGCGGCAGAGGATTATGTGCCGCAGCAGTAGATTGGCTGCCCAAACCCTACCGCGGCAGAGGATTATGTGCCGCGGCAGTGGATTGGCTACCCTAACCCTACCGCGGCAGTGGATTGGCTACCCAAACCCTACCGCGGCAGTGGATTGCCTGCCAAACCCTACCACGGCAGAGTATTAGCTGCCAAACCCTACCACGGCAGAGTTTGGCAGCCAATACTCTGCCGCGGTAGGGTTTGGGTAGCCGATTCTCTGCCGCGGTAGGGTTAACCCTACCCAAACCCTACCGCGCGGAGAATCGGCTACCCAAACCCTACCACGGCAGAGTATTGGTGCCAAACCTACACGGCAGAGTTTGGCAGCCAATACTGCCAGTAGGGTTTGGTAGCCGATTCTCCGCCACAGGGTTTGGGTAGGTTGCTACCCAAACCCTACCGCGAGAATCGGCTACCCAAACCCTACCGCAGAGTATCAGCTGCCAAACCCTACCGCGGCAGAGTATCAGCTGCCAAACCCTACCGCGGCAGAGGATTGGTTGCCATGGTAAAATAAGAGAGTAAGGAAAAAATTCAAACCATGGTAAAACCTCATCACAGACGGTTCGTGGTTAGAACCGTCTGTGATATTCTCAGTATCACAGACGGTTCATGGGGTATCACAGACGGTTCGTGGTTAGAACCGTCTGTGATGGTTCATAGACGGTTCTAAACACGAACCGTCTGTGATAGTGACATACCACAGACGGTTCGTCTTGGAACCGTTTCCAAGAACCGTCTGTGATGAGGCGTCTTCTATAGCCTGTTTTGTAGTAGTGCGAGGATGACTTGTTACGGTCGGATGGCAGCCAGGGGGCCTCGGGAGGGCGACAATACAGTAGGGAGGCGAAAGGGACGGTTGTAGCATGGTCGTGTGAGGGGAGGCATCGAGAGTTTTACCAGGAGAAGGCAACACAGAGGCGTAGGGATAGGGACCCTGGAAGGGCAGCACCTCAGGGGGGAGGCGGAGCATGGCGTAGGGTGGCGGTGTTCGAGGGATTTGAGGAGGTCGGCGTGAGAGGTTGGGGAATTTTGTTTCTTAGGAGCATCCTAATTTTTACTCGACCACGCTAGAGTTTTCATCTACCGTGAACAAATATTGAACTCCTGTGGAGCTCACGGGGTTTCCCCTCCGTGCTAGAAATTTGGTCTTGTGGTCTTACCGAATGCCCGATAGACATTCAATCGGTGCATATTTTTTCTGCAAATAGTTTCTACGTAAAAAAAGAAATACTATTATCGACAGACACTCGGTTCATTTTGCTCGTCTTCACTGGCAAATCTTTTGTCCTTGATGATATCTGTCAGTTGCTCCTGCCTGCCGTGTTCAATCGTGGCGGACATGACTTGTTACACGACGCCACTTATGGCGCTCTCACCTCCCATCTCCCTCTTTGGCGACCTGTCACGTAAAAAAAAAACTTTTAGCTTCAAAAATAGAACCGGTGGTTTTGGACTTTCTCCAACCAAGTTCCAAAACATTGACCCTGGGCACGGTGATCGACGACACCAACGCGTGGCTTGAGCTGGGCTCAGCTAGCCTCACCGACAGTGAAATTGGCAATCTAACTGACAGTGCAGTCGCCAATGTGCGATGCGGCCGAAGCGAATGGTGGCGGCAAATGGGGTTTTTTGGGATGGGGAAGTAGGGGAGAGGCATCAGTAGGGCTCCAACTCAACCGCGTGGCGAGCAAAGTCGGACAATGGTCAAAGAGTGTGGAGGGTAATGAGTAGCAAGCAGTCAGGACTTTAGGAGTAGAGCTAGAGTGGCGGTAAGCTGTGTGGGGGTGGGAGCTAGGTCATGGCATCGGAGGTGGAAGGCTGGAAGAAAACTCGGGGACGAGGCTGTGGGAGAGGATGCTGATTGGGGTGCACACAAATCGAACGGTTATAGTGCGTGTGTGCAAACTAATAATTTCGACCATCTCTTAACGGAGGAAGTAGTTTCTATTATCGATAGTCAAAAGTGTGTTGGTACTACAGTATTCCCACTTATATGGGCTGGGCTTGTTTAGGCCGGACATGGGTCCACTCAGGCCCAAACGGAACAGGCGTGGACAGCGTCTGGAGCAAGAAAGGTTGCGGCTAAAGCACGCGGAGACGCGCCCCGTCCTCCTCATCAGCCATCCAGCCATCGCCCACTCACTCCACCGAGAAGTCCAAACCCGTCACGCAAAACCCCTAGACGCCGGCGCCGAGCGTAGCATCTCCACCGCCTCGTCCACCTCGCGTTCGCCTCGCCCGGCAGATGGAGCACTACGCGCACTCCGAGGCGCCGCCAGCCTCCTCGCCGGCCCCTCCGCCCGCTGCCCAGGATGATGCCGCCGTCGACGACTGGGCGCGCGACGACGCCGAGCTGATGGCCGTGGATTCGCACCACTCCGGCGCCCCCGCGGAGGGGGGCGATGCCGTGGTGGATGCTGCTCCTCCCGCGCCCCCGGCAGAAGGTCCCCTCTCCTCTCTATCTTCCTCTCTCTCTCTCTCCCGCTACGCTGTTCCGTGGTTGCTGCGCTTAGATCTGACCTCGTTCCGCGCCGATCTGTCGTGCTGGCGCGCTCGATTGGGTCGTTGTCTAGGTTTAGGAGGGTTAGTAGTGGTTGTGTGGGTTGCCGCTGCGGGAAAAGGGGTGAGCAGGATTATCATGATTAGATAGTGGCGATTTCTGCTTGTTCGATTGGGGTATAGAAGAACAAGAAGGCGAAATTCAGTTACTAGATCTTACTTACTTCACGCTAGACACCCGTTTGTATTCTTAGAGTATATGTGATGTTTAGGCATGGTATATATATATGTGGTTCTGAGTCTCTGTTAGTTATATGATGTCCATCCATTGGATGGCTGGATGCTAAAGTCTAAGGGGCAGTGGTTTGTAGCTGGTACTGCTTCTGTTCGTTTTGTTGGTTCGTGATTCCATGTGCTGTCCTTGAAAAGTTTAAATTAGCTGGTGTTTTGATGTCATTTGCTTGGTCAGTGTACAAATAGGACATGCATGTTCAATGGTGTGCGTAAATAGATAATCCGTTGAGAGTGAGACTTTCCTTGAGTCCAAATAAGGGCACTTCCGACAAATATGGTTCTCAATTCCTCTGCCTGTTAGTGTTAGCTTTTCGTTGAAAGATAATTTTGTGCAACACTATGGCCATGCATTTATAGACCTTTATTACTGAGTTGCGAGTAGAAAATTAAAATTGTAATGAAGGGCAAAAACTACTAAAAAGGAACAGAAAACGTATAAAAACTTCCATATAGAGCTGCGTGATCTGCACTTGGAAACATGCATACTTGAAAAATTGGCAACAGACAAGTTTTTCTTGGTCCCAAGCCGTGTGTGGACACCACTTTGAACTTTCCTAAACTGTCTGATTTTCTTGTAACTGTAGGATCTTTCTATAGCTGACAATAAACATGGACAGAATAGCTACCGAGTTAGTCCAACTCAATCTCCAAGTCTCCATTAAATCCATGTTTCCTTGCACAGAATCCAAGCACAGGCAGGACAATCTTTGCTTAAGTTTCTTTTTGATGTGTTCCCACAAGGAAACTAGGGTCTTTTTTTTGTTGGTTCCGTCTTGTACCCACGTGGCACTAATACTCATTGCGTATGCAATCAGGCCTGACCCCTCTAAGAATCCAAACATATAGGCTTGCTAGGGGCCTTTTGCCCCCCTTCCTGTTCATTCTTGCCTGATCTAGGAGCATGTGGCCCTATGCTGATATCAGCATTACATTAGCTGTGCATTAACCCATGACTGTCTCCATAAAGAAACAATGCACAACAAAGTTATACCACTAAGGTTTTCAAAACTTCGGGTGGCTGTAGTTCTTCAACCAAATGTCTGATTAACAACCTGGTTAAACTGTTGTGCTCGTTTCAATGATCTCAACATTGTGACCAATTGACCATATTGAATATCTTCTCACTCTAGCTCGGGTTTGCAAGCTGTTCTGTGGGTGCATCAACTTCCTTTCCCATTGATAGAATAGAATGTTATGACATATTTAGTTTGGTAAGTGTAACTAGCCAACATAATGACATCCCTGTGATTATGGTTATTGCTCTTGAGAGATGACTTTGATTTCTTTATGAATTAATCTAATGATTATGATGCCAAGTCTCTATGATTTTCTTTGGAATTTTTCTGTCTAAAATTCTTTTTTTTGTTGGAAAAATTGAAGATGATATTTTTAGGTGCATGTTGGAAATATTTTTCTTAATGCTGAATTCAAGTAGTGGCTGGAAAAAGCATATTATTATTTTTTTGGCTCAGATATTTCCTGTATCCATGTGAGACTTCACTCAGAATCTTATCAGCCTGCAATAGTCGTTTTTACTGTATTAGGGAAACCTCAAAATTCTTGTCACCTCCTAAATAAATTTTGTACTTCTGCTAGTGGTGATACGTCGTATAGTTGTAGTCTGAAGTTCTTGATCACTATGTGCTAACCTGTGATTTGCACTATGTACTTTCAGGTGTCAAAGAAATTCAGTCATCTCTTCAGTCCTTGGACTTGAAGACAAATGGTATGTATGAAACCATTGTTCAGGTTGTTACTGCAGTTATAGTTATCAAGAACTCAAATAAAAAGTTATACCCATTGTTATTTTGTGTCTTCATTTCTTGCAATTTTTGGCAAATGGCAACCTGTTTTTCTACATGTAACAGTAAGACTTTTAACTATCAGATGGAAGTAATTCAAGATGCAATTCCCATCACACTATTGTTAATTTAGATAATGTACTTCATTTAAAAGCTGATACTAATTTAACTGAGGGAAACAATTTATTCTCTCTTTTTCCATATAGCACAAAGGCAACTTTCTGGAGAGGCAGATGACCCGGATGGTTTCTTGCATTTAATTTTTGTGTATTTTATTCCTTTTGGGTGCCATGAACTATTGCAACAAAAAATTTAGGCACCTAACCTTTTAGTTTCTATTGTGGGCCTTTTATCTGTATGACAGTAACAAGATCATTGTCAATTTATCACTGTTCATTGCGCCTGTATTTTTACCCCTGTGAGTATAGACTCTTGTGCAAGCCTAACTTTTGCATGGATCCAGTTGCTGCTCATGAGGATGCTCAAGTAGTAGATGAGGAAGAGGAAACAAGGCGCCATTTGAATGTGGTTTTCATTGGCCATGTTGGTAAGTCTTGTTTTCTTACTGCTTACTTTCTTTCAACCTTTTTTCAGTCTTAGCCAGATATGTGCATAATTTTTTTTTTTGTAGCTGATTACTGATGATTTTTTGTTGTGTCTTTTGTGGAGTGTCTGACATAGTATGATTTGTGTCATAACACACGATGAATAGAATTTATGCTCTTCTTGCGAGGGTCATGATTCGATGTAACTGATGGTTAGAATTGGGACTATTTTATCCTTTATTCATGCTTTAATGGAGATTGGAAGACACATATTTTAGGTGTTGGCACTGTAGTTCTTTTCATAGATGATGCTTCGCAGATGTTTCCTCTCAGCTGGTTATAATCTGTGGTTCTGTGCAAGTAAGTATTAACCAAATTAGCAGATCCATCTAAGCAAACAAAGTAGGACTTTTCATTTAGAGAAATGGATGTGCCACATATGCTTGTCTTGGCTATTAGATGTCAATATTACTGGGCTGGTTGTCTGGTTGATACGCCTGCTTAGAATACCTAGCTTGTAGGTCCAAAGTATGTTTATCTTGTTCCTATTTCATATTCTTTTGCTTATGGAATAGTCATCTGATACACCAGCTTATTGTTCTTGACTGTCTTTTCTTCTGCTACGGTAGACCTGTTGCTGCATTTATATTTCTGCTAATTTTTTATTCTGATTTTTGATATGCTGTGTTCTTAATATTTCCATATTCAATGAATGGCACTTGTGTTCTGTGAGTTGCTTTCTTCACTAGTAATGGTGTTAATGAATATACTTAATCTTATTTTCGTTGTTTCATGGTTCCAGATGCTGGCAAATCAACTGCTGGAGGGCAAATATTATTCTTGAGTGGTCAAGTTGATGACCGGACCATCCAGAAATATGAAAAGGAAGCAAAGGATAAAAGCCGAGAAAGCTGGTGAGTACTAGTTCCTTTGTGTTGCAAATAAGTTTTGTGCAATATTTGGCAAATAAGTTTGAATAAGACGCCTTTCCAGTGTAAACATACACATTTTTTTCTTCTTTTTTATGCTCATTCGGAGCATCTTTTATTTGTTATTTAGAAAGCCCCATGCCCAACCAGAAAAGAATTCTGGCTTTGTCTGATGTCTGTTTATTTGGGGGTTGCCAATACTTGACTTTTCAATTCACTTTACTGCTACATATTATGATTTATAATCTGAATACTTGCAGGTACATGGCTTACATTATGGACACAAATGAGGAAGAGCGAGTTAAGGTATCTCTTTCATATTGATTGTTGTTGGCTGCTTCATCATTAGAGTTTTAGAGCTCTATTAAAAATTGTTTCATGGTGTTGAAAGTTGAATCGCCTTATTTGTTGAGGAACAATTTGTTTTTATGATTTGTCTAATTAGTTTGCTCTAGCTTGATGCATACTCCAAACTGTAGTTAACAACAAATAGTATTTTATTCTGCTTGCTGATAAGATTCTCTCTAGGTGCCTTTGTCTTGCTAATTTGCTAGGCTGGTGTTTACTCATGATAGTTATTTATATTTTTGTACTTTTTTCCATGTCTTCAGGGGAAGACTGTTGAAGTTGGTAGAGCCCACTTTGAGACAGAAAATACAAGATTCACTATTTTAGACGCACCGGTATTTTTCTTTCGCTATGTTACATATGATACTAATATAATTCCATATGCTTGTTAGGTTGTTTATTATTTTGCATGACAGTGTACTAATCCTCAAGAGCTTCTCTTTTTTAATTGTACATAATTTTAGCTGTTTATGTTCTTGCGGAATCTATTTTGCTGATTTTGACTAATGACTATGTGATCAACCTGAACACTGGATAGATTCCTTCTAAGGACATTTTCTTATAATTTCAGGTTCATTCGTGGATAAGTTTTACTAGATGAGTAATGACTTGACGAAAGTTGTTATCAAATAGGATTGACTTGTCATTAGACTTGTTTAAGGCCAGGGCCAGGCATGGATTCGGGCTGGGCCTGGAAAAGCCTGGCCTGGCCCGACAAGGCCAAGCCTGAAAATTCATTTATAATTATTTTTTGAATAAAATTATTATTTTTATTATGTTTTCGGTCTTTGGGCTGGGCCCGTAGGCCAGAAACTTGGGCCCGATCCCAGAAAAATAAGCCTAGTTGGGCTGCCCATGAACAGGTGTACCTGTTATTTTATGGGTTTGCAATTGCATATTTGCATTTATGCAAGAAAATCGTGCCATGAGACCATGTTTTAGATGAATATTTAAGTACGTATACATAACATGATTGTGGAAACAAAAGATTTAACATATCTGTATTACTTAAAAGAAGGAATTGGTGGCGGTCCGTTCTCTATCATGCGATGTGAGCCGTTAGATCTATCTTTCTTCGTGAGATGTGAACCGTTAGCTCTTGTTCTTTCTCGGTTCCTCATGTGCGTCCGGTTGGTCACCTATAACCTCATCTCTATTCCCCCCACACCCCAACTGCCCAAGCTGGTACGCAAGAAGCCCAAAGATTCCATCGATCTTTCTAAGAATGGGTTGTCGGCGGATCACTTGCATTGTAGACTGAGCACGACGATGATTGACGAGATATGATTTTTTTAATCTGTAGCAAAGCACGGGCATTGGACTAGTATAACAATTAAGGCCGAAGCGAAAACTGTTTAACATTAGGAAATGTGCTATGATTTATTCCTTTTCCAGCTAAATTGCTTTGTTTCTATTGAAATAATTGAACTTCTGGTTATCATGTTTACACTCATACATGATGAGCACGGATTCTTGTATTTGTCTTTGAATAGTCAAGGATTCATCATCGTTCTGATTAATTCCTTTGTTGACGACACCAATGTTCTGCTTCATGCTTAGATCTTGTACTTGTTAGGTGGACATATTTGTGTATCATTCACAGTTGGTATTTTCCACTGTGCCCAGCATATGCCTTCACACACACATATTCACCTCTGTTTACACATTTAATTCTTTGCTGATGATGCTTTCTTGTGTGACTGGTTTACCTGCAATCGCTGATGAGCTGAAATGCTTGTTTCCTGTGCAATATTTATTTACCTGGATGATTTGAATTTCCAGGGTCATAAAAGTTATGTTCCAAATATGATAAGTGGTGCATCTCAAGCGGACATTGGTGTTCTGGTAATCTTGGGCTCAGGACATTATTTGCACAACTTCCATTTAGCTTTGACATTTCACTGGTAGTGAACATGTATCTTTTTCTTTTTTAGGTTATATCTGCTCGAAAAGGTGAATTTGAAACTGGTTATGAAAGAGGAGGACAGACTCGTGAACATGTACTGCTTGCAAAAACTTTAGGCGTTGCTAAGTTGGTAGTTGTCATCAATAAGATGGATGAACCTACTGTAAAATGGTGTAAAGAAAGGTATGCCTGATAAGATATCCCCTTTTCTTATATTTGGCAAATCGAAAGACTTTAATATCATAGCAGTATAGCTTCGGGAAAATCATCAATCTTACTATTTGTTTCAGGTATGATGAAATTGAAGCAAAAATGGTTCCCTTTCTCAAATCTTCGGGGTACAATGTTAAGAAAGGTATTATTCTACTTTTGAGGTTGCCTCGAATTCTAAATTATCGTAAACACTCATTTTCAAGCTTAAATAATTGTTTTGATGTGACAATTGTTTATGTGAAATGCTGAATGTTCAAGTGGAGTTCTGAAGTAGTCATTTTTGCAAATTGTGCCTTCAATATTGACGTGTTCATCAATTGATCCCTCTTGCTTCATGGTTAAAATAACTAGATGTCTAGACTCTAGATTTAGATCTAGAGTCTACGCTGTGGTCTGCACTATTCATGAACTCAGTGGGGTCTTAGGATTTTCTTTTGTTTTAACAGGTATTACTTTGTAGTATTTGTTTGTATCTTGGTAAGAAATTTCAGCATGAACTTAATAAGAAATTTTAGCATGAAACCATCTGTCAAAACATGATGTAAGTTTCCATTATCATACCTGATTGTAGATATTACGATAATTTATGGCCAGCCAAACACTTTTTCTTACTGTTTCGTTGGCTTTGTTATCAGATGTCCAGTTCTTACCAATATCTGGTCTTTTGGGAACCAATATGAAGACCAGGGTGGATAAAAGCATTTGTAGTTGGTGGGATGGTCCATGTCTTTTTGAAGTTCTGGACCGTATTGAAGTTCCTTTACGTGACCCCAAAGGTCCAGTAAGGTTAGATAGCTATGCTTATTTTTGAACTATAAATCCTCTGTTCAAAAAGTAACACTTTGGACATGACATGGTCTCCAATATTTAATTTTGTCAATCAATTTCTATAGTAATAATTTAATATGTTAGATAAAAAATGTTATATTACGGAACTACTTTTCATGACAAATCTAATGATATTATTTTCACATTGTCAACTTTTGTATGTATTAGTGGTAAAAGTTAAGAAAGTTTTACTGCATGTTTTTATAAAACAAAATATTTTTTGACATACGGGGTAATAAACAGCTAATGTAGATGACTTTGCTTCTATGTTCATCAGGTAACCAGGTTACTGTTTATTGTTAATGCTTTATGCAACCCTCTGTTCCAAAATGAAAGGCCTTGAAAATGAACAATTGTTAAAATATCTTTGCTTATCATATTTTTGGTTTTTTGTACTCGTATAGTAAGGCTGCTTGAATTATGGTCTTGATCAGATGCCAGATGCAAGCTTTTACAATTTTATGTATTAACAAATGCAGGATGCCAATAATTGATAAATATAAAGATATGGGTACTGTCGTAATGGGGAAAATAGAGTCTGGGACTATCAGAGAGGGTGACAGTTTGTTGGTTATGCCAAACAAGGTATTTTCTTTTCTTTTTCTTTCTTTCTTTCTTTTGATGTAACTCTCTTGGCACACTTGATCTCCTTCGGAGTCTACAATTCAGTTTTGGTGCAATGTGTCTGGTTTCTAACAGTCCAACGTGAAAGTCATTGGTATAAGCTTGGATGAGAACAAAGTGCGTCGTGCTGGACCTGCCGAGAACGTTCGTGTCAAATTGTCAGGGATTGAAGAGGAGGATATTATGGCTGGTTTTGTACTTTCAAGCATTGGTACGTATATTCTTCAAAAAAAAGTTAATATTGTATTAGGTTGTCCACTTGGCACCTCTAAACATTTAAACATGGCATCCAGCAGTGGTTATTGTTTGATAGTGATTCAGCCTAGGTTTGAATGGGTTATCAACCTATGTAACAGGTAGATTTAGGATGTGTTTATTGTTAAGATAATGAAGGCTAGGGTTTGCTATTCACAACTGTTCATCTTATTCATTAATGAAGGAGATATATATAGAAGATACATGGGCCTCATGGGCTACAAGGGCCACATGGGCCAAGAGAGAGAAAAAGAGAAATGTAGAATATACAATACTCTTAACACCCCCCTTCAAACTCAAGGTGGATCAGGAGGATCTGATGCACTGAGTTTGAGCAGATGAAGTCGATGATGTTCTCTAGTCTGAGTTTTAGTGAAGAAATCTACAACTTGGAGCTCTGAGGGAATATACTTGAGGGTGATGGTCAACTGCTGACAATGAGATTGCGTGAAGGATGCATCAACACCAATGTGTTTTGTCAGCTCATGCTTGACCGGATCATTGGCAATTTGAATGGCACTTGTATTGTCACAAAAGAGGGGTAGGATTGTCACAAAGGACACCAAGATCAGTCAAGAGCCATCGAAGCCAAATGATCTCTGATGTTGTAGCGGCAAGTGCTCGGAGCTCTGCCTCTGCACTAGAGCGTGACACCGCAGTCTGCTTCTTGGACTTCCAAGCAATAAGCGAAGTACCAAGAGAGATACAATAGCCGATGTGGTCGCGTCAGCAGGATCGCTCGCCCAAGTAGAGTCGAGTAAGCGTGGAGCCGAGTGACTCGAATCGGCATATAATGAGCGTCTGGGCGCGAGTTCTCTCAAGTATCTCGATTACGAAGAACATGACTATAGTGAATCGAGGTGGGAGCACCGACAAAGCTGGTGAGCACATGAGCGGCATGAGCAATGTCGGCACAGTTCTTGTGAGATAGACAAGGCTCCCAACAAGCTGACGATAGCGAGAAGAATCTGTCAGGGGTACACCGTCTGTAGGTCGAAGCTGCAAGTGAAGCTCCATGGGTGTGGCAGCAGTACGAGTATCAGTCATCCCAGATCGAGCAAGTAGATCCTGAACATAGCGATCTTGTGAGATAGTAGCCATCACCATCGAATGAACCTCAATTCCTAGAAAATAGCTCAATTTTCCCAAATCGGACATCATAAATTGTTCACTCAATTTCTTCTTGACAAACACCACGTGGTCTGTCATCTCCGTGATCAACATATCATCTACATACGTAAGAAGCAAAGTGCGACCTCATTGAAAGTGTGAACAAATAGGGCGGTCATGCTCACTCGAAGTGAAACCAGCACTCGAATCACGTAATCGAACGCTCGAACCAAGCGCGAGGAGCTGCTTGAGACCATATAGAGCACGCCTAAGGCGACAAACATAGCTGTAGGAGCCTCAACTCACAGGGGTGGTGCATATAGACCTCCTCATGTAGATCACCGTGAAGAAAAGCATTCTTGACATCCATCCGAGATATAGTCCATGTGCGTATTCTTTGCAATCGCAATAAAAGTACAATTTGTGGTCATATGAGCAAGCTGGAGCAAAAGTCTCATCATAATCTCGACCATAAGCTCTTTGAAAACCTCTTGCAACAAGACGAGCCTTGTATCGCTCTCTCGACCCATCGATTTGTTCTTTATTTTGTACACCCACTTGCAAGTGATAGGAACACTCAGACGGTGGCGGAACAAGATCCCAAGTGCCCGTGCACTCTAATCTTTGTGAGCTCCTCTGTCATAGCGGGTGCCTCTCGGTACAATCGACCTCTGATAGGTACTCGGCTCAGCTACTGCACCTGCACGAGAAAAACCCCATCTCTCTGGTGCCTGAATAGAAGAACGATCACGTAGGGCATATCGTGATGTAGTAGAACGATCGTCAGAGTCGATGGTACTGGCCGGAGGATCAGGCTGAGGAGAGGGGGACAGAGTATCAGAAGGAACTCTCATCGACGACTATAGTGGAAGGAAGAGTGGAAGTGTTAGAAATCGGGTGGAGTTGGTGGAGAAGGTACACGAGAAGGTGGCGGTGGAGAAGGTGTATCTGGAGAATGAATGGGAGGTAGACACAAAAAGGAAGTGGAATCTGTGGAAGAAGAAGTGGGATGTGGAGAAGAATGATGAAAGAAAGGACGTCCCTCATCAAAAGTCACATCACGAGAGATGCGAATGCGACGTGCTGAGGGATCATAGCAACGATAACCCTTATGCTCGGGATCAAACCTAAAAACACACTCAAGCGGTGAGGGCTCAGCTTTGTGCGCTCACGAGGTGCTAGAAGGACATAGCAGACACAACCAAAAACGCGAAGATGAGAATAGTGAGCAGGTGCTCTGTACAGGACCTCACCAGGACACTTGCCACAGAAGCTTAGAAGAGGGTGACGGTTAATAAGATAGATAGCATGTGAGACCGCTTCCCCGAAGTGAGAGGACAAAGGAGGAAATGAGAAGAGTGCGGCGGTCTCGATGATGTGGCGATGCTTGCGCCAAGGCAACACCATTCGAGCATGAGCAGGGACACGAGTTGAGGAAGAGTACCCTCGGAAGAAAGAACTGACGAAAGGTGAGGAAAGATACTCGCCTCCAGTCGAGCGGAAAACACGAATGGAAGAAGAAAAGCGTGTATGAACCATCTTAGCAAAAGGCGATAAATGGAAATCAATCGAGAACGATGTTTCATAAAATAGATCCAAGTATATCGAGAGTGATCATCAACAAATATGACATAATAACTATGACCACCCTTGAAGCAAAAGGAGATGGACCCATACATCCAATGCACCAAATCAAAAGATCGAAGACCGAGAGGTACTCTTGGGATATGGAAGTTGTAGTTGTTTTCCCAACTTACAACCAGTACAATGAAAACTAGACTCAACAGTGACATGACCTAAGGAACCCTGGTGAACTAAAGTGGTGAGGCGAGCTCCACAAAGATGACCAAGTCGATGATGCCACTTGTCAAGGAAGACCCAACAGAGAGGCGAGATGAAGACATAGCGAGAAGACACCAAGGCCTTGACGTCTTGGTGGAAGGAAGATGTAAGATGTCCAAGACATAGACTGGGAGAGCCTCTACGGCGATGGCCAGAACCAATCACTCTTCTGCTCTGACGATCCTGAATGAAACAAGAAAAATCATCAAATCCAATGAAACAGTTCATATCAGTTAGTTGACCAACAGAAAGAAGATTCATAGATAGCTGAGGAACAAAAGTCACATCAGGAACAGAGAAGCAAGATGTAGAGAGAATGCCCTGATGGGTAATAGGGCAAGGTGTACCATCAGCAGTGTGAACATAGGTAGCATCAGTTAAGGGCCTACGAGCAACAAGCTGAGAGCTGTCAGATGTGACATGAAACGAAGCACCTGAATCCAGAATCCAAGGATGAGCAGCACTAGAAGCAGAAGGTGCAACTGATGTCATAGCGACACTGATCCAGAAGTCACAGTAGATGTGGATGTGTCGCAGATGGCTCGCTCCGATGAGTGCTCTGGAAGGCCCAGTAGGTGCTCCACGACGACGGTCAAATGGCTGTCTAGCACGATAGGCAATAAGCTGATCTGGATGTAACTTGAAACATTTGTCAACATGATGACCAGTCCTCTTGCAATGGGAACAAACCAACACTCCTGTGGTTGTCGCTCTGGTAGATCCGCATCACCGTGAGAGACTCGAGCGATGTGGTGAGGATCTGAGGCAGCATAAGAGAATGAAGACGCGTCTCTTACGCAATCAAACTAGAGTCGCGCCGCGATCAAAGTCGGTGGAGTGGGATAGTTGAGCAATTGAGTACTGAACAGGCTCAAATTCGATCAAGCCCCATCACAAATCGATACATAAGCGTCATTGAGCATACTCATCTTTAGCAAGACAAGACCGACAGCAACAAAGACCTTGGTGTCATAGACTCTAGAGGACCGGTGATGTGAGTGAAAGCAACTGTAATATTCCTCCATCGATCGATCAGTGCTGCTGAAGACTATGAATGTTCTTGAGCAATGTGAAGCGAAGAGCACCACTGGACTGAACATATCTCTTCTCAAAGTATGTCCACATTTGCTTGGCTGAAGTATGATACTCAAGACTCATCCGCAGAGAAACATCAACACTCAGCACAATTCCGGTCATGACACGATCATCTTCTTTACGCCAAGCCTTTAAACACTCAGCATCGACGGTCTTCGGATCAGGAGGATCATCAGTCAAATGAGAGGCCAAACCATAACCCCTAAGAGTAGTCTTGACTGAGATGAACACTAGAGATGAACTGCCCCCAAACATCGAGTCGG
Organism: Hsuehochloa calcarea; assembly: GCA_036346395.1. Classification (NCBI taxonomy): domain Eukaryota; kingdom Viridiplantae; phylum Streptophyta; class Magnoliopsida; order Poales; family Poaceae; genus Hsuehochloa; species Hsuehochloa calcarea. The sequence continues at coordinate 12,967,661 of CM070599.1, read as the reverse complement.
ACTTAGCCATACCACACAACAATACCAATCACAGTAGCAATAGTAGCAGATCAGCAGAAGCAGTACTAATCAACAGTACTAAAGAGGCAGAGCAGTGCTAATCTGATGGATAGAGATACCAAGCAGTGCTAATCTGACAGATCGGCTCCCGGATCGGCTCCCAGTGCTAATCTCCAGGCGCGGAGACGGCGCGACCTCCAGCTCCAGACGCGGGCGATGGAGAGGTGCGGATGATCTCTAGGCGCGGGCGATGGAGAGGAGAGGCGCGGGCGATGGAGACGGCGCAGATTCGGCGGAGACGGCGCGACCTCCAGCTCCAGGCGCGGGGGATGGAGAGGAAGAGGGGCGCGGATGATCTCCAGGCGCGGGCGATGGAGAGGAGAGGCGCGGGCGATGGAGACGGCGAATCCGGCAACGTTCAGCGGCGGCGGAGAGGACGACCACACGCTCGCAGACGACGACGCGATGCTGGATCTCCTCCGGGCGGTGAAGACGAAGGTGAAGACGAGGCGGCGACGCTAGCGGCGACGGAGAGGAAGAGGCGACGGCGTCGTCTCCGACCGGCGGCGCGGATGCGACCTTCACGCCTCTGGATGGAGACGGGCGGCGTCGTCTCCGAACGGTGAAGACGAGGGTGAAGACGAGGCGGCGACGCTAGCGGCGACGGCATTGTCTCTGACCGGTGGCGCGGATGCGACCTTCACGCCTCTGGATGGAGACGGGCGGCGTCTTCTCCGATCGGCGGCGGCGGCAGACCACCACGCCTCTGGATGGAGTGGAGAGGCGGCGGCCGAACAGTGATAGGATTAGGGTTAGGGTTTGGATAAACTACGCTCTGATACCATGTTAAGATAATGAAGGCTAGGGTTTGCTATTCACAACTGTTCATCTTATTCATTAATGAAGGAGATATATATAGAAGATACATGGGCCTCATGGGCTACAAGGGCCACATGGGCCAAGAGAGAGAAAGAGAGAAATGTAGAATATACAATACTCTTAACATTTATATTGGGCTTAACAAACGAAAGGAAAGGGTTGGGTTGGCTGTGCCTTCACTACAAAAAAGGGCTGAAGTGTGACCCCCATCCGCTAGTGGATTGTGTGCCATATGGCAAGCCAAAATTTGCCCAGCCCTTAGGATTAAAGTGGGAATGTTTTTTGTTTTAACCAGTTGTGTGCTATCCATCGGATAAATTTGGTACACTCTAATAATTTAGTTCTGCATAATATGGCACCTGTAAAATTTTAAAGATTTGTGAATTGTGAAAGTTGTTTATTTGTGGTCTTGTGGATCATTTCCTAATTTGACTTATGTTCTCATCTTTATGATGTCTATTCATGCAGCTAATCCTGTTGGTGCTGTCACTGAATTTAATGCTCAATTGCAAATTCTAGAGTTGCTTGACAATGTAAGTGTTGCTTGCTCCTTTTAATAACACAAATAAATTGAAAGAAACTACTTGTAATGTTTATCATGGTTGCTATGGTGCTTCTGTTTTTTTACATTGAATTGAAATATGCATATAACTGTTTTGTATATGATGGGTGTCTTACTTTTGTTGGATTTCAATTTGCTAATGGTACTATATGGTTGATGCAGATCAGGATATGGATACATATACTGTTTGTTTGAGTCTGGAAAGCAGTTCTTTTAAACTTAAATTGTATCTGGCAATCTCTGTTCATTATTGAGGTGTTTGGTTTGGGGGATCACCTCATCCCAAGGATGAGTTGGTTCGTCATGGGTAGGGATGAAAACAGGTCGGATATGGGTGGATATTGCTCTTCCCGTATCCTAACCCATATTTTTACCCTAGAGTCTGGGTCGGATACGGATACCCCCGCATACATATTTTTCGGGATACGTACACGGTGCGGATACGGATTGGTTTCAAATCAGTCACGCATAACTTGACGGAAAATGTACACATAAAGAAAAGATACAACTTCACCAATAAAAATGTCAAATTATACTACCTGTTAGAGAATTATTTATCCTATTTAAGAACATAAACATTATCAAATGTAAATTCATATTATATATTAGTCAATGACTAGAGCACCATAGAGGATATTAAAGGATATTGATGTTTATCAGATATCCATTTTGTTGATTTATCGGATATCTTTTGGATATCCTATAAAATACGGATAAAGATCAGATATTACTCTTCCCATATTCCATGAGATTTTCCGGATACGGATAACATCAGATGCGGGCTGGGACTAAAAAATGATATCCAGGTGGATTTTTTCCGGATACAGCGTCGGATCGGATGGGAATTATCCGCCCCGTTTTCACCTCTTCATGGGATCATTTCATGAAATTTGGTGGGATGACACAATCCCTCTTTTTGTACTAACTTTGTGCTTACGAGGGATGAGGTGGTGAAGGACCAACCCGTTCCATTTCTAAAACCAAACAAATGAGTTGATTCGGAGCTAGGATCAAATGGTACTAGTAGTAGCTGCTTCTGTATTTATTTGTGGGATATTTCCTTTCAATACGAAATATCAATGCTCCATGTACCTCCATGATGGTTGTCTCACATTTATTATGTCATAATTTTTAGTTTAATATTCCACCAATACTTGAATTTTTTTTATATTAGTTCACCATGCCGTGTCTCTGCATTCCGCTACACAATTCTGAAGATTGATGGCATTCTTTTTTCCCCAACTGTTGATTCTATTGAATCTATAAACATTCTATTTTCCCCGGGATGTTTCGTAATATTTTATACTTATCTTGATGTGGTAGGCTATTTTCACTGCGGGCTACAAGGCAGTGTTGCATATCCACTCTGTTGTTGAGGAGTGTGAGATTGTTGATCTCATTGAGGAAATTGACATGAAGAAAAAGAAAGAAACTGATCCAAAGAAGAAGAAGCCAAAGAGGAAGCCTCTTTTTGTGAAGAATGGTGCAGTTGTAGTTTGCCGCATTCAGGTATTCTTATCGAGCATCGTTAGTATTTCATAAATGCTCGTTGCAGGTTCCACTAATTTTGATGTGTTTTGCAATTAGGTGAATAACTTGATATGCATCGAGAACTTCTCTGATTTTCCTCAGCTTGGAAGGTTTACACTTAGAACGGAAGGCAAGTATACATACATCCTTTGGAACATATTTTCTTTCCCTTTTGGAGTGAATGAAAAGAGCATGTGCGATGCAACCAAGAGAACCAATTCAGCAGCTCCTGTTATCTTTTTGTTTGTTCTTTTTGACAACGTTGTAGTTTTCTTTTTGCATTTATTAGAATCGTTGCTACTTCTTTGTGTTATATTATTTTGTGAAATCTCTTTTTTTTTTTTTGAGTAATTTGTATCCTATTTATTGGAGTGCACTTTCCATATCATATTTATTGGTATTGTAGTCCAACTATAGATTAAATTACTTACTGTTCCATTTACCTTAATGGTTGCAGGAAAGACAGTAGCTGTAGGGAAGGTTGTTGCTATTCCTCCTTTTGGCAGCCCAACATTTTCAGCTTAAGCCAATTTTGGACAGGATGGTGGGTAACCAAAAAAACACCTTTTTTTACTAATTTCAGCTGCTCAGATTTAGTATCTTTTGTGACTTTATATATGGAGATTACTTACCTTTCACTACCTTTCTTGACAGGAGAATGAAGTGGCGCTGTCTCTTGAGATAGTTTTTGGACGAAGTGAGATTGGTTGTTGAGCATAATTTTTTTCCAGCCCGGCTTGAAAATCATCAATCATTTAAAGCATAGCAGTTATTATTGAGATGATTGCATAATTATAGCTCTGGTAACATGTTTGAGGTTGTAAAATCAGTATGGATATATGCCCCCAACCTTAGAATTAAATACCAATATTGGCAAAAGATGTCTAGTGGCCAATCTTTGTTCCTCCCCAGGCTAAACTTACTCAATTTTGCTGTATGCCCCATGCGGTTCCAGTATGTTTTCTAGGAGGTGCTTTGCTGCAGAGTGGCTACGCTTAACTTAATTGTGGCGTGTCTAACTTTCTTTGGTTGACTCAATTATGTTTGTTCAACTTCACCTACTTAGCTTCTCCCATTTTTTAGAGCTTCACTCTGAAAACCAGCCAACATAGATGATTTTTCGGCGTCAAATTGTCCGAACGGTTTTTCTGTGATGCTTGTCGGTTACCTGCAGAAGGTTCGTCACCGTATCTAGATACAAAGGGGCTTGTGAGTTGTGATTGATTGCCTGCTCCGACGCTAAGGTTATTGTGGCTTGTCAGCCTATCTGGGAGAAGCCCAAATAGAGCACATGGATCATGGGTGTACTAGGCTTCAACTAGTGACATAATGGGATTGGTGATTAACATGTGTTGAAGATTTTTTTTAACACGGATAAGGTGGATGGGTTAAAAAAAGGTTATTAAAGTGCAAACTCCCAAAGAGAATGTATCCAATGGATCCCACTCTTTAGGTGCTCGTGTGCATCCCACCATCTAAAGATCATGCAAATGGTGATAACAAAATTACAACAAAATCTGGTTAGGTCATGGGATGAGATCAAGCAACTTAGAAAAATTTAACTCTAAATTCGATACACAGTAAAACAAACAAGACAAATTTAAGTAATTACTAACTTTGGTTTATTTTTTTCCATTAATTTTGGGATATCCTTTTTAGCAGGATTGAATTTTTTTAATCTGTATATCGATTTTTCATTGAAATTGTGACGTGATAGATTGATTTTGTGTTATTGTTGTCACTTTTTTGGAGTAATTTCAAAAAACTACAAGTAGATTGTCAGAACTAACAGAAAACTACATATTTAAGTTCACATTCGGCTCAACTACCCATAGTTTAACAAAATGTTACAATAAATTCCATAGAATCCTATGATATGCAACGGAATCTAATAAGTGGGTCTTACCTGTCAGTGGCCACCCTTCACCCCTTGGCCTCTGGGCTCTCTTACTATTTTGCCGCTACTCCCTGCCACCACGTGACCAACACTTTTGCCTCTGCCACCTGGACCTTGACTTTGATCCTATTCCTCTAACGTTGACACAGAGGGGAAAAATGGTAGACACTAATAGGCGGATCCCACAGGTCAATTACCATGACAAGTTCGTACAACGGGAACGACGCTCGACAGGTAACCTAGATTGAGCATAAACAATGTCATTGTCTAGCTTTCGCTTCCGCAGACAAGTGTTGAATGAGTAGGAGTGAAAACAGACCGATAATTTCTACTCGATTTGATGTTATGTCTGATGTTCTTTTCATATTCTATAATATTTTTCGGATGCGGATAGGGGCTAAAACAGATCGGCGCTAAAAAATGTTACAGATGCTAACGACGAAGATCCTGAAGAAGTAGCTCCTTCAGTCAGGCAGACCAGTGGGCTTGCTGACGAGGGTGAGGAGCTGGAAGCTATTGTGCAAAGGATGGACCAGGAATCCCAGAACTACAATGCATTGTCAGAAGATGAATGATCCGATGATAAGGATGATGTGGACCAGCTGGCGATTCCATCCGAGTGTAACACATACCAGTTCAACTGCCTCGTCGTATACAAAGACTCCTGTGTGTCGTGGGAGTACGACCAGAGTGATGTTAGGCAGGGAGTTGTGTACAAATGCAAGAAAGCTGTGCAGGAGGCGGTCAAATTCTGGGCCTTGTCGGTGCGGTGCACATTCACAATTGTCAAGTCCAACCCAAGATGCTACGATGTGAAGTGCGAAATAGAGGGATGCCCTTAGCGAGTGCACGCATTTCAGGCTAAGTAGGACACCTACTGAAAGTTCTCTATAGTAGTCCCGCACACATACGTCGTCGCTGAGTCAGTGCAGTCCTATAGGAACCTGTCATCAAGCTTCATCGCCAACCTCATGTACGGTGAGATCGTAGATAATCTTGATTTCGAGCCAAGATCTATCATTCGTGCGATTGAGGCAAGGTTATAGTACACAATCAGCTACGCCAAAGCTTGGAGGGCAAAACAAAAGGCAGTGGAATCAAGGTTCGACATGTTGGAGGATTCCTACCATAACCCCCTCGGGCTACTCCGAGTCATACAAGACAGGAATCTGGACACTCATGTCGACATTCAAGACGCCACACATCAGAAGTGGGTCGATAAGAGGGTACTGCAGTGAGCATTCTTCGCCTTTGGTCCATGCATCAATGCATTCCAGCACTGCCATCCAATCTTGTGCGTAGATGGCACATTCCTGACTGAAAAGTACAAGGGCCAGATACTGACCGCAATAGCGACGGACGACAACAATCAAGTTCTTCTTGTGGCATTCGCTTTCGTTGAAAGCGAGAATACAGACAACTGGTTGTTGGTCCTGAAGAATGTGAGGATTTCTGTTGTACAACGATGTCCAAACGTATGCATCATTCATGATCGGCATGCCGGCTTGCTCAGTTGAGGATGAAGAAATAGTCCCCGACAATTCAATGCACTTCAAGGACTGGGGCCGGCCAAAATGGAGGCGACGCTGAGCAAGGAACTTGACGGCGGGGTTGCGGGTGTGAGGGTGGCACCAACGCGGCAGCGCTCTCAATGGCTTATTCTCCGACCGAAGAAAAGAATCGAGCGGAGATGGCGAGAAGGTACGAAAGAGGTCCAATGGATTAGCTCGGGAGGTAGATGAAGTCCCAGCGGTGCTTCTCAGGTAGACACGTGTGCAAGAGGTGGCGAGGCGATCTGTGGCGCCAGCGCGCATTCGCGCCAGTATACGCTTAGGCTTAAGCGATGAGAGGATGATGACACATCCGACAGGTGGGGTCCGAGCGAACCGACGCGGTCGTGTCCAGTCAAGTTGAGTGGCTCGGTCGGAACAATAAAAATAGGTTCGGTCGGGTTGGTTTTGGATTTTGTTTTGACCGAAATCAAACTAGTTTGACTAGACTGTTAAGAATAGCAGTAAAATTCTGAAATTTTTTGTAGTTGTTCTCAGGTTCAACTAGGACTTAGAAAAATTTGTTTCGGTCACTGTTAATTTTTCATTTGTCTGAAATAAATCCTTTTTGACTAGGTTAGGATTTTTATGAGGTCAAATCAACTTCTAAAAATTTGTGAAAAATTACATTAATCTGTGATAAATAATATAGTATTTTATAAAATTATTCCGAGAGACTTTTATAGACACATTTTTCTGAAATCAAATAGAAACTTGATTTTAAGTCAAAAGTTTAAAATTTAAGGCAAACTTATGAGTTTTAACAAAAGTTTTTGAAAAGCTCAAACTTTTATGTATTTGAAACACAAACCGAAGTTTAGAATGTTACAAATGAACAGTACTCGAAACCTACAATACTCAAAACCAGAAATACTCGAAACCAAAAGTACTCGAAATGAATACATTAGAGTCCGCAAACAGAAGAACATTACGCATGTTCACATGGCATGATGGTTCGGCTAATTGCTTTAGTCATCCTCGCTACTACTATGGTATACTATGACAAAAGCATCCGGACCATGTAAGTATACATGACTTTAGGAGATAGTAAAAAATATAGCGGGTAGGACGGGGGACTACTGCGGAATGGCCCAACCTACTACGTGTACCGGGGCTATTTACCCTTCCTTGCGAGCTCGGCGTTGTACTCCTTGCTAGCCTCCCTCGCCTTGGCCGCCATTTTCATCTTTTTATCGCGCTCCCTCTCGCGAGCCTCGCTCTCCCTGCGGTTGCACGCCTCAAGATGAGTTTTCGTCTCCCGACGGATACGGCCGTTTTGCTCATCGTTGCGGCGCTCCTCCTCCCAGATCTCGTGGGCCCTTTTAGCATTCCACTCCTCGTAGTCCATATGCCACTGGTCGCGTGGGTGGATCTCTTGGTCGATCTACTTGCGGTAGCCACATAGCGCGCCCGGGGACTACGGGTAGACAGGAGAGGTTGTTAGTGCATACTTTGAAAGAGTAATAGTAGGGGAACATATTATGCTTGGTCCTTCTGAGTATCGATAGCTATTCGGTGTGCCAGCGGCGATCCGGATAGTTCGAGGAGTAGTTTGTGCAACCCCAGTAACGCATGCCCAGGCTTATTCGGTGCTTGGACTTGAAGAACTTGCATGGGTCTCTGCACCAATAGAGACGCAACGTCTCCCCCTCGGGCGGCCCCTCAAGCGAAGGCTCAGTAGGCATGTTCGGGACGGGGATGCTGCTTCGGGGAGCAGAATCATTGAGGGGAGGTGCCCTCTTGGCACGTGCCCTTTGTTCGTCCAGGGCCACGACACGCCTTGCAAGTTCGCAGATCTCTTCCCATTGCTTTTGCTTGTCCATCTTAGCGAGATTGTGTTGAAGTGTTGATGCAGGAGAACCCGCCGTGGAATAGGTAGTACTTATAGGCTGAGGCGGCCGTGCGTACGCAGCTGAATTGTAATCCAGTTAATGGAAATTCTTTTCTGGGAGGTATCGCTGCGCAAAGCTGACTCGTTGCGTCACATTGCTACGCAAAACTATCTCGTTGGGTCACGTCGCTGCGCAAAGCTGTCTCATTGGGTCACGTCACTGTGAAAAGCTATCTTGTTAAGTCACATCGCTGCGCAAATATGTCTTGATATAGGGTGGCCTGATCTTCTCGAGTAGAACCGTGGATAAATAGCGCTTGATGACGAATAACGCTCAGCTGTACACCACGCGCAAGTGCACGAATTTGCAGTTCTATGGATATTAGCCAACACACACCTAGTTGATCGCCGCTAGACCACGAGCGGAGATCGCCAAGCCTTCAATTCCCAGCGGAAAAGCAAACTTGACCTTAAAAAGCAGAACGAACAATTGATCGCCTAATTCTCTCTCAGGAAGTCCTTGCATGAACTCTGTTTTGAAAGAACAAGCAATAACTTGTGTTCTATTTTTTATGCATAAACGTGGTCTGTTTTACAATGGGGGTCCACCCCTCAATATATAGTCTCTGCCTATGAACTATTCTGCCTAAATTTCCCATACAGTACTATTCACACGCAAAACACTGTTCACATGGGTTAATGCAGAAAATCACTGTTCACGCACCATATTGCAGCAAATTACTGTTCACAACCCGTACTGTAGCAAATATTGTTCATGCGGTAATGTAGCATATTACTGTAGCACGGGGACTGTTTACGCGGCCCAATACTGTAGCAGTTAATGTTCATACGCACAGCAGCAGGTACTGTTCACATGCGGCGCTATTTATGTGCCGATCACTTTTCATGCCGTGGATTTGTGCTTCCTTGGATGACGGCCGCATATCCTTAATCTCCGTCCATCGCTGACTCTTCAAACCCGAGCACAAGTAAAACATTGTTTTTAGGTAGTATAAAATTCTCATTAAAATTAATGACATATTCATTAAGGAGCAAGTTCACCTGAGATTGTAGTTTCTTGGCACGTGCTCTTGTTATTGGTCCTATCGGCAACTCGAGGCGTATATCATGAGCATTAGGTGGAGGAGAAGAAGGTGTTGTAGGGATGCCATCATCATGTCTCGTTGGGTTATGTCGCTGTGGAAAGCTGTCTCGTTAGGTCACATCGCTACGCAAAGCTGTCTCGTTGGGTCATGTCGATGCTAAAAGCTTGTTGGACCGAAACGGCGACTAGAGGGGGTGAATAGGAGCACGATTTCTTTTTCACAAAGATCGGATTCAATATGATTTTTACTCCAATAGCTATGAAAGCTTCATCCTGACTAATCAGTTGCTCATACATGGTTTCGCTGTTGGAAATATGCCCTAGAGGCAATAATAGAGATGATGATATTTTATTATGTTCATGTTTTTGATAAAATGTTATCATGTTCCTTGAATGAATCATTTTTTATAGATCAATAAGTATGTGACTTGTTGGTGGAACTCTTTAACTTATATGATGTCATTCTAAATGTATCCCTGGTCGGAGGTGACTGGTCGGAACACCAGTGACTCTATGACTAGCACATGTATTGATTGATGACCTGGTTTCACCGGTCATGGATATGGGGATATCGAATCAATAATGTGAGCACATGTTAAAGAACATGGGGTTGGATAGACCCATTATTGAGATACTATTGAGATTGTTATGAATCTTTATGTCATTAGTTGGTCTCAAGCAATGATGATGTATAATCCTTAGACCTGAGATCAGCATGGTTCCCTACATGTGTAATAGCACTCTTAGGGGTTGCCAAACGCTACTCGTAACTGGGTAGTTATAAAGGTAGCTTTCGGGCATGCTATGAAATATGGAAAGGGATGTGACTGGTCGAGATGGGATTTGCCCCTCCTAACATAACAGGAGAGATGTCTCTGGGCCCCCCGTGGTGATCGGATAAAGAAAGTGCATGGCCATGCCACTAGTGGTCGAAGTGTCGACCACATGATGTTATCCGACACTCGATCGAGAAAGTATTGAACAGTCCATGGTTGACACAAAATCTCACCTGGAGTTCAACCGGGCATCGTGAGGTAAAGGGAGAATGCATGAGTAGGTTGCTTAGTTCGATCAGTTATGGACTAGTCGTATGGAATCTGAGTGGTCGTAGATTGATCGAGCGTAATCAAAGAATGGTAAGAACACGGTCATAAGGAGTTCTGAATCGTCGTGACCAAATGCAACTCGGTCGTATAGAGATCTGAATCGGTCGTAAGTGATGAGGACTTGATCATAGATCATATTACATCAAGGTTCGTCCAATTTATTCTATGTGTCTTTGGGAATCGTTATGTCTTTGCTAGGTACGTGACGACTAGTGGTCGGAAAAGAGTTTCCGAGTCATAACCGATTACACATGAACCTGTGGGGTCGCACACTTAAAGGACAATGATCTATTTTGGATGGTGATCCGAATTCGTATAGGCCAAGAGTTCCTAATGGGCCTCTAGGTCGAGACCCATCATGGATGCCTGTATAAAGAGGGGCGGTGGCGTGGGGTGAGCGGGACAAAAGGATGATCTTTGGAAGAACTCCCGAAACCCTAATAGCCACGCCTTCTCAACCACGCCGCCGGTGTTAGCACTCCAGCGCGTGGTGATCCTGCCCCTTACGTGTGGATACCTCGGAGGTGTTGTTGCGAAGCATCAACACTGGGACGATCCGCAACTTGTGACGTTCACCGGAGTCGGAGGAGAAGTCTCGCGACGAGTAGGACCACTCGGAGGAGCAGACGTGCTTCGAGTACAACCACTCGAAGGAGGAGACGCGTCGTGACTACGACTACGACTGCATCAACTCGCTACAAAGACTGTACTTCTACTACGAGTCGGCGCGTCCAGCTGTAATCTCGTGATCTATTGCTTGCGGTGGTTCCTTGGTTGCGCGGTAAAATTTTGTTTGTGCTATAGTAGCCTTGCCACTTTCCCCTTCATTCACATCTATCAAATAAAATGTCATAAGATGGAGGTACCTCATTGATGTCATCGGCGTCGTGAGTCGCCATGGAGCACATCTTGTGAAGTCCTTGTCCTTCCCTTTCTTCTTGTCTTGAGGATCTCCTCCTCCTTGTCCTCTTAACTTAGGAGTCCACATCATTTGAAGGATTGGTCTCCAAAGCGGCAAGGATCCAATGGCGGCCTTCATGAGCTTGGCAACATCATACTTGGGCTTGTTGCCATGAGGCTTCTTCAAGCCTTCACCTCCTTGTGGTTGCTCTTCCCCTTCAGCTTGGGGCAATTTACCCGAATATGATTGAGCTCTCCACACTCATAGCAAGTCACAGGAGCCGCATCTCTTTCTGTTTCTCACATTGTTATAGGCCCTTGTGAACTTTCTGGCTAGAAGGGCTAATTCAGTCTCAGGAATACTCTCAAGATCCCCTTCACGGATTGTAGATAAACAAGCAAGAGAAAAACCAGAAGAAGATTGAAAAGAACCATCAGAAGCTCTTTTGAGAGGATCTGTTACCAAAGTCATATTTTCCTTCTTGGGATGATCAACTCTCTTAATCTCATGAGTCTTGAACTTGCTATATAGCAACTCCAAAGTGAGAGCAGAAAGATTGACATTCTATGGCGGCAGCCTTCATCTTCCACTCTTTGGTGTTGATTGCAGCCAAGAGATGGGTGACATTCTCAGATTGAGAATACTCAATATCCACTCTCAGCTGGTTGAGCATCTTGTTAAAGCGAGTAAAGACGTCATCGATGCTCTCTCCAGGACGCATCTTGTAACATCCCCAAATTTATTTAATGATGATTAGTATGCATCTCATTAACGTGATTACGGTTTTTAAATCTTTTGCATAATTTATTGCACTTGAAAAATCACAAAACAAATTGAACCTTCGACTCACATCTAAATTCCCAAAAGAAATTAGTAATAAAAATGTATGAACACCTTCTGGAAATAATTTATTCAAATACTAGGTTGATTATCATGGATTAATATAATTTTTACCAAATTTTTGGACTTGAATTCAAGCCACAGAAAATTCAAACACAATAAATAGCCTCTTTTAAGTTTGAATTTGAATTAAGCAAATGACTCATGAACAGTGGGTTTCAAATTTTATATGGGTTCTAGTTCATCCCAGGAACACTCCTGAATTATTTAAAAATTTTAGGAATTTCATTTCTATTTAAAATCCCTGGTCAAACTAGAGGAACAAAAAATTAAACCCCAGTCAAACTTCGGGCTCAGAACTGTTCATTCGACCGAGCCCTTCACTGTTCCCGCCTGAGTCCGGCTCGTCACTTGACTGCGCCCAACCTGATCGCTCGGCCCCTCCGTCGGCCGTTAGATCGTGATCCAACGCTCCGGGCGCCTCACCGCTTCGCCCATGTCGCGACCGCCGGATCGTGAACTGGCGCCCCAGATCGCCCCCGCGCCACAGGGCCTTCTTCCTCCTCGGCCGGTAGAGGCGTTGGCGCCATGCGGCCGTGGCACTCTGCCATGCGCCCGTGCATGCCGTTGCCGCGCCGCCCTCTGCGGCCACCCACAGGCGTTCTCCCACTCACGCCGTCTCCTCTCCGTCCCTCGGCTCAGCTTAAGTCGCCCGCAATGCCACCTTCACCCTCACTTCTCCTCGCGGTGGCCGAGGAGAGCGAAGCTCGCGTGTGCGCATATCTCGGGTAAAGACCGTGCCACCTCGTCCCTCGGCTCACATTTTCCATGGCCTTCCTATTTTCGCTCATTGAAACTCTTGCCATTGCTTGTAGGGTCCAGGGCAAGCTCGTGCTCCCGCTGTGTCCAGAGCGCACCCGGAACTACGCCTTTAGGCCATCGTCATTTTCGATAAGAACTTCTCTCGGGTAATTGCGTCATCCCGTGCCCTTGGGTGTTCTCATGAATTCCCCTCGACCAATTTGGTCGATGCATCACAGGGACATACGAGTTTGGAGTTCTTCCCAGTTTCTGGCCGACAACACTGTTCTTCGTCCTTTGTCGATTGGGTGAGTTGCTCCCCAATTCTTTCCGGTAGTAGCATTGCCTAGGTCCACCTAAGAGTTGCCGATCAGTCCTTTGTTCTCTCCTGGCTCAGGTTTTCACCCCCTCGTGAAGCTCCACTACCGCCCCGTCGTCTCAGCCTCCGGCCACCACGAGCTCGACTCCGGCGACTTTGGGACCCGACGCCACCCTTGGTGAGTTCGCCAGCTCCTTGCGCATCTATCCATGAAAACACCGAGCCCGGAGCTCCGCTGCCGCACCGGCGGCAAGATTCGTCAGCCGTGCGCATGCGCGTGTCGCGTTCCGACCGTCACTGTAGATCGGTGATTAGCGCAAAACCTTGCTTTGATTAGGTTTAATAATCATTAGCTTTAATAAGCACGGATTAAAATGCATGATGTTTGAATGACGTGTGGGCCCGAGGTCATTTAGTGCACAGAAAGCCACCCCGTAGACCATTTGCACTGTGGTGTGGACCGGCGGCCCACGCACTATTTCTGTGGACCGAGTCTATGTCTAGTGGGTCCCACCCGTCAGGAAGAAATTAAATCAGAAAATCAAAATAAGAAAATGCACTATTCATTAGACCCCACGTGTCATTGCTTGCGGCTAGAGTGGGGTTCGGTAAGAAAAGTAAAAATGTAATGAGAAAATCCCGAAATGATTTATTTGTTAACTGAAAAATACTATTAACTTCAAAAATGCATAACTAATTCATTTTAACTCCAAAAACTGTGAAACCACCTTTTGTATTTTTTATTTTTAATGAAATTTATTATAAAATAGGTTTCAACCTTGTCACTGTCACAGAAAATATATTTTGTGGAGTGTGTTTCAAAAGAGGATTATTAATACACTAAAAATTGCTTTAACTTCAAAAATGCATAAGTATTTCTCTGTAACTCCAAATAGAGTAAAATCAATTTTGTTAGGATCCTCTGTTAGAGTAGTTTATTTTAAAATAGGTTGTGAGCATGGTACTGTTACTAAAAATCTTATTTTGCATGTAACTTGTGTACTACTTTTATGCCTTTGAAAAATCATAGAAATTTCATCTTAGCTCCGAATGAGACGAATCATTTTTCGTTGATCATCTCATGTGATGCTATATCTACCATAAAAATTTTATGTCCACTACTACTCCAGAAAATTTCGCGAAAACTTTGCATGCGTTGAACAGTGGCATTCTCTAATTAAATTGGATTTTTTTGAAAACTGATTTTCAAACGGCCATAACTTCTGCATAGAACATAAAAATGAATTTATTTTTGTTGATAAATTCATCTAAAATCTTGATCTTCATTCTGTGAATTTTTCATAATTTTTGGATGACTTTGTATTCCGGGGTCTTTTCGGTATTATTCGTTCTTATTGTGCTTTCGATTTCTTTCGGTAGGTTCCGATGATCCTATTGTGTTCGAGTGTGATCCTCTGCAGCGAGATAGTAATCCTCAGCAAGGCAAGCAGTTTGATAATGTTAATCCCAGTATTTCCAAGTCTAATATATTGATTTCAAGTTGTATGTATGCATTGCTATTTTGTTGTTAAATTATCGTTTGATTAGTTGATCATATAGTTGCATACTTTGTAGGTAAATGATTACTCTCTACTACCTGAGCCTAGGTTATTTGCTGTGATTAGAGTTCGTTGGATGGGCTCTTGTCACTTAGTAGATTACGAGTTATTATGCTTAGACATGCTTAGCTGTCGGTAGTATTGGGCGATCATCGACTTAGTCGATGATCTTGATCACACAAATCTTATTATTACTCCATTATGTCCAGCACCTTGTGCTTTGTTAATTTGTAAATCTAAAACTGAAAATAAAATTATTTTAGACTTGGGCATAATGGTATGTTGGTGTGATTGTTTGGTGTGAAAAGGAAAGGTGCCCGGGTCAACAAGGACCAAATTACTTGCGCCATTGATCCAAGCATTTTTGCGTGCTAACCACACGAGGGTATTGGGAACCCCTCTTGACTTAGTACTTTGGCATGTGTTAGTTCCGGGTCGCATGGTGGTTGTGTGCGTTGTGTTGAAAAATGAAACTTGTGTATTTGGGTGAGCAGTAGTGGGGGTTACCCACTGCAAGGAGCATCGTCCTTTATAAGGAGGTGAGCATCTTTGATGACTCCGCATCAACGTATGGGGTTTCCTCCCACATGGGCTACTCGTAGTTAATACATAATATTGGAAATGTCTTGTAGGACTTAGCCGTGCCAGCGTACCTGAGGAAGTGTGCTTCATAGCTTGGTAAAAAGGCATTCTGGCGTGTGGGTACATTGGTACACCCCTGCAGGGTTAAATCTATTCGAATAGCCTCGTCCTAGGTTATGGACAAGCTTGGTTATTTCTCGCAAGAATTAGACTAAAACCTTTGATTTAAAACTTGACATGAGTGGTATGAATGGGTAATTCATACCATTGTTGTGGTCACTATTGGGTTAGTCACTTCCAGGATGTTGTTGTCATCTATTTATTGTTATTATGTTGTTATTTACTGTTATTCGAGCAATAAGAACAGTTTGTAAACTTGCTTTTAAATGTACTACATTATTGCAAATAAATATTGCTTTGTGCAGAAAATGAAACATACAGCCTCCACTTAAATGAGTTTGCATGTAGCTAGGTATAGGTCTGTTACTCTACACGTAAGTCTTGCGGAGTACAATTTTTGTACTCATTTGCTTTGCTTAACTATTTGTTGCAGGGGAAGAAGGTGAGCCCCTAGGGCCTCACTTTTGTGAGATGTGCTGCGGTTTTGACGACTAGCTTGGCGGTCCAGTTGGTTGCCTTGTGGGTAAAGGCACACTAATTGGCTCTTTTGTTTATCGCCATCTTATGACATTTCGTTTCCGCTGTCTAATTAGTTAATTGTATGTCTTTTGGCCGGTCGGCCCCCCTTTTGTAATAACTCTACTTTGTATGTCTTTTGAATTATTAAGTATTGCTTTGGTTCTATGTCTTGAATGGAATTGATGCATGAATTTTGTAAAATGGTGTGTATACTGCATTTTTGGGAAGTATACATATCTCGAAGACACGGGTTATTTTATTTGCGTTGCTAGGGTCAATTGGTGACTAAGCATTACAAGCTTAATAAACCGGGGTCCTCACAAAGTTGGTATCATAGCCATACTAACCATAGAAACCATTAGCTTAGTCGTGTTTAGGATATTTTGGAAAACTTAGTTTCAAAATGTTAAATGGTTTATGAAAACTTAAGCGAGTTCTCATATTTTACTCCTTATCTATCTTAGACTGCTCATCTCACCTTGTGTTTGTTTAAGTTTTGAAGAGTTGTTTCCTCTCATCTTTACTTCAAAAGATAGTTGTTACCGTTTAAATTCGGTTTTGGGATTCAATGAGTGTTGAGAATATGAAGTGTTCGCTGTCTTTTAGTGGAGATTAGAAGTATTTGAAGTTGGAAATTCCATCTTGAAGCTTGGGTACAAGTTTTGGACAACAAGCACCTAGTTCTTCGATAGGGCTTAAAAATGAGAGGAGAATTCAATTAAAACTTGTGGGGTTTAAAAGGGTAAGATGTGATATTAGATAGCTAGTGTCTAACACACCCTAAGATGGTTTTTATTATGATCCTTGGATGCAATAAAACTTGAGTTACGTTCTGAAATTTTCTTCTCAAAACGATTGCTTGTTCATTCAATACAAGTTAGTCGTACCGAGAAGTTGAATCTTGTGGTTTATGAGTTTTGCATTGGATCTTATGCCTTCTTGCAAATGTTTGGAGTTCGTTTCCTTGATGGTTATATGTTTATAATTGGGTTAGGGTAATATTATCATCTCCCTAGTTGATAGCTTGTATTTTGCTACCTTTCATTTCTAAGTTTTCGGGTTTGTGTTGCTGACCCGCCTTGACGAACACACGGCAGCCAGGGTCAGCCAGCTGGTTCGGATGAGGAGCTTCCACCTCCTCCGACTATGGCTGAGGTTCTCGCTCAGATTAAGCGGAATCACATGGATCAGATGAGGATCCAAGAGGCGATTGCACGGAACACATCCAACATTTCTGGTGCCTCCCGATCAGGAGGGGGAGGTGGCCACCATCAGAGGGGGGGGGACTCTCAGAGTTCCTTCGCACACAGCCACCTACCTTTTTGCGATCCGAGGACGCACTTGACGCGGATGACTGGTTGCGTCTTGTCGAGCGGAAGCTCGATGTTGCTCAGTGCCAGGAGCAGGAGAAGGCACTCTTTGCCTCCCATCAGCTGGAGGGGGGCAACACTCTCATGGTGGGAGAACTTCCTCGCCATGCAGCCCGAGGGCCGGGCTATCACTTGTGCAGAGTTTCGCATTGCCTTCCGTCGGGCTCATATTCCCGCCGGATTGATGAAGCTTAAGAAGAAGGAATTCTCGGCGCTCAAGCAAGGGCTCAAATCAGTGACTGAGTACTTGCATGAATTCAACCATCTATCTCGGTACGCCCCTAAGGACGTGCCCACTAATGAGGCTAAGCAAGAGAAGTTCATGGATGGCTTCTCTGAGGAGTTTCAGGACAAGCTGTCTATTGTTGACTTCCCCGACTTCCAGTCGTTGGTCGACAAGGCCATTGTTGCTGAGCACAAGGCGAGGGCACTTGGTGATTCTCGCAAGCGCAAGTGGGAGGCCCAAAAATCAGCAAGGGCCAATGCTCCTCGTTCTTATGGCGAGCAAGCCCCGGTGCATCACTCTCAGACTTTAGCACCACCGAGGGCACCGGCGTTTGTACGTCGCCCACCGCAGGCCGTGTCACAACCACATGCACCTGCGGGACAGCAAGGAGGTCCCCACAACCCAGCTGCTGATGTCACCTGTTTCTTCTGCAACAACAAGGGGCATTATACTAATCATTGCCCTAAGAAGATTGGAGCGGCCCCTCGTCCTAATGGAGGACGCGAGCAAGGAAATGGACAAGATCACAAGGCTACTCAGAAGGTCCATAATGTGGGCAGCGGCCGAGTCAACCATATCTCGGCCGAGTAAGCCCAGGAGGCACCCGACGTCGTGTTGGGTATGCTTCTTGTCAACTCTCAACCAGCTACCATTTTATTCGATTCTGGAGCTTCTCATTCGTTTATATCAAAGTCTTTTGCTGCATTTAGTGATCTTCAAATTGTTCCTATGTATGTTCCTTTGATTATTCATTCTCCGGGATCGATAATGAGAGCTGAAGATGAATGTTGGGATGTTTCTATTGAGATTGGAGGAGTGGGATTTTTGTCAAATCTTATTCTCCTCAATTCAGCAAGTTTGGATGTGATACTTGGCATGGATTGGCTGTCCCAACACTTGGGGCAAATTGATTGTGCCATAAAATTCATCACCCTCACAAGTCCATCCGGCGAGCAAGTTGGAATTTTTCCGAAGCTGCAAGAACCACATCTTTATGCACTTGAAGCGAAGTTGGCTATGTAGATTCATGAAGTCCCAATGGTGTGTGACTTTGTCGATGTTTTTCTCGAAGAATTGCCTGGGATGCCTCCAGTTCTAGACATTGAGTTCGTCATCGAATTGCTGCTTGGTACCGCCCCGATTTCAAAAAGGTCGTATCGGATGCTTCCAAATGAATTGGAGGAGTTGAAGAAGCAACTTGGTGAGCTTCAAGAGAAGGGTTTCATTCGCCCGAGCTCATCACCGTGGGGTTGTCCTGTAATCTTTGTAAAGAAGTGTCAGACCCAGGAGTAACACCCCAGAATCCTCCGTGCATTTCTGAACTAGTCCCATGATCAGTAGCTAGTTCACACAGTAAACAGATATGGTAACATCCATAAATCGCACAACTTTATTAATAAATATCAGAGTTGATTACAAGAAAGGCTTACAAGCCAACAATAAACAAACACAACGGAAGACGAAGAAGTAGTGGAGTCCAGCTGATCTGCCACAGGCAATCGACTGGGGTAGCGCCCTAGTCGTCGAGATCCGAAGTCCTTCTCCTCTGAAATTTATTTGCATGAAGCAAGGGTGAGCACAACTACAGTGCTCATAAGTTACACCAATAACAGAGTTAATGCATGCATGGATATATCAAAGGAAGGCTTATTGGTTGAATTTGCATAAAGCAATATTTTCTTTAAATATTTGTTACTAAGTTCCAAAGCAGTTATTCTATAACTAAAATTTGTTTTATAAATTCTCAAGTTTTATAGTAGGATAACCTCCATATGAAACATGGTGATGGATACCTTCCTATCACATGGCTAACCGCCTAATTTTACCACAAGGATTAACCATCCTCAAATCATTTGCAAAAATTATTTTAAAACAAAATCAAAGTCTAACTTTGAGTGGCTTTGCTCGACATGTCCATGGCCGTGGACACGGCTATTGAATAGTTTTACACTCTGCGGAGGTGGTACAACTTTACCCATAAGAGATAATCAACTTTTAATATCCGTCGACACACTTAGTAAGTGTGCGACTAAGTGATTATCACGAGACCTTTACAATCGTCATTCCAAAGTAGTCATGCCGCTAAGGTTTCACTTCCTTTGGATTAACCATCCGCTAGAAGCCCCTCTTGCGCGCTAAGGTTTCACTTCCATTGGGTTAACCACCATGGAAACCCCTCTTGCACCAAGTGGGAATACTGTCTAACCGACACCCACACACCAAAATGGCACAACTAACAATGGAACGTTGCAAATTATTCAACCTAGTCTGTCCCATTCCAGACTTGTGGTAGTACAGTGGAGCTTTGCAAGATGCGGCTCGAAGACCGGTCCTTAACTGACTTGGGCGACTTTCAAAATAAACCCCTGGGCCTCAATCCTACCCAGATTGAGCCCGTGCATAAATCTGCACCCACCAAGCATCCATTCCGCCCAAGTACAAACCAACTTTTTATTTTTGCTTTTCAAAGACATCTGCAAAATCTTCCATGACAAACCAATGCCATAGAATCTTAAACAATAGTTGATTATTTGGCCAAAATTTCCCAAACTAAACATTTTTGGTCTAAGCATGGCTAAGCATAATTTTTCCCATAATGTTCTAGTTCATACTATTGCATAAACCAGATTTTTGTCTAAGGTGTTAGGGTATGTTTGATTCAATAACAAAGATTGGCAATACAATGGAATTGGAAATAGCTATAACTTTAAAACATGAATTTAAATTACTTGAATATAAATACGCATGCAATAATAATTTAAAACAGAATTTAAATAATTTGAAATAATGGGTTCAAATATGATCAAAGGTATAACTTGCCTTGCTTGGTTATATGTTGTTCTCAAACGGTGTCGAAATCTGACTCTCCGAAGTCGTCGAAATCTATACGCGTACATAAGCCAAATTCAAAAAAAATCCAAATAAAATCCAAAAATTATAAAATAAATACTATAAGGAACATATCCAATTTATATGAATATAGGAATTTGAATCGATGGAATCGGAGTTCGTATGAAGAAGAACAACATCCAGAAGTTTGGATATCACAAGAAAAGATAGAATCTCGATCTTGTTCTTCTTAGAAATGCTCACTTCAACATTGTTCATCTCCAAGTCTTGTTCATTTTGCGTGGTCGAAAGGAGTTATGACAACACCGGTCGAGATAAAGGTTTCTCTTGGTCAAAAGAAAGGTTTCTCTTGGTGAAAGAGATTTCAACCGCACTAGTCAAAAGAAAGGTTTATTGATGGTGAAAGTGATTTTGACAACAGTCGAAAGAAAGGCTACGACTTCCTAGTCGTGGAAGCTACGATTACGGTCGAAGGAAACTACGACTACAGGTGAAGGAAGGTTCCAACAGCACTGGTCGAAAGAAGGGTTTCAACAGCACTGGTCGAAGGAAAGGTTACGACTACCTAGTCGGTAGAAACTACGACTATTTAATCGAAGAAAGCTACGATCATCTAATGCAGCAACGACGGTGCTCAACTATGGCTTGTTGGTGTTATGCGCAGCGGCGAGCTATGCGAAGGTGTGCCAAAGCGAAGGGAGGAGATCTTTGAACCTTACGGGGTACCTTACGACGGCAGAGCTCAACGGAGTGGTTGGCGGCGAGGCTGTTCCAGTGGTCTCCTGGCGAAGCGATGGTGCGCACAAGGATCGCAATGAAGCTGCGATGCTGATGATGCAGTCGGGGCGGTCGGGCGGGTCGTTGTTGGCGATGGAATCGGCGAAGAACCGTGCCGGGGATCGCGGAGAAATTCAAATGCCAGCGATAGAGGAACTTGGGTGAAAGGAGAGTTGGGCGTTGGGTGGAGCGAATCCGCCCGGGTTACCTTTTATAAGCCGAGGAGGTCGGAAGCGGAGATCAAGGAGCGGGTGTCATGGCCGGACATGGCGCGTTCCCGTTGATTTGGGCATTTATTGAGGGGAGGAATGATCGGGAATGATTGCGGCGGAAACCGGCGGTTTGAATGTGCAATAATGCGAGAAGAATTCGGGAGAGAAACGGAAAATTGATGAAGCTTCATTCGGCAGTAATGGAAGACGAAGGCGCGGTCACGCCGGGAAGAAAAAAGAGAGGGAGACGACACGCGGACGGGCCCACCTGCCAGCGACAGCAATAAAGGAACAGAGCGGATGGTGCTTGGCCGTTCGATTTAAATCGGACGGTCCTTACTGATCGACTGATCGGACGCGCCAAAATGATCGACTGGTCGGATGCGCCATTAAGATCGGGCCATTCAATTTAGATCGGACGGTCCATGACGATGGTGAATTGTTGCAAAATTCAAAATTTCGCTTGAATAGAAAGGTAGATAATATTGAAAGGAACATGTAGGTAAAAGGGCTCGAGCAATTACCCAACGGATGAAGAGATCGAGTTCGATGGAGTTCTCGCTGGACTTGGGGAAGAAGATGTGACCGGTGGTGAAAAAGTTAGTGAATCAAAATTCCACTTGAATAGAAATATGGAGAATCTCAACAGGAACTCACCAATAAATTTTGGTACACAGTGGATCAACGGATGAGGAGATCGGGCTCGCCGGAGTTCTCGCCGGAGTTGGAGAAGAAGACCGTCGGTGCTTTTGTGGCAGATGTGAAACAGTAGGCAAATCAAAATTCGGTTTGAATAGAAATGTAGAGAATCTTGAGATGAACTCACTGGTAAAATTTGACGCACAACGGAGCACCGGATGGGGAGATCGGGCTCGCTGGAGTTGTCGCCGGAGTTGGAGAAGAAGAAATTTGCGAGAGGAGCTCAAGAGAACTTTTCGCAAATCTGAAATGAGTGGGATGTGGGAATGAGGAGGAGGGTTCTGATTCAATTTATAGGCACAAAGGAGTAATGGTTTGGCGGGAATTGCTCATGGAGTTATGACCGGATTTTGGGCTGAATTTTTGGCGCAGATCAGTGCAGTGGAATATTCCGAGGAATATTCTTTTTTTAAAAATTCGAAAAGCATTAATTAATTCTGGAAAAATAGCAAATAAATTCCAAAAATTCCGAAACAAATCACAGATATTAAACACCAGATTCTGAACGCAAATAAAATAATAAAAGTAAAAATAATAATTTTATTATTATACAGTAATTATTTTTATATTGCTGAAAATTATTTTTAATCTAGAAAAATTGTAATATAGGTATAAAAATTCTATAACTTTTTAGAGTAGTTCAATAGGGTATTTTTAACATAAATAAAATATTTTCAACAAAACTTTGTCTTTTCCTTGCGAACAGAAATTCATTTTTAATTGCTAGATAATACAAAAATCAAATAGGGATTTTTAGAAAATAACAAACAGTGTTCAAAAATTATAGAAAAATTTAGAGAAATTCCTTTATTTATTTTTAACTTAATAAAAATAATTAAAAATTAAATTTATATATTATTTTTGTACAGTAATTAAACTTATTTTCTAAAATATAGGAAAATCATTTTTAAATACGAGAAAATTCCAGAAATTAATTAAAAGTATATTTTTCAATTTAAATCCAATTAAATAGAAGAAAACTCAATAAATTTTATTTTTAACTTTTAGAATTTAGGAAATTCAAGAAAAGCAATAGATCTCTTTAAAATTTCACAAAATCAAATAAAATAATAACTTTATTAATTTTATTTTGGTAACAGAACTTTGGGATGTTACAAGAAGAAAGACAAGACTCTGCGTATGTGTGTTGATTACCGTCTATTAAATGTTGTGACGGTGAAGAACAAGTACCCGCTGCCTCGGATTGACGACCTCTTCGATCAACTGATTGGCGCTCGGGTATAATCTAAGATTTATTTGAGGTTGGGCTACCATCAAGTCCGAATCAGGCCTGAAGACATTTCAAAGATGGTTTTCTCTACTCGTTACGGATTGTACGAGTGCACAGTCATGTCTTTTAGCTTGACCAATGCTCCTGCTCTTTTCATGAATCTTATAAATATGGTATTCATGGAGTATTTGGACAAGTTTGTGGTGGTCTTTATTGATGATATCCTCATCTACTCGAAAAATGATGAAGAGCATGCTGAACACCTGAAGCTAGTGTTGGGAAAGCTGCGTGAGCACCAGCTTTATCGAAGTTCGACAAGTCGAGAGTTTGGTTGGAAGAAGTGGCGTTCTTGGGCCATGTTCTGTCAGCAGGAGGCATAGCCGTGGATCCTGGCAAGGTCAGCGATGTGCTCTCTTGGGGTCAGCCCAAATCAGTGACTGACGTGAGGAGTTTTCTCGACTTAGCGGGATACTATCGTCGCTTTATTGAGAACTTCTCCAAAATCGCGAAGCCGATGACAGAGCTGCTCAAGAAGGACAAGAAGTATAACTGGTCTACTGATTGTGAGAAGAGTTTCCAAGAACTCAAGAAAAGATTGACCACGGCTCCAGTTCTCGTTCTTCCCGATGTCCACCGAAGTTTCTATATCTATTGCGATGCGTCTCGTCAAGGGCTCGGTTGCGTTCTTATGCAAGAGGGCAAAGTAGTGGCCTATGCATCAAGGCAATTGAGACCTCATGAGCTCAATTATCCTACCCATGACTTGGAACTAGCTGCAGTGGTGCATGCATTGAAGATTTGGCGGCATTACCTCGTCAGTAACCGTTGCAAAGTGTATTCGGATCACAAGAGTTTGAAGTACTCGTTCACCCAACCGGATCTGAACCTTAGGCAAAGAAGGTGGTTGGAATTGATCAAAGATTATGATTTGGGTCTTTAATACCATCCGAGCAAGGCTAATGTTGTTGCCAATGCACTTAGTCGTAAGGTTTATTGCAAGCCTTGATGTTTGAAGAGAAATAGCCCACCCTCTTTGAAGAATTTCAGCAACTCAACTTAGGAGTGGTTGAGCATGGTTTCCTCGCTGCCATGATTGTGCAACCAACCTTAGAAGATCAGATCAAGGCAGCTCAGCAATCAAGCGAAGGGGTGAACTGAATCAAGAAGAATATCAAGAGCGGGATAGCCGAGTGCTTCTCTGAAGATGATAATGGTGTTGTATGGTTCAGGCAGCGCCTTGTGGTTCCGAAGGACATGGAATTGCGGGATTTGATTCTCCGCGAAGCCCATGATTCCCCTTTATCCATTCATCCCGGGGCCACAAAGATGTATCAAGATCTCCGGCAAAGATTTTGGTGGACCCGAATGAAGAGGGAGATCGCAAAGTTCATTGCCGAGTGCGACGTGTGTCGTCGTGTCAAGGCCGAGCATCAGCGTCCAGCAGGCCTGCTTCAGCCCTTGCCAATTCCACAGTGGAAGTGGGATTCGACCGGGATGGATTTTATCACAGGTTTACCCAGGTCACCGAAGGGAAATGATGCAATTTGGGTGGTCATTGATCGATTAACTAAAGTGGCACACTTTCTTCCAGTTAAGACCACTATTCATACCGATCGCCTAGCTGAGCTCTACGTCTCAAGAATCGTAAGCTTGCATGGGATACCGAAGACGATCGTCTCTGACCGTGGTTCCATCTTCACTTCCCATTTCCGGCATAGCTTGCAAGAAGCTATGGGAACTCGCCTTTCTTTCAGCTCAGCATATCATCTTCAAACTGATGGCGAGACTGAAAGAGTCAATCAAGTGTTGGAAGACATGCTCCGTGCTTGTGTCCTTTCCTATGGAAAGCATTGGGAGAAATGCTTGCCATTCGTCGAGTTTTCTTACAACAATAGCTTTCAAGCTAGTCTCGGCATGGCACCTTTTGAGGCCTTATATGGGAGAAAGTGCAGAACCCCGTTGAATTGGTCAGAAACCGGTGAAACACCATTCTTTGGCCCGGACTCAATCTATGAGGCCGAGAGTCAAGTTCAGCTTATCCATGATCGTCTACGCACGAGTCAATCAAGGCATAAGAGCTATGCGGATCGTCGTCGTCGTGAGTTGAGTTTTGAGCCAAATGACTTTGTTTATCTCAAAGTCTCCCTGAAGGGTCATCAACGATTTGGCGTTAAAGGCAATTTAGCTCCTCGATATGTTGGACCCTACCGCATCATCGAGAAGAAAGGAGCTGTTGCCTACAAGTTGGATCTATCTGCTGCACTTGGGGGAGTGCATGATGTATTCCACGTGTCCCAATTAAAGAAGTGCCTTTGTGTTCCTACTGAGGAAGCTCCCTTGGAAAGTCTCGATGTTCAAAAAGACTTGGCCTACCGAGAGCGTCCTTTTCGTATCCTTGAAGAAGCTGAACAAAGAACAAGGAATTGTGTCATCAAATTTCTTAAAGTTCAGTGGACGAATCATACCAAAGAGTAAGCAACTTGGGAACGTAAAGAAAAGATGCGAACCGAATATCCGGATATGTTTCCTTCTGTCTAAGTGCATTAAAATCAAGAAAGGAACGGTTAAAAAAAAGCAATGGAAAGGAAATTGTAATAGAAATTCCTTGTAACCTTGTAAGGTTATCTTAGCACTTTCTTGGAAGGAAATCAAGACAACAGATGTTGTATCTTTTTGGATTTTCCTATCCAACCTCTGACCTACCGAGACCTCAGGGTTGAGATCTTTTGTAAGGGGGAGGTTTGTAACATCCCCAAATTTATTTAATGATGATTAGTATGCATCTCTTTAATGTGAGTATGGTTTTTGAATCTTTTTCATAATTTATTGCACTTGGAAAATCACAAAACAAATTGAACCTTCGACTCACGTCTAAACTCCAAAAAGAAATTAGTAATAAAAACGTATGAACACCTTCTGGAAATAATTTATTCAAATACTAGGTTTATTCTCATGGATTAATATAATTTTTACCAATTTTTTGGACTTGAATTCAAGCCACAGAAAATTCAAACACAATAAATAGCCTATTTTAAGTTAGAATTTGAATTAAGCAAATGACTCATGAACAGTGGGTTTCAAATTTTATATGGGTTCTAGGTCATCCCAGGAACTCCCCTGAATTATTTAAGAATGTTAGGAATTTCATTTCTATTTAAAATCCCTGGTCAAAATAGGTTATGGACAAGCTTGGTTATTTCTCGCAAGAATTAGACTACAACCTTTGATTTAAAACTTAACATGTGTGGTATGAATGGGTAATTCAAGCTATTGTTGTGGTGACTATTGGGTTAGTCACTTACAGGATGTTGTTGTCATCTATTTATTGTTATTATGTTGTTATTTGCTGTTATTCGAGCAATAAAAACTGTTTGTAAACTTGCTTTTAAATATACTACATTATTGTAAATAAAGATTGCTTTGTGCTGAAAATGAAACATACAGCCTCGACTTAAATGAGCTTACATGTAGCTAGGTATAGGTCTGTTACTCTACACGTAAGTCTTGCGGAGTACAATTTTTGTACTCATTTGCTTTGCTTAACTATTTGTTGCAGGGGAAGAAGGTGAGCCCCTAGGGCCTCACTTTTGTGAGATATGCTGCGGTTTTGACGACTAGCTTGGCGGTCCGGTTGGTTGCCTTGTGGGTAAAGGCACACTAATTGACTCTTTTGTTTATCGCCAACTTATGGCATTTCGCTTCCGCTGTCTAATTAGTAAATTGTATGTCTTTTGGCCTGTCGGCCTCCTTTTCATAATAACTCTACTTTGTATGTCTTTTGAATTGTTAAGTATTGCTTTGGTTCTATGTCTTGAATGGAATTGATGCATGAATTTTTTAAAAGGGGTGTGTATCTTGCATTTAAGAAGTATACATATCTCAAACCTTGAGTTATTTTGTTTGCCATGCTAGGGTCAATTGGTGACTAAGCATTGCAAGCTTAATAAACCGGGTCCTCACACATCTCGAACTTGTTATACTCTCGCAAAAGACCGTGCAAGCACTCGCTGATCTCGGGACGAACCCTCACAGTAGGTTTCGAGGATGTTCCAGATTTCGTGCGCGGTCTCAAGGTGACAGATTCTGTCATACTCATGTCTGCTAAGTCCAGTATATATGAGGTTCTTTGCCTTGTGGTTGTTAGCCAAGAGGGTCACTGGGCCGTGAGCAACCTCGGGCAAAGCAATGAGCTCGAACAACCTCCTATATAGCCTGTCCTTCGCTCTGAAGGTAGACACGCATGCGATTCTTTCAATAGGCATAGTCGAGCCCATCAAAGACATGCGGCTTTGTGGAGTACTTCTCCATCGCCAAAGTTCAGTGACCGGTAAGATCAAGATTGAACTAACCGGGCTCTGATACCACTTGTTGGACCGAAATGGAGACTAGAGGGGGGGGGGGGTTGAATAGGAGCACGATTTCTTTTTTCACAAAGATCGGATTCAATACGATTTTCACTCCAATAGCTATGAGAGCTACGAAGATCAACATACAAGCACAATAGAAGTCTTTTATTAAATCCAATATAAACACCGGAGCAAAACAACTAAAAACAACCAAAACTCGTTTTTCAAGTAATGGGCGGTCTGATCTCTATGTTAATGGTGGTCAGACCGGTCACCTTGGGTGGTCGGACCGGTCACCTTGGGCGGTCTGACCTCCACCCTGATGAACAGTGAAATCAGCCCAAAAAATAAAGTTACAAATAGATGTAACTTTTGGTCTACAACTCCAAACTCGATGAAACTTGGAACACACCTTCTCTAGGATATCAGGAATCTATTCCAATCAAAGATCGTGAAGATCTTGGGCAAAGTTCCGATATTTTCCCGTTTGAGTGAAGGATGGTTCAAAACTGAGTCAAAATGAAAAATAGATTCAAAACCTTGCTTGTGGGTTAGAGATGATCAAGATGATCCAAGATGATATCCCATATGTCACAGCAAGCAATATTAGGGGTAGAAACCAAAGAAAAACTTGAGAATGAAAGACGGCCCCAAAATCACAAAATAGAGAGCAAGAACGAAAAGAGACTCATCTCAAGAAAACTTGCAAAGATTGATTTGTGATTATTGCTGGTTTACAGCCACTCTAACATGGAGGACAAAACTCAATACATGAGCACACTTTCAATCTCCTCTTCAAGAATCCTAGCCTATCCACTCCCTAATCTCAAAAACAAAACTAAGGTTTCCAAATAAGCAAAAGGATTAGGGGAGGTGCACAGCACCCTCCCATATTTATAGTGGGGCTAACATTCTAGAAGAGTTCCTATTGGGCACTCGTTAAGCCCACACACAAACGGGTATAACTCACACATGTATTTTAAAGCGTCGTCTTTATCTTCTCTTGACCTAAACCGCTTCTCCTTGCGTCGTCTTGCGTCGCGGTTTAGCCAAAAGCAAACAAGTCGGTATTTTAGTAATATTACCAAAATACCCCTTGTCGATCCTTCTCCGAAGACCGTGTTCAATCTTCATGAAGCAGTTCCATCCTTCGCCACTTGTAGGTTGATCAGTGGCTCTCATCATGTCGACAGGTCTCTCCCATCCGGCTCCCACCGAAACCACCATAGCACTTGTACCGACCCCTACACCGCTTGATGCAATCTGTCGCACCAAACTTTCCGTTCGGTCATCCTTGTCCATTTTGCGCCACGCTTGAATCCAGTGACTTCATCCGGCATCGTCGATCGTTCTGAACCTCAGCTCTCCAAGCCTAGTCCCGATCATCCTCGCCGTTGACCGTCGTTGACCTCCAAGCAACCTGCACAACAATAGACCAAGAAATCGATTCTGGGAACAAGTTCTTCGCAACTTGACCCACGTTAGTCATAACATGCATCATGCAACACATATGCACTGAAACCCATGAACTTGACTCAACAAATAAACATCGCCACTACAAGGGCCGATGATACAAGTGGAAAATGGTCAGACCGCCATTCAATGGCCAGTCTGACTAACCTCTGGATGGTCTGACCACCGCCCTAGCCGGTCAGACCACCCAGTAGGGACTTAGCCAAATTTCAGCACCTGAAAATCGAAAGCTCTATGGAAATTTTAAACGAATAGAACTTTTGACTGGAGACTCCAAAAAATATGAGACCAAGTGCAATAGAATCCCATCTCTTGCCTGCACCCTCTATTTTTGGCCCAGCTCAAAACTCCACTTTTTGAATTGGCCTGTCCGATCGCCGTCCATGGCCAGTCGGACCGCCACTGGCCGGTCTGACCGCCAGGGGTGGCCGGTTAGACTGCCGCATTGATCGGTCTGACCACCGCCCTAGCCGGTCAGACCGATTATGGCTTGAGAGAACCAAAATGATGCTGAAAACTAGTGAATCAACAAACCTTCAACGCCATTGCCAATTGTAACATCATCCTAAGATCATGAGCATATCCCCTTGATATTCACAAAGCTGTCTCATTGGGTCACCTCGATGTGGAAAGCTGTCAGCGGTACTCGATAGGAACAGTACTCGAAGCCAACCGTACTCAAAATGAATAGTACTCAAAGCCAATAGTACTCAAAACGAATAGTACTATAGTGCACGTCGGAATGAGATAATGAAATACTATATTACTATTACTATAGTTGTACAAAAATTAATATTTACATGACATCTACTAGTGGCCCCTGTTGGGGCGTACTCCATGTGTCGCCCCCGGTCGCGCCCAGCATTGGTGCGAGTACGTCAAAGGATCAAGCGGCCGACGTACCTGATCGCCGTGAGGAGCCAGAGGTGGTGTCACAACATCGTGGTTCGACGTCGGTAGGGTCGGCTCCAGCACACTTGGCAGCTGAGAGGCCTGGTCCTAGGTGAAGTGGAAGTCGTCGGCGAATATCTCATCGTACAACAAGTTCGGTTCGTCCCAACTTGGTTCACGACCTATGAAACGTTATGTTACACATGCAGCCATAGAAAAACCATGAAATCAAATAAGGTAGTCACACCTGGGGGCACGAAGGCAGCCACGTATGACTCCGCATACTCCTACCCCGTGTATTAGTGGAACTGAGGATCAGCAAAAGAAGATTGCTGTTGGTAACTAGTGGGGTTCGAAATAAAGTAGGAGAAGTGAATGTGTCATGCTCACCTGCAAACTGTTCTGAGGAGCTCCCACCATGGTGCCACGAGGACCAGCCCACCGTGTCTGTGGGAGGAGCCCGTAGCCGTGAGCCACCATGGCTGCCCAGGACAAACTGGTGAATGTGAATGTGTCATCGGCCCGCAACAAGTCATGATCTGGATCCCTCGCCTCGGCTTCTCCGCGATACGCTGGAAGATCCCTCTAGCCTCCTCCCCAAGCGTCATCTGCTGCATCTGGCCTGTCAACTCGAGGATCTCTCAGTGTAGATCCACCTGCACACGTAATCAACAAGTTGGAAACCTAAATCTAGCTAATTAAATATGAAGTATCAACCATTGAATACATACCACGTGGTGGAATGCAGAGTCCAGCTGTGTGAGGTACGTGTCGGATGTCACTGCCTCGTGTCGTGGTGGGTCAACCATGACACGGTCTAAGCGAAGCCTCGTCCGACTGCTGTACCACTCCATGTACTCGTGCTCTATGCGGTCGTAGGGAGCATCCTCCAAGATGACATCGGTGTTGGCGCTAAGCCAGCCCTCATCTCAGGGGAACATCCTCTCCGTCCAGGTGGTAGTACCACGTACCCCCTTCCTAGTTTACCTGTGGATGGCAAGACAATCATTTGGTACGTATGTAACATAGATTGTACTAAATAATTAAAGCGAAAACTAACCTGTTGACGTGGGCTGGCAGCCGCTGCACCCAGGGGGCTGGGACCTGCTGTCGGAGACCGATTTGGCACATGATTCGCGCCACCTGGTACTCCTCCACGAAGACCTCATGCACCAAGGCCGTCCTCGTGTATCAGTACATGTGGTCTCGCGTGCATAGGCTGGACAGTCCTTCAGGCGCGCGCGCGAACACCCTCTCCTCCGTGTATGGTCTTCAGATGACGCGGTCATCCGTCGGCTGGTTGAACATCACGACGTAGGACGGGTACGACCCCTGCGTGGTGATCGGTGTGTAGGTCACATGTGGAATATACCAAAGGAACACTTAGCATATGAAATTATGATCGCATTACGAGAAAATAATAAATGTTCACGAAACTAACCCGTCGGGGGCACCACACTATGTCCATAGTAGGCCGGTCCACGTCGTCGTCCTCGGCATACAAGCTTACCGTGTACGCTCCCAAGTCCAGTTGTTGACGTCCGATCTGGAAACGCTTGACCAAAGCTGCAGAAGTAGTGGGCATCCGGAGAGGATGATGCTATCTTGGGAGCGGCGACACGCGTCGCACAGTGCGCGGTACGTTGCGCACAGCATGACAGGACCCCATGCTTAGGGCTGGATCTCCTCCACCGGCCAGTTTGCGAGCTCACACGCGTAGCGGATTAATGCTATCAACGATGTTGCCGTGGGACCCCAGGAACATGACCCACCCAAATAGCCACAGCAGGTAGGCCTCGAAGTACCTCCTCATCGTCTCGTCGGGTGCATCCTCCGACATACGCTCGTGCTGTAAGAAGACATATACACGTTAGCAAGGTTCACAAATGAATTGATACGAGAGGACAATAGTTACAAAGACTTATGTAGAACTGGCAGATCCATCTCAGTGTCGGCCCGTGCGGGCTGCTAAACTTGTGGTAATCACTGCCTGGCGACAGCACATCCTGGAACCTCGCCAGGCCAGGAACTCTGTGCGCCACGTGGGCTAGATCTTATAAGCCTCCATGGGGAAGCCTACACAGGGCAACCCGGTCAGGAAGCTTACGTCCTACAGTGTTTGCGTCATCTCCCCGCACGGGAGGTGAAACGTGTGTGTCTCTGGCCTCCAACGGTCGACCAACACCGTCAGTAAGGCCCGGTCGTATGGAAAACACTTGGACGTTGGTCGTCCTCCCACGTCGTCTCCACCATCCGTGCCAGCAGAAGGAGGCCTGCTTCTCTCAACCTGCGTTGTCGGTACCCGAAAGTACATCTCAGGAACCCTCTGTGTATTCTGAACTAGTCCCAGATCAGTAGCTAGCTCACACAGAAAACAGTGATGAAATACCATCCATCTATTCGATTTAACTAGAAAGATCTCAAAATAACAAATAATATTAACTGGACCTTATGGTCAATGTTTACTTAACTTGCCACGCAGGGCTAAACAAACAAATAAACTCTTACAGCGGAATGAGAAACTTAGAAAGGCCAATCAACATGCCCACAGGCAATCGAGTGGAGAACGCATCCTAATCCGCAAAACCTTCATAGTCTTCCTTCTGAAAGAACTCCTGTGCAGCTTGATATTCTTCAACTGATCAACAAAGGCATGAGCCGTGAGTACATAAAGCACTCAGCAGGCCGTAGGGAAATGTATGCAAATAGTATTCATGCAAGGCTTACCAAAGGTCAGCTATATGGTTCTTTTGCAGAAAACAGTATTTATGACAAATACAATAAATAGATTGAAATGCGAAATTGAAAAGAATAATAAATACATTAAACAATTTCTTTGAAACAACCAGTGAACTAACCATTCACTTCTCAACCAATCCAAAGACAAGTGAACTCCCCATTCACCCATCGACACAAACCACCAAGTGAAATACCCATTCACCAAACAAACATTATATTCATTAAGTGAACTTCCCATTCACACTCCGACTTATTTTTAGAAGAAACTCTATCTCCCGTGTGAAATTCCCGAGCACGTCCATAACCGCGGACACGGCTATTCGAATAGTTTTACACACTCTGCAGAGGTTGTACAGCTTGACCCACAAGACACGACTTCTCTAGTTGGTTTGGCATCCGTCGATACCACTGCTCACTACCTTAGGTAAGCAGGCTAGAGCACGTGACAAAGCCTTTACAAAGCTCTTTCTTAACCCAGTTCTGCCCGCTGAGGTTTCAACACTGAATGTCTCCATCCGACCAGACAGGGCCCCCCTCTTGCTTCATAGTGAGTACGTATCCCGTAACTCACTCTTCCAAGACAGAACCAGAAATAAGATATTGCTAATTAATCAGCCAGGTCCCGCCCATACAGGACATGTGGTTTATGCAGTTAAGGCTCGCCTCAATGGCGCACAAGATTAAGTCCTTGACAAGTTACTCAGGCGATCTTTCCACAAACCCACAACGTGTTAAAATCCACACCCTCAATCCACCATCCATTCGCCCGAGTGAAAACCATTTTGTTTACAAGAAACCAATGACATCCCCTGTCATGGTACACAAGTTTTAACAACAATGGCTAACCACCACAATTCCATATATCATTAAGTCAAGATTAAATCATTAAGACACATGTGATGATGAACCCATCGAGACTAGGCTTGACTAAGCACTAATACGATACCCATGTTGGTGATACAAATATGTCCAACTAAAATTATCCAAGCTAAGGTGACAAAGGATTCATGGCATTTAAATGTTCAATGGAGGCATAATGAAAACAGGTAATAACTAAACCCAAAACAATTGATATAAAGATAGCATGCAATTGTATAAAACAATATACTTTTGAAATCATAGGATCAATATGATCAAAGGACTACGGCTTGCCTTGGAATAAATCTTGGGATTGATCTTGATCTTGATGTACTTCTCCTTGTTCAAAACTTCCCGAAGTAGCAACGTCTACTCGCAAAACAAGCAATAGAACAAATAAATACCAAACTGAGATAAAATCAACTCCAAAAATTAAATAAAAATCATAAATAAATAGAACTCGAATTTAGACGAATTTACAAATTTGAATGGGCTCAATCGGAGTTCGGATGCAAAAGATATGGGCTTTGGAAGATTAAAAATAAATCAAAACTCTAATTTGGATTTTAATTTAATTTCCCGATTTATTTTTCAATGGGAAAATCGACTTATGACGTCAGCTGACGTCAGCGAGGATATTTCGGCTGGAATTAAAATCAACCGAAGGTGGGTCCCACTGGTCAGTGGCTCGGTCCACCGTGAACTGAGTACAAGGAGGTTTGGCTCGGGAGGGGGTTTGGGTGTACCACGTGGCAGCTGACAGGGAATTAACGAGGCGCCACAGGGGACACACTCGAGGTGGTCACTGGTCGGCCCGACCTAGCACGATCCACAGAGAGAAAACTCGCCGAGGACCTTCTTGCGGCGGCGCGGCGGCGGCGGCGAGGCGGTGGTGGTGGAATAGCAAAACGCGCGGCGGAAGTGGCGGCGAGGGGGTGGTGGTGGGTCGGGCGGCGACGTCTCACCGTGGCGGCGACAATGGCGGCGCGGTGGCGAGGTCGTTGTTGACGAGGCGGCAACACGGAGGAGCACCGCCAGCGTGGCGTGGCGGCGGGGTGAGATTCGGCTATGCGTGCTTATTGGCAATAGTCGCGGCCAAGGGAAGGCCGAGGCGCGGAGGGCGGCGGCGAAGGGCTTCGCCGGCGGTGGTTGCCGGCGATTGCGCTCGGGAAGACAAACCAGGGGCGCCTTAGGGCTTTGGAGGAGGAGGAGGCGAAAGATTGGAGGGTCGGGTGGCTTTATAGCCACAGGTGGAGAGAATCCGGAGAGGAGATTTGCGGCTGCATGGCGCGTGTTCGACTTCGGACTCCGAGTCGGCTTGAGGACGAAGACGACGTGGCGATGGCGGGTCCACCGGCGAGAAGGGAAGAAGCGGCGTGGCGGCGGCGGCCCCACATGGCAGAGAGAAGGAGCGAGGCGCGACGGAGTTGGGCCGAGGCAGGCGCAGAGATGGGCCGAGAGAAGAGGCTGGGCTGGAACAGTGATTGGGTTTCGGCCCAATTACTGTTTCGAAAAATAGAATAGGTTTTTCTTTTTATAAAATACTGAAAATCCAAATGGCAATTAGAAAATAGCAAATGAACTCAGAAAAATTCTATAAAATTCTATAAAATATATCTAAGGCCATAGAACCCAAATAAAATAATTTTGATAATAGTTGATGTTGGAATTAATCATGTTAAATTGTTTTGATCTCTGAAATTTCTAATTAAGTTTTAACTTTGGTAGAAAAATTCAATTGGTTAATTTTCTTTTAAAACTTTAAAACAGACCAAATTTTTGGGATGTTACATGCGTCGAGTCAGGTTACGAACGAATGTTTGTCCACACGTAGTAGTTAGGCCACAAATGAGTACACGAATATCTCAATGGCACCTACCTCGGCACCCAGCTGGGGTGCAACCTCCAGGTCCTAATGGGTGTGCGCAGCCGTAATGCGCCAAGCTCAATCGACGCCTCGCCCTCCTGGGGGACGATGGTACTGAGGTGGCTACGGTGATGTAGGTCAATCACTGGGTCAAGCAACTCGTTCGGTCACTCGGCAGCGTGGTCTAGGTCCATCATACCTGAAAATTTAGTGCATACATTGTAAAGACTACGAAATATGTAAAAAGATAAAATGAAGCGACATTAGCAAACTAATTACCAACCACAAATAGAAATCAAATTTATGTGACAAGTCATAAAGCTACGATTACGGTCTACCTAACCTAAGGAGCTAAATAAAGCTGAGATTTTTTCGATTAGGCTCTACCTACCCTAATTAGCTTCTCTGGATTTTCTTTATAATTTTAAAATGTGTCATGCTATTTTCCTGGTTATAAATTAATTTCCGACATTAACAATATAATTACCGCACATATAGGGAGCTAAATAAAGCTACGATTAATTTGATTAAGCTCTACCTACCTTAATTAGTCACATGGATTTTCCTTTCAATTTTAAAACGTGTCATGCTAGTTTCCTACTTAAAAAGTATTTTTTGGTATTAACAATATAATTACCACGGACAAATAGGGAGCTAAATAAAACTGATATTACTTACATTACCCTCTACCTACCTCATACACAGCTCAAAAGATGTACTACATAATTGGACTATATTTATCTAATCCACTAAATTCTATGTCACTATTTTTGTTTGCTAACCGATAATGTTTTGACATAATGTACAAAGTTTGAAAAAATGTACTTGCAAGATGGCCGATCGGATCCAATGCTTCGTCTATCTCTCCTCCGCGGCGAACTAGCAGAGCTTCACTACTTTTCTTCTCCCCCTCTCCTCCTCTCTTTCTGTTTTTTCTGGAATTGAAATAAGATTGGGCTGATTTTTTTGGGGGATTTTATAGCTGGATTCCTGTCACCAGTTGAGGGGGAGAAGAAAGATTGGGCTGATTTTTTGGGGGGTTTTATAGCTGGATTCCTGTCATCAGTTGAACTGGCGACAGGTGACTGTTCATTTCCCGTCGACAGTTCAACTGGTGATAGGAAGTCGGACTGGCGGGCCAGGGTACCTATCGCCAGTTCAACCGGCGACAGGAACCCATTTTTGCTATTTTTTTGGGCCGGTTATTTATTTTTATAATTTACTTTAAAAAATAATCAAAGTTGTAGTAGGATGTTTTCCTTAGCCTTCTAAGATTTTTTCTTCATGAAATCTTATAACAAGTAAAGTTGAAACTTCAAGTAGTAATTTATTCATATGGGAATCAATGAATAGTTCTTTGAGGAAAAGATTCAACTGTTGATTAATTTCATTTGGTAAGGCTCTCGTGATTGGCCCAGTTGGTGTCAGAGTGGTATTTGGAGAAGGAGACAATGTATGTGTATTAGAGATGTCCTCATCAGACCCTCAGGACCTGCCCACAAGCAATTGATTAAGGCTCACGACCTTGTTCTTTAATATCATGTTCAATTAAAAAGGAAATAGAAAGGTATTACGGAGGTAATTGAAGAGAAAAGAGTGGGAAAGTGGGGTTAGTGGGATGCTAACCCAAGTCCAACCAGCCTCTTGCTTTTGGGTGATTCCACACAATTCTTGAAGAAAGGAAAGCAAAAGAGATAATGAGATTGAGAGATTCCATTTTTGCCTCGCCAAGAAATTGGACAAAATCTGTCCATCATATTGTCCTTGTTAACCTAATTTGGAGTTCTGACTTATTTGATACGGAGCCCGCAAGACAGTCTGCACAGAAAATCAGAGTCTGAAATAGAGTCAACTTCCTAGGCAAATGTGGCAACGAAGACAGTGTTTTTAGGAAACCTCCACAAATAGAAAGTTAAAGTTCTATGTGTTATCTAAACATGAAAAAATGAATAACTCAATTCAGAGTTTGTGATAGAATATTATGACATCCAGAAGGTTTGCTGCACAGAAGGAAAATAGAAAACCGACGCAAATTCAAAGTGTACTCCGAATCAAATTCAATGTTGGTTGTTTTCAACCCACCACATCCAAGCCACTAACCTCCAGACCCTTGTCCTTTAAATAGGACCCCAAGGGTGCCCTGCAAAGCAATGTAGAAGGATCAGCAAGGAGGAGAAGGGATCTGTAATACCTCATAAATCCAGCTAGGTCATATAGTTCGGAATTTATTCGAAAACGAGATTCAAATTTCTCCGAAATCGCATTCGGTAAAAGAGGGAAGTCGGAGGGAGAGAAAGAATTAGTTTTTTTCAGAATTTTCAGTCCATGAGGGTTATCGGAGTTTTCCGCTAACTTTGGGCCAAGGGAGGGCGGCCGGCCCACTAGGAGGCCGCCATATAGGGGGCACCACTCCCCAACCCTAGCGCCACCTCCTCCCACCTAGCCGCCACCCCTCCCTCTCCACCCTCCATTGCCGGCGCCTCCTCCTGGTTGGCGCCGCCTCCTCCGGTCGCGCCATTGGTGCTCTCGAGGTTGCTCTCCAAGATCCCGGCGCTCCTCCTCCGATCGCCCTCCGTGGGCGTTTCCTCGCGGGTGCTCGCTGTGGTGTGGCGGCCAAGGAAGAAGAAGGAGATCAGCGGGAGTGGTTCTTCGTCGTGCTACGGGTCTTCAAGGGTAACGAGCACCTCGGTTCATTGTTTGATCGGTTTTTGTTGCGGTAGAGATCATTTGAGTCGCGTCAGATTAGGGTTCCAGAAATTACAGCTTGGATCAGAACGTTGCGCGGCAAATTACGGTACATTAGAGGCCGAATCTGGGGTTTTGCCCTTCTATAGTTTTATTCCTGGGAACGTTAGCTTTCTTTTGGAACTAAGATCAGGAAAATCCGATCTGTAGTTTGGGAGATATGAATTTTTGAATACGATCTGTTCAGTCTGCCTGAAAACTGGGGTCAGTAGGTTTGTCCCTCGGTTTTGTTCACATTAGGGGCCGAATCAGAACCTTCACCCAACTAAGTTATTGTAGATCTCGAAATTATCTTTCCAAGTTGATAAGGATCATTCTCATTGGATCAGTAGGCTAAAAGTTACACCATTTTCTTTATTACTGATCTGTATTGTGGACAGACGTAGACGGGTTGTGTTTAGCTCTCAATTAGCCCTCTGTTTTGGCCGAATCAGGAGATTCCACCAACTAATGTTTTGTAGCCTGATCAGTTAAGAATCAGTGAGCACTGGTTTTAGGTCTTTTACAGTTACAGATAATTAATGGAGAATTTTCTCGTACAACTGTCCGTAGATCGATAATCTGGACTTTTTTTGTGTAGAGGTCAAATGGAACCCTTGGGGTGTGTGGGTTGATTAGAGAGCATCGTAGAACACGTGTAGCTGTGCCATATTCTATTATCCGTAATCCGTGGCAATGCTTGTGTAGGCGGTGAGACGGTGGGTGGAAGGACACCTTCGTTGCTTCCCAATACGTCACAACACGGAAGGCAAGTGCAATGTTTAATTTGTGTGAATTCGATGAATGCATGATAACTTGGTAAATTATAAATATTCCTGTGATTTGAGCTTGGTGTGGTAGAGTTCAATACCTTATTCGATGATACATTGAGATGAAGTTCAAGTTGTGCATTTCATTCCATGCATACATAATTCAGTTGCTGTCCACGGGAGTGGAAACTTGATTAAGTCCCATTAATTCCAATATGGGCATGTAAGACCTACCATTCCAATGTAGGCAGTTTCGGACATTCCGTATGAAACGTTCTTCATATGGACTTGGATCCCCGCTCTTGGTTAAGAGTGGGCTTAAGTGGACACCGACGGGTGTGTCACTAGTTATACCGGTATAAACATGTGGAAAGTCCATTCTCCTTCAATGCATTCATTCATACCATGCTTTCGCAAATTCATGGAAGTAGATGAATTACTTGGTAGATTGTTCCGATTCAGTATTCTTTGTGAATGTATATGTTGTGCTTGCTGAGTTTTGACTCACTCTTGCTTTTATTTGTTTTAGGTGAATTCGGTGAAACTTGCTAAGCGGGAGGTGTAGTCCAAAGACGTTCCACGCACTTGAATAAATCATTCATTCGTTAAAATTCTATTTACGTTTATTCGGTTTAATTATAATGTAATGGATTGTAATAATTGTCACTTGGAGGTTCATTATTCTCGCTTTGGTTAATTCTTGTTTTAATTTATTGATGAACTGT
The DNA here is from genome assembly GCA_036346395.1 of Hsuehochloa calcarea. Taxonomy (NCBI): domain Eukaryota; kingdom Viridiplantae; phylum Streptophyta; class Magnoliopsida; order Poales; family Poaceae; genus Hsuehochloa; species Hsuehochloa calcarea. Next base: position 12,927,802 of record CM070599.1, on the reverse strand, counting down.
TATTAAGCTTTAGATTGTTACCTTGATTAATCGTTTCTTTAGCATTGACTGCGATGTTAATCTTAGGAATTGAATAGTAGGTTGGCCTGTTAGGTGACATCTTGTCTTCCGAATAGACAGGGTGTTACAGTTGGTATCAGAGCGGGCTTCAGGTCCGTGGTGAGTAGATTGATAAAATTTACTAAAACTTGTTTAGGGTTGTCAACATAAACTAAAATTTGTCAACAATTTAATAACTTAAAACTTGACACACTGTGCACAGTAGGAAGGGTTGTGTATAACTTTGCTTCCGCATTTCTTTCAAGTCATTCCCTTATGTTCTGATAATTGAATTGTTTGATCTTTTGTGTGGTGGTGTTTAGATGGCGAGAGGCCGTGGCCGTGGTCGGGGTCGGGGACGCGGTCCGGCCGTGTCTTCTTCTCGGTCTGAGGGAGTTGCTGAGGCTGCCACGGAGTTGCTGAGGCTGCCACGGAGGAGATTGCCTCTGCCGCTCCTCCGGTCGCAGAGCCTCCTATTGTATCCGCAGAACTTATCCAGAACCTTATGAGAGAGAATCGGCTACTCGCCAAACAATTGCAGACGGCCATTCTGCAGCGGTGCACCAGCAGTAGAACTCGTTCTTTGCTCTCTTGTTCCACCCGAGATTAGGATGAATCTTCGGGAGTGGATGTCGCTTCGTTTGGATACTTTTGATGGAGCTGGCACACCGGTCCAGGCTGCGGATTGGTTGAGATATATGGAGCGTCAGTTTGGGGCATTAGAGCTGACGTCAGTGCAGAGAGCGCGGTTCGTGGCTTTTCAGTTGAAAGGTCAAGCTGACATCTGGTGGGAAGGAGTTCTGCCTTCCAGGACTCCAGTTCAGGGTCCTGCCACTTGGGAAGTGTTCGTGGAGAAATTCGGGGCGCAGCTCTATCGAGCACTCCTTCGTTGAGAAGATGGAACAAACATTTGTTGACTTTTGAGCAAGGAAGATGGCGGTATCGAGTATGAGGTGGGTTCAATAACACAGTGGGCTTTGTACGGTGGCGAATGATGATAAAGAGAAGGCTAAGAGGTTCGTGAGGCCTCAACCAAAAGTATCGCCCGATTCTCGAGGCGGCAGGATCAAGCGTGACTTCACTCGGTGGTCGAGCAAGCTAGAGGAATGGAGTTGGAGAAAGTACGCTCCGCAAGGTCAGCCTTTGTTAGTTCTGTCCTCTTGGTAATTCCGGTGGTGGGCGTAAACGGAGTTTTAGTGGAGGAATGGGTCTTTTCAATGACCCGCTCCCAAGAGGTTTCGAAGGGTCACAACACTCGTCTGCCCCGACAATGGCGATCTTCCTCTTCGGCGCCCGTCCTTTGTCTTCCATTCCATCGGTGCGTCTGTTCGGGGCGGGGCATGAAATGTTTCCGGTGTGGTGAGGAGCATCGAGCTTGAGTGTTCCTTGAGGTCATGTCGTCATTGTGGTGGGATGGCCACAAAGCGTCGGTTTGCAAGCGTAACCCGCGAGTATCATCAGTGGGAGCCCGTTCCAGGCGATTTCATCTTCCAGCGTTCACGGTGGTTCTGGTTCGAACTCTGGCGGCGATCTACGCACCACATTCACTCTGGGGTGGATTCCTCCTTGATGATTCCTCGGGCACCTCGGCGAGGTTCTATTGGAACCCGTTCCCGCCGCACCTCAGTAATGCTTGCTCCGCGCGGTTTTGGGCACCCTTGCAGTGTCGGAGCTTCCTCGCCCGACGCCTCGAGTCTCGCCATGCCCACCTGGATACTATGAGGCGGCCGGACGTGGTGACAGTACTTTACTAGTTGACTCGCATGATGCTTTCGTATTGTTTGATTACGGTGCTACGTACTCGTTTGTGTCCACGAGTTTGTCGAAGAGCGAGTTTGAGTCTGCAGTTCATCTCTGAGTCCGTGGTAGTCAGTTCTCCGGGGGGTCTTATTTCCAGCTCTACAGTTTGTCCGGGCTGTTCTATTGATATCGATGGTGAGGTTTTCACCGCTAACCTTATAGTAATTCAATTGGCACCTTTTGATGTCATTCTGGGTATGGACTGGTTATTCCAATACCGGGCCAAGATCTGTTATACGGAAGATGGTGACTCGCAAGCTCCTTCCTGAAGAATTGGTATTCGGAGTGCACCGTCGATTCGGCGTTACGTCTTTGGCTAGTCATTCCCTAGCCGCCGTGCATCAACCTATGGATTGCTTTGGTCCCTCAATGAAAAGATTGGCTCTTCATTGCGTATCGAGGAGATATCAGTTGCGAATGAGTTTTCTGATGTTTTCCGCGAATCGCTCAGGATGCCTCCCGTCAGAGTGGAGTTCGGATTGATCTTATTCCAGAACGCGACCCATATCGATGTCTCCTTATCGGTTGGCACGACCATTTCAAGAAGAATTGAAGAAAGCAGTTGGGCGACACATTGTCCAAGGGTATGATTCGCGTAGCGTCTCACCACAGGAGCACTGTGCTTTTCACCAAGAAGAAGGATGGCGGTTAGGCGCATGTGTGTGGATTATCGGGCTCTTAACCAAGCAACGGTGAAGAATAAATATCCATTACCCGTATCTAGGATCTCTTCGACCAATTGAAGGGGCCAAAATATTCTCGAAGATTGACCTTGATCGGGTACAATCGATTCGTGTCCGAGTAGGACATCGAGAAGACGACTTTTCCACGAGGTATGGCCATTATGAGTACAAAGTTATGTCTTTTGGGTGGCGAATGCTCTGCGATTTTCATGGAGGCCATGAGCATTATGCTACACCAATACCTCGATGATTTTGTTGTCGTATTTATTGACGATATCTTGATCTATTCCAAAGCGGAAGAGGATCACGCCGACATTTGAAGTTGGTACTTGAAACATCGAGAAAGAACCAATTCTATGCCAAATTGAAGAAGTGCGAGTTACGGATTTACGAGGTGGGGTTTCTAGGCCATGTTATCAATCAAGATGGTATATCGCTTGATCCTAGCAAGATCTCTACGGTGGTAGAGTGGGCAAGACCAACCAATGTCAAGGAGGTGAGGAGTTTTACGGGATTAGCGGGTTATTACGGCGTTTACGTGGAAGGTTTCTCCATTATTGCTAGACCAATGTCCCAAATGACACATAAAGGAGTTAAATTTCAGTGGTCGGAAGCATGTGGCGCAGCTTTTGTGCATTAAAGGAAAGATTGGTGATCGCCCGATTTTGACTCTTCCCGAGCCCGAAGCGGTTCACCATTTATTGAGATCGTCGATAGTTGGTCTCGATTGTGTACTTATGCAGCGGGGCAAAGTGATTGCTTATGCGTCGCGACAGTTGAAGAAGCATGGCGAAATTATCCTACTCATGATCTCGAGTTGGTGCGGTGGTTCTTGCTTTAAAAATCGGCGCCATTATTTATCTGGCGAGTCTTGTGACATCTTCACGATCACAAGAGTTTGAAATATATCTTTATCGGAAGGATTTGAACTGAGACAGAGGAGATGGTTAGAACGATTAAGGACTATGATCTCACAATTCGAATCATCCGAGCAAGGCAAGCGTGGTAGCGGATGCTTTGAGTCGCAAGGCGACACCATCTACTTGTCGATTGTCTTATCGCTGATTTTGAGCGTATGGATATTTCCTATTGTTTTATGTATCGCCAGTGAGAGACTTCGGTTGCTTTTAGAGTTAGCACTTCCGGATCAAGTGCGAGAAGCACAAAGAACATGACCAGATGCTCCGGTGGTGAGAAAGCGTTGTATTGAGGGCAAGCAAGGCCATTTCAAAGATAGATGAGGTTGATACATTAAGGTTTAAAGGCGCCTCTGTGTTCCCAGGAGGCTCAGTTAAGGATGAGATTCGAAGGAGGCACATCGTACTCGTATCTGATGCACCTGGAGAGACCAAGATGTACAAAGACTTAAAGAAAACTTACGGTGGAAGAGGATGAAGGTCGATATTGCGCAATATGTAGCATCTTGTGGGTCCGCCCGTGAGTCAAGGTGAGCATAAGCGGCCAATGGATTGCTGCAACCTCTGGAGGTCCCGTGTGGCCGTGGGATGATATATCTATGGATTTTGTAGTCGGTTTACCTCGCACGCAATGAGGAAAGGATGCTATTTGGGTCATTGTGGACCGGCTCGATAAGTCTGCTCATTTTATTCCTATCCGCACAACTAATTCGGCAAGTGATTTGGCTCCCCTTTGTATGCGGGAAATAGTGCGGTTGCGGAGTTCAAAACTATTATTTCGATCAAGATGCTAAATTTATCTCCAAGTTACGGGAGAGTTTGCGAGTGCTTTGGGTACACAATTGTCTTAGCACGACTTTTCACCCACAAGCGGATGGTCGATCAGCGCACAATTCGGATATTGGAAGATATGCTCGGTGTTGTGTTTTATCACGGAAAGGAAGTTGGGAAGATCATTTATCGTTGGCGAGTTTGCTTATAATACTTGATTATCATGCGGTATTCTGCGGCACCATTCGAGGTTCTTTATGGGCGTAAGTGCGAGTCCCGTTGTGTTGGGATGAGGTTGGAGAGCGGCGGTTTGGGTCCCGATTGGGTTCAAAAGCAATGGCTAGAGTGGCGAAGTTAGGCAAAATCATTGGCCAGCTCGGCCGGCGGAAGAGCTACTGCAGATGTGAGAAGGCGGGATTTGGAATTCCAAGTGGGTGTGAAGTTACATGAGAGTGTCGCCATCCAAAGGTGTGGTGAGGTTTGGCACAAAAGGAAAGCTTAGTCCAAGGTATGTGGGACCTTTTCCAATCGCGGCACGAATTGGAAAACTAGCTTACCGTTTGGACCTTCCCGACTCCATGAAGGGGGTCCACAATGTATTTCATGTGTCAATGTTGCGGAAATTTCTGAGGGATCCAGACCAAGTCATTCCTTTGGAGCCTTTGATTATTGAGCAGGATCTTACCATTGAATCCCGACCAGTGAAGATATTAGAAGAATCGGAACGGGTTTTGAGGAACAAAACCTTGAAGTATGTTAAAATCCTTTGGTCTCATCAGTCTGAAAGAGAAGCCACTTGGGAGTTGGAGTCCCGCATGCGAACATTCCAGGTTGGTGTGCAAGCACTTAAGAAGACTTCAGTTTTCGCGCAGCATTTATCAGCATGTGCAGCTGTTACTAAAATGATCATAACTTTCCTTACACAACTCCAAATAATGCACGGTTTGAAGCGTAGGAAAATAGACTTGACAAACTATCCAATGCTCTGGTGTATGCTGGCTGGAAACATTATAATTCATGCAGATAATGATTGCAAAACTCATTGGTTTTCTGGACCTCCTTGTTCCTCTCCAATGCACCTGAGTTCAATCAAAGAAGAGGACATTGGAAGCACTACTACGTTATTGAGATCTGGAATAAGTTCTAAGTTAGCGTTCACCTGGTCAAGTATTTTTTTAGCACGTCTTCTCGTGATTGGTCCTTGATATTGTTTGTCCTTGAGAATATCTTGGTCGCGGAGATGATCTTCTGTAGCATGGTCATTGAAGGTTGGGATGTCCTCATCATCTACTCCAACTCCCTGATTTCAATAAGACTTTTGAGCTAGAATGTGATGCAAGCGGAATTGGTTTAGGAACTATTCTACTTATGATAAAGAGTTATATGCCCTCTTTCGAACCTTAGAAACTTGGCAACATTATTTATGGTCCAAAGAATTTGTTATACATTCTGATCATGAATCTCTAAAGCATATTCGAAGTCAAGGTAAATTGAACCGTAGACATGCAAAGTGGGTTGAATTTATTGAGTCTTTTCCCTATGTCATAAAACACAAGAAGGGAAAGGAGAATGTTATTGCCATATCTTTGTCTAGGAGATATGCCATGTTATCACAACTTAACTTCAAAATTTCTGGATTAGAGACTATTAAAGAGCAATATGTGCACGATGATGATTTTGCAGAAATATTGTTGAATTGTGAAGAAGGGAAAATGTGGAATAAATTTGTCATTAATGATGGATTTGTGTTTAGAGCTAACAAGTTGTACATTCCTGCTAGTTCCGTTAAATGCATTTTGTTACAGGAAGCACATGGAGGTGGGTTAATGGGACATTTTGGTGTGAAGAAAACAGAGGACATACTTGCTGATCATTTCTTTTGGCCAAAGATGAGACGGGACGTCGAGCGCTACGTTGCTCGCTGCACTACATGTCAAAAAGCTAAGTCACGACTTAATCCTCATGGTTTATATATGCCTTTACCCGTTCCTAGCATTCCGTGGGAAGATATTTCGATGGACTTTGTTTTAGGATTGCCTAGGACAAAGAAGGGAAAGGATAGCATATTTATGGTTGTTGATAGATTTTATAAGATGACCCATTTTATACCTTGTCATAAAAGCGATGACGCTACCAATATTGCTGATTTATTCTTTCGTGAAGTTATTCGCTTGCATGGTGTGCCTAATACTATAGTTTCAGATCGTGATGCTAAATTCCTTAGCCATTTTTGGAGAACTTTATGGGCTAAATTGGGGACTAAGCTGTTATTTTCTACTACTTGTCATCCCCAAACTGATGGACAAACTGAGGTTGTGAATAGAACTTTGTCTACCATGCTTAGGGCTGTGTTGAAAAAGAATTTAAAAATGTGGGAAGAATGCTTGCCTCATATTGAGTTTTCTTATAATCGGTCATTGCATTCTACTACAAAGATGTGCCCTTTTGAAGTTGTTTATGGTTTTGTGCCTCGTGCTCCTATTGATTTAATGCTTCTCCCACCTTCGTGAGAAATTGAACTTTGATGCAAAACAACGTCTTTGAATCGATTTTAAAAATACACGAGACAACCAAGGAGAATATAGAGCGCATGAATGCTAAATATAAACTTCTTTGGTAGTCAGGGGAGAAAACACATAACTTTTAAACCAGGAGATCTTGTTTGGTTGCACTTGAGAAAAGATAGGTTCCCCGAATTGAGAAAGTCAAAACTGATGCCTAGAGCTGATGGTCCTTTCAAAGTGTTAGAAAAGATTAATGATAATGCATACAAGCTTGAACTGCCTGCAGATTTTGGGGTTAGTCCCACATTTAACATTGCAGATTTGAAGCCATACTTGGGGGAAGAGGATGAGCTTGAGTCGAGGACGACTCAAATGCAAGAAGGGGAGGATGATTAGGACATCCCTACCATGGATATAACCGTGCCTACACACACAACTTAACCACAACCAGTACAAGGACCTCTTACCCGAGCTCGTGCTCACCAACTTAATTATCAGGTGAATTCGTTCCTAGGATTATATACTACTGAGAATAGACTGCTACCTAATGCAAGTGATTTAATTGTGCTTAGGAATATGGGAAAGGACCATGGAGAGGCATGCGGAGTCGTGGAGATGTATGGAAGGCATAATGGAGATCATCACGTCACTTTGGGTCCAAGACAAGCAAGAGTTCGAGTTGGGCTCGTTCTGGAGTCAGATTCGGACTATGGCGTCAGCACTAACTTTAAACTGGCGTAACTTCTTCATACGGACTCCGTTTCGGGCGTTTCTGGACTTCGTGGAAAGCTTATCAAGCCTACTTTCTAATGGATCCAACCTCATCATCAAATTCTATCTGAACCGGCTGAAATTATCAAAGGAGTCCGTATCCGTATCAGAGTCCGAGTCGAAGGGTGCTGCGCCACCTCTACTTTGGCCCACGGGCCTTGTAACCCTAGGGCGTGCGTCCACCTCGCTGGCCGCCACCCCTGGTCGCTTCCCCTATATAGGAGCCGCCGTCTCCCTCGCTTGAACTCGGATTTCGTTGAGTTTAGGTTTAGCCATTGTGCAAACTTTGTTCTTCAGTTGTGTCGAACGACCACCTGTCAAGACAGCTTCGGGATCCCATCTTTGCTATTCGCAATACAATTTATGCTTCCTTCATATTCGTAATATCAGATTGCCTATGTCTTATTCTTGCTAGTTCTTCGATTGCTCGCAGGGATTGAACTTCGTGTTCAGGTTGATCACGCCTCCAGCGAGGTCAATAACACTTCGGAGTTGGTTCAGCGATTGCTAAGGCGCAAGCGTCGTCGTACGGTTGTAGTCGGATCGTGAGAGTCACCGCCACCAAAATCGATAGTTATCAATCTCATCGAAAGATCGGGCACCTCGTTTCCATCACCGACCTCCCTCTCGGTTCCAAAGACTTTAAGCTTGTCAAACTTGAAAATGCACAAAGTATTGCTTTTACGTAGTATCCAATTCTCACGGAAAACACAAAAAAAGTTGTTAAGAAACAATTGCACCTGTTGTTTGAGAAGTGTAGCTCTAGCTTCATAAACAACCTCATAAGTAGTCGGGATATCCTCATCATCCTCCCTTTCTTCAAAAAAAATCCATCCTCGGCTTTTGATAGTCTGAAAATGTGCTACACAAAGAAAACAACGTATATACATGGTATATGTATTTATCTTCCAAACAAGTTCCGTGTAGCGCATAATGATTTTTCGAACATGTACTAAACAAAGAAAACAACGTATATACGTGATATATGTATGAATCAATTTTTGTGTCATTCGTGTTGTTTTGCACAATCGATAGCTCGAAATCACATTTCAAATTGCACAACTGACTCATATGATAAAATTTCACCTTCCCAACATCAAAGTCAACTAAAGTGGGTGAAAACAAATTGATACCATTCCATGCTTCAACTGCGCTACTCTGATTAGTTATACATTTAAGAGATAAACAAGTAGGCATCATATTGCGTTCTAAACAATAGACACTTGTATTTAAACCCATCTTAAAGAGACCATGACATTGCTCAATAGATGGTTTGCGCAAAACATGCAATGTTAAATCAGCAAGATTATCACAAGTAATTCATATTCGATAAACTTGAAACATATTATCGAAACCAACATCTCCAACCAAATTAAATTTATATGTGTCTATGTAGCTATTTACCAGTGATCTTAAGTATAAAATTTCAAGAACCTTCTTAATCACACTAGATAGCTGTTTAGCACTATCGAATATGATATAACACAAATAATCATTAATGTGTTGTAATACCTCATTTATCCGGTTAGGTTGTATCGTTGTATTTGTCTGGGAATTTTATTCGAAAACGAGATTTACAACTCGTCGGAAACGGTTCGGTAGAAAGAAAGAGGTCGGAGAGAGTAAAAGAAATTATTTTCAGCGGAAAATTCCAATCTTCGGGGTAATCGTTATTGCCAGACAACCTGGGCCAGAGTCTTGACCTGTGGCCCATGAGGGGGCCAGCCGGCCCAAGTAGGGGCCGGCCAAAAGGGGGGGGGGCACCCCTTCCCCCCCCAAACCCTAGAGCCTCCAGTCCCTCCCCCTTGAGCCGCCCCCATTCCCTTCTCCCCTCCTCCTAGGCGCCTCCCCCTCCATTGGTGGCTGCCATTGGTGATCCCCGGAGCTGCACACCCGGTCTCCCACGCGTTCACCTTCGTTTCTTCCTCCGCCGGGCGCTTGCATTCCAATCGGGTTTGTGGAGTTGGGGCTGGCCAAAGAAGGAGAGGGGAAGCCTTCGGGAAGTTGATCTTCATCGTTCTTCGGGTCTACAAGGGTAACGAGAGACCCCATCGCTGTTTGATTGCGTTAGAGTTGTCGATTCAATGTTTTTGGTAGTATCGCGTAATCTCTGTCAGTAGATCGGTTCTGTACAGAATGTTGCAACTCGGTTTTGGGTGTCTTAGAGGAAGAATTCTATGTCCTCGCCTTCTAGAGATTTGTTCCTTATTTAATTAGCTTTCTTTTGGCACCTGGATCACGAATTTTCACCCAGTAGATTAAAAGTTATGACTGTTTTACCACGTTCTGGTCTGTCTGTCAGAAATGTTGGGTATAGTCGGTTGCACCTAGGTTTTGATCTAGTTAGAATCAGAATCAGGTCGGCCACCCAACTAGGTTTATGAAGATAATTTCACCAGCTTTCCAGGCGGATAAAAATCACTTTATTTGGATCAGTGGTTTAAAAGTTAGAGCCTTTTCTTTAGGGCTGTTCTGAATTCTGGGCAAACTGCAGTTAATGTTTTTCATTGGATGGTTAGACCTCTGTATTGGCCGAATTAGAGTTTACCATCAACTAGAGTTTTGTAGAAAGTTAAGTTAAGAAAATTTGAGCACTGGTTTCAGGTCTTTTGGACTTACGGTATTTTATTGGTGAATTTTCTAGTAAAACTGCCAGATTAGGGATAATTGAAATGTTTGGGTAAATTGATCAAATTGAACTTTTATTTGGTTAGTTTGATTAGAGAGTGAGGGAGGACTCGTGTAGCATTGCCATATTCGTTTGCCCTTATTTCGATTATGTTATATTGTAGGCGGTGAAGCGGTGAGTGGAGGGGTATCCCAATTACCTCCTAACCCGTTGCAGCGCGGCAGGCAAGTAATTTGTGTTCTATGATTGATGCCATGTATGATGTGTGAATGCATGATTACATTTGTTCGTATTTGTAGATGAATGCCATGTGTTCTTTTCATTTATGAGTACAATTCAATATTGACATGGGATCACATCATGACATGCATACATTACTTTTGTAAGACCCATCAATTCCAGTATGGGCACTTGAAATCCCATCAATTCCAAGATGGGTACGTGAGTCCACCATTCCAATGTGGGCCACGTTACGTGAGTCCACCATTCCAATGTGGGCCACGTTGGACGGTCGTATGAAACGTTCTTCATACGATTACTTTAAGTGAACACCGACGGTGATTCACTCGCTATACCAGTATATGCTTGACAATATGTCCATTTCCTTCAATGCACCATTCCACTTCATCCATTCATAAATTCGTTTCCAGTAATTGTTCAAATTATGTTTGTGATATATTGCTCCTTGTATGTTTGATTGTTACATACAGTTGCTTGCTGAGTCTTTGGCTCATTCTTGCTTTATTGTCTTATTTAGGTAAATGACAAGGAAGAATGATCTTGTGGAGGGTAGATCATCACGTTGCACTCACTATCATATATCAAACCATTTGAGGACTTTTATTGTCGTTAATTATGACTTGTGTTGCATTGTAATAAGCCATCATGGCCTTGACTACCTTATCTTTCTGAATTGTTTTCTTCCATTTCGTTGATTAAAACTGGATGATGAATACTTGTTTCCTTATAATCTTAATACCTGCTTCATCTTATCTTGCGTTTTGATGTTATTCAATTGAAAAGTAGTGGATGTAGGTGACATCTTGACTTCTTTATAGTCAGGGTGTTACAGTTGGTATCAGAGCGGGCTTCAGGTCCGTGGTAATAATATTAAAATGACACACTGTGCACAATAGGAAGGGTTGGGTAAACCATTGTTTTTCCGCAATTGCTTGGTTATGTCCCCATTTATTTTGTTTATCAGTTCGTTGAGCTAAGTATTTGATTTTCGTTCTGTTGTGTTGTTCTTAGATGGCAAGAGGTAGAGGCCGTGGTCGTGGTCGTCCACCGACCCGTAGTGGTGGTCGTGGCGCGTCCGGCAGCCTACATCGTCTTCGTCTCAAGGGTTGGTGGTCTTTGATCGAGGAGATTGCCTCACCGCGCCTCGGTTCTTGAGCCACCGCCGCAATAACCGATCTCATTCAGAACCTAATCAGGGAGAATCAACAACTCCGCCAACAATTGCAGGCGGCCATTCCTGCGGCTGCTGCACCTGTGGCGGAACATGTGGCTGCTACTGTTCCACCCGAGGCTAGGATGAGCCTCCGTGAGTGGATGTCGCTTCGTCTGGACACTTTTGACGGAGCAGTACACCGTTCAGTGCCGCGGACTGGTTGAGGTACATGGAGCATCGCTTGGAGCCTTAGAGTCGCATCCGCGCAAGGCGCGATTTGTGGCCTTCACCAAGGGCCAGCCGACATCTCGTGGGAAGGAGTCCTGTCTTCCAGGACTCCAGCACAGGGTCTTGTTACTTGGGAGGTATTTGTGGAGAGGTTCAGGTCACAGTTTTATCCTGACTCCTTCATCGAGAAGATGGAGCAATCACTCGACCTTTGTGCAAGGAAAATGTCAGATATCGAGTATGAGTCCGGATTTAACAACTGTGCGCTTTGTCCCACCGTGGCAAGTGATGATAAAGAGAAGGCTAAGAGGTTCGTGCGGGCCTCAATCAGAGTATCGCGATTCGGGAGCAACAGTCTCGTGACTTTAGCTCGGTGGTTGAGCTGGCTAGAGGGATGGAGTTGGAAAGAGCTCCTTCGTCGCAAGGGCATGTTGCTAGTGGTTCTGTTGCTACTGGTGGATCTGGCAGTGGCCAGAAGCGGAGTTTCGGTGGAGGTGGTGGGTCTTTTCAACGACCACCGCTAAGAGGTTTCAAAGAACCAACACTCCCGTCCGGCTCAAAGAAGGCGGTCTTCTTCTTCGCGCACGTTCGCATCTTCGCCCCACGCTGCGTCTGTCCTGTCGGGGCATGAAGTGTTTCGGTGTGGTGGCGGGCATCGAGCTTGAATGTTCCTTCAAGGAACATGCCGAAGATGTGGGCGGGAGGGCCACAAGTCCTCGATGTGCAAGCGAATCCAAATAGTATCATCAAATGGGAGACCGTCCCAGCTTCTTCCTCCGGCTTCCACAGAGGTTCGATTCAGACTCGACGGCGGTTCTGCACCACAGTACCCTCGGCATGGGGTCCACTGCAGATTTTACTCGGCGCCTCTGCAGGTTCTATTGGAATCCCGCACCATCCGCACCTCCGTCGTTTGTTCCTCCAAAGCAATGTTTCCGCTTTCCGTCGCAGAGTGTGTGGTCGTCTTACTGCCGGCATCATCGGGGTCTACGCCATGCCCACCCCTGAGACCTTGGGACGTCCTGATGTGGTGACAGGTACTTTACTTGTGGATTCGCATGATGCCTTTGTACTGTTTGATTCGGGGGCTACTTACTCGTTCGTGTCTTTGGAGTTTGTTAGAAAAGTGGGTTTGAGTTTTCACTTATTTACGAGTCGGTGGTAGTCGGCTCCCAGAGGACTTATTTCTAGCTCTACCGTCTGTCCCGGTTGTTCTATACTTATTGATGATGAGGTTTTCACTGCGAATCTTATGGTTATTCAATTGGCACCATTTGATGTTATTCTGGGTATGGACTGGTTATTCCAATACCGTGCCAAGATTTGTTGTTTCTGGAAGACGGTGACCTTGCTAGCTCCTTCCGGTGAAGAACTGGTATTCCAGGGCAGCGCACCGTCTGATTCAGTATTTGTACTGGCTAATCTATTCCCTAGCCGTCGTGCATCGACCATCGGATTACTTTGCTCCCTCAATGAAAAGACTGATTCTTCGCGGCGTATTGAGGAGATTCCAGTTGTGAAGGAGTTTTCGATGTCTTTCCTATAGAACTTCCGGAATGCCTCGGTGAGGAAAGTGGAGTTCCGGATTGATCTTGTTCCGGGAACTCGGCCTTTGTCCAAGTCTCCTTACCGTTTGGCTCGGCCATTTCAGGAAGAATTGAAGAAACAATTGGACGACCTGCTGTCCAAAGGTATGATTCAGCGGAGCGTTTCGCCTTGGGGAGCGCCTGTTCTCTTTATTAAGAAGAAAGATGGCAGCTGGCGTATGTGCATAGATTATCGGGCGCTTAATCAGCGATCAGAAGAACAAATATCCTTTGCCTCGCATTGATGATCTTTTCGACCGCTTGAAAGGAGCTAGAATATTTTCTAAGATTGATCTCGAATCGGGTTATAATCGATTCGAGTTCGTGGCGTGATATTGAGAAAACGGCTTTCTACAAGGTATGGTCATTATGAGTATAAAGTTATGTCTTTTGGACTAACGAATGCTCTGCGATTTTCATGGAAGCCATGAATGCGATGCTTGCATCAATACCTTGATGATTTCGTTGTGGTATTCATAGATGATATCTTGATTTATTCCAAGACAGAGGAGGATCACACCCACCATTTGCGGTTGGTACTTGAAACTTTAAGAGAGAATCAATTCTATGCCAAGCTGAAGAAATGTGAGTTCTGGATTTCTGAAGTTGGATTTTTGGGTCACGTTATTAATCAGAAGGGTATTTCAGTTGATCCTAGTAAGATTTCGACAGTGGTTGAGTGGAAGAGACCAACCAATGTTAAAGAAGTAAGGAGTTTTCGGGTTTAGTGGCTATTACCGGCGGTTTGTGGAGGGTTTTCAACCATTGCTAAACCGATGTCCCATTGACACGAGAAAGGTGTTAGGTTCGATGGTCCGATGCTTGTGGCGCAGCTTTTGCTCTTTGAAAGATAGATTAGTGATCGCTCCAATTCTTACTCTTCCCGAGCACGGGAAGAGATTCACTATCTATTCGATCGTCCATAGTTGGACTTGGTTGTGTACTCATGCAGATGGAAAAGTGATTGCATATGCATCGAGGCACCAAGAAGCATGAATGTAATTATCCCACCCATGATCTAGAGCTTGCTGCGGTGATTCATGCTTTGAAGATCTGGCGTCATTATTTGTACTGGCGAATCTTGTGATGTGTTCACCGACCACAAGAGCACGAAATACATCTTTACCTGAAGGACTTGAACTTGAGACAGAGGAGATGGCTAGAGTTGATCAAGGACTATGATCTTACTATTCAAGCACCATCCGGCAAGGCTAATGTGGTAGCCGACGCCTTGAGTCGCAAGGCGACACCTCCTATCCTCGCTTGTCTTATTGCGACTTTGAGCGTATGGATATTTCCTTTTGCTTTATGTACCGCATGCATCGAGACTTAGTTGATTTTAGAGTCACCCTTCCGGATCGGTGCGAGTAGCACAAAGAAGAAGATCGATGCTCCAACGAGTGAGGAAGTTGTCTTGAGGGCAAGCAATGTCACTTCAGTGGATAAGTTTGATTCTTTGCGATTTAAAGGACGCCTTTGTGTGCCACAGAGTCTCGAGTTAAATTGGAGATTTTGAAAGAGGCCCATCGTACTTTTATACCGTACATCCCGGGAGACCAAGATGTACAAAGATTTAAAGAAAAGTTTCGTGGAAGCGGATGAAAATTGATATCGCATAAGATGTGGCTTCTTGTGGGTGTGCCAATGGTTCAAGGTCGAGCACAAGCGACCAGCAGGATCATTGCAACCCTTGGAGGTACCGGTTTGGCCATGGGACGATATATCTATGGATTTTGTGGTTGGTTTACCTCGCACGCAATGAGGAAAGGATGCCATTTGGGTTATTGTGGACCGGTTCAATGAAATCGCACATTTCATTCCTATTCGTACAACCAATTCGCAAGCGATTTGGCTCCTCTTTATGTCGAAATTGTGCGGTTGCACGGAGTGCCAAAGACCATTGTTTCGACCGAGATGCCAAGATCGTTTCCAAATTCAGGAAAGTTTGCGAGTGCATTGGGCACACAACTCCGTCTTAGCACGACCTTTCATCCCAGACAGATGGACGATCTGAGCGCACCATTCGGACATTAGAAGACATGCTCGGTGTTGTGTTTTATCTGGAAAGGGAATTGGGAAGAGCATTTAGCCTTGGCGAGTTTGCTTATAACAACAGATTATCATTCCAAGATTCGAGCCGCACCATACGAGGTTCTTTATGGGCGTAAGTGCGAGTCCCGTTGTCAGCCGGGATGAGGTTGAGAGCGGGCGATCTTGGGTCCCGGCCGGGTTCAGCAGACAAAGGGCAAGAGTGGCGAGAGGTTAGGCGAATTTGTTGGCGCCCAGAGCCGATGTAAGAGCTACGTTGATGTCGAAGACGAGATTTGGAATTCGAGGTGGGAAACGAAGTTCATTGAGAGTATCGCCATCTAAAGGCGTAGTGCGTTTGCACCAAAGGAAAGCTTAGTCCAAGGTATGTTGGACCCTTCCCAATCGTGGCACGAATTGGGAAGCTAGCTACCGCTTGGACCTTCCCGATTCTATGAGTGGGGTTCAACGTGTTTCATGTTTCTATCTTTGAGAAAGTTTCGAGAGACCCGGATCATGTCATTCCTTTGGAGCCTTTGATTGTCAAGCAAGACCTTACCTTGAGTCCCGCGGTGAAGATATTAGAAGAATCGAACGGGTTACGAGGAATAAGACCCTAAAGTATGTCAAAGTTCTTTGGTCTCATCGATCGAGAGAGGCCACTTGGGAGTTGGAGTCCGCATGCGAGAGCAATACCCGACTGCTTGTCTCGGTAACTACCTAAGTTGTTCATCTATCTTTCTCGAAGTTTGTTGCGTAGATTCGAGGTCGAATCTTTTCTAAGGGGGGTAGAATGTAATACCTCATTTATCCGGTTAGGTTGTATCGTTGTATTTGTCTGGGAATTTTATTCGAAAACGAGATTTACAACTCGTCGGAAACGGTTCGGTAGAAAGAAAGAGGTCGGAGAGAGTAAAAGAAATTGTTTTCAGCGGAAAATTCCAATCTTCGGGGTAATCGTTATTGCCAGACAACTGGGCGCAGCAGCGCGACCAGTGGCCCATGAGGCAGGCCGCCCAAGTAGGGGCCGGCCAAAAGGGGGGGCACCACTTCCCCCAAACCCTAGAGCCTCCACTCCCTCCCCCTTGAGCCGCCCCTCCTCCCCCTTGAGCCGCCCCCATTCCCTTCTCCCCTCCTCCTAGGCGCCTCCCCCTCCATTGGTGGCTGCCATTGGTGATCCCCGGAGCTGCACACCCGGTCTCCCACGCGTTCACCTTCGTTTCTTCCTCCGCCGGGCGCTTGCATTCCAATCGGGTTTGTGGAGTTGGGGCTGGCCAAAGAAGGAGAGGGGAAGCCTTCGGGAAGTTTATCTTCATCGTTCTTCGGGTCTACAAGGGTAACGAGAGACCCCATCGCTGTTTGATTGCGTTAGAGTTGTCGATTCAATGTTTTTGGTAGTATCGCGTAATCTCTGTCAGTAGATCGGTTCTGTACAGAATGTTGCAACTCGGTTTTGGGTGTCTTAGAGGAAGAATTCTATGTCCTCGCCTTCTAGAGATTTGTTCCTTATTTAATTAGCTTTCTTTTGGCACCTGGATCACGAATTTTCACCCAGTAGATTAAAAGTTATGACTGTTTTACCACGTTCTGGTCTGTCTGTCAGAAATGTTGGGTATAGTCGGTTGCACCTAGGTTTTGATCTAGTTAGAATCAGAATCAGGTCGGCCACCCAACTAGGTTTATGAAGATAATTTCACCAGCTTTCCAGGCGGATAAAAATCACTTTATTTGGATCAGTGGTTTAAAAGTTAGAGCCTTTTCTTTAGGGCTGTTCTGAATTCTGGGCAAACTGCAGTTAATGTTTTTCATTGGATGGTTAGACCTCTGTATTGGCCGAATTAGAGTTTACCATCAACTAGAGTTTTGTAGAAAGTTAAGTTAAGAAAATTTGAGCACTGGTTTCAGGTCTTTTGGACTTACGGTATTTTATTGGTGAATTTTCTAGTAAAACTGCCAGATTAGGGATAATTGAAATGTTTGGGTAAATTGATCAAATTGAACTTTTATTTGGTTAGTTTGATTAGAGAGTGAGGGAGGACTCGTGTAGCATTGCCATATTCGTTTGCCCTTATTTCGATTATGTTATATTGTAGGCGGTGAAGCGGTGAGTGGAGGGGTATCCCAATTACCTCCTAACCCGTTCTGTGTGGCAAGAGCAAGTAATTTGTGTTCTATGATTGATGCCATGTATGATGTGTGAATGCATGATTACATTTGTTCGTATTTGTAGATGAATGCCATGTGTTCTTTTCATTTATGAGTACAATTCAATATTGACATGGGATCACATCATGACATGCATACATTACTTTTGTAAGACCCATCAATTCCAGTATGGGCACTTGAAATCCCATCAATTCCAAGATGGGTACGTGAGTCCACCATTCCAATGTGGGCCACGTTACGTGAGTCCACCATTCCAATGTGGGCCACGTTGGACGGTCGTATGAAACGTTCTTCATACGATTACTTTAAGTGAACACCGACGGGTGATTCACTCGCTATACCGGTATATGCAGCAATATGTCCATTTCCTTCAATGCACCATTCCACTTCATCCATTCATAAATTCGTTTCCAGTAATTGTTCAAATTATGTTTGTGATATATTACTCCTTGTATGTTTGATTGTTACATACAGTTGCTTGCTGAGTCTTTGGCTCATTCTTGCTTTATTGTCTTATTTAGGTAAATGACAAGGAAGAATGATCTTGTGGAGGGTAGATCATCACGTTGCACTCACTATCATATATCAAACCATTTGAGGACTTTTATTGTCGTTAATTATGACTTGTGTTGCATTGTAATAAGCCATCATGGCCTTGACTACCTTATCTTTCTGAATTGTTTTCTTCCATTTCGTTGATTAAAACAGGATGATGAATACTTGTTTCCTTATAATCTTAATACCTGCTTCATCTTATCTTGCGTTTTGATCTTATTCAATTGAAAAGTAGTGGATGTAGGTGACATCTTGACTTCCTTATAGTCAGGGTGTTACATGTGTATTCTACTAAGAACTTCTTTTTGAGTAATCAATTTCACATTATGCAAATTAAGCATATCAAATTTAGAACGTGGAATCATCAAATGAATAATAGAGTTCTTAGTTTTACGCACCTTGTTTTCATAAACGATCAATTCAGTACCAATAGTGTTACCTTGATCTTCAGGTATTCCCTCTCCAACCATGGTTATCTCTTCATCTTTCTCTTCCAATGGTGAGGGCCCTTGAATGTCCAACTCCTTATTTGCTTGGTCCACCTGCACAATGTGAGATACAAAACTAGAAATAACGACTAAGTTGTTAGTGTCAAAAATAATCTTACTTGTCCTATCATCTATCTCTCTCTTTTCTTTTGATATTGGCACGGCGCATTGCATGGTTCAACTCAATATAGTAATATTGGACAACTTTGCATCCTTGTGTAATGCTCTCTACCTGGCGTAGTAGTTCCCGCTCATAATAGGATGGAACAAATTCTCTTCTCATGACCCTTTTTAAATAGACCCAAGATGTAATGAATCGTTTTCCACTTAGTTGTTGCCACCAACTAGAGGCATAGTCCGTAAAAAACAGAGTGGCCACTCTCACTTCCTTGGCTTCTGATTCGAACTTATGAGATTCAAGCTCGAACTCCATGTTTTGTACCCTCTCAAGATACTCCTCTGGATCATTACTACCATAGAAGGGAAGATACGTATACTCGCGATCTGCCATTTTTAGCTGCAAAGCAAAGAATATGTATGTAGGTGTATGTGTATCTCTCAAACTCACTTGTCTTACCGAATTACATTCTTACCTTTCCGAAGTGAATCGAGGTGACAAACTCACACTTGATATTATAGGTTTAAAACAACGTGAGAAATGAGCGAATTTCAAGAGCAAGTCAAAGCACGACAACTGGTGTTTTATGGAGCTTGGTATGGATACCTACTTAATTTGAAAATTCTAGGTATTGTAAGGCTAAGTAAATATCCGAACTAGAATTCAATGCCTAGTTGCCGATCATAAAGATATAAGTGAAAATCAAAGTAACTCACACGCAAAGATATTGGAACTTAGTGCAATCAAGGAATGAGCTATGTAAGATATGAGTGAAAAACAAAATAGCTCGTATTGCACAAGTTATAGAAAGATGCTAGGTAGTTGCAAATAATAAAACTAGGGCACAAGATTGCACAAAATATTGATATTCTAACAATTGAATCAAGAATGAGTGGGGATTTTCGCTCAAGTTTATGGTTCGGCTATGCGCTTTCTTTTTCCTTTTCTCTTTTCTCTTTTCTCTTTTCTTTTTCTCTTCTTTCTTTTTTTTTCTCTTTTTCCTTCTTTTTTTTTTGAACTATTGCCAAAATTCTTGTTCTACAAAAAATGAGCAAAAATTCTTTCCCACCTTTTGATCTTTGAACAATTGCAAGAACACAAATATTTATATGCAGCCCTAAGCAGCGATTTAGCTAGTCTTAAATAGGTTCAAAGTTTTCGCAAAGGATTGAAAGGTTCACAAAGGATAAATTGATGTCTCACTTCTTTTTTTTTTATATAGACACGACTAAAAAATCAAACTAGGCTCAAATAAAAAGCAACACAAAAAAATTCAAGATCAGCAAACTAAACTTGATTCTAATGGACAAAAACTTAACAAAACTCACTAGAATAACAAATTAAATACTACGGCTGAATTTTTTTTGTATAGATTTTTCGTGTATGGGAAAAAAATACCTGGATAAAGATCCTACCGAGTTAACGGAGCTCTGATACCACCTGATGCAAGGTGCCCGATCTTCTCGACGTAGAACCTCTCGATAACTTGTGTATCCTGACGAACCACCAGCTGATCCCCCGCGCCAATGCACGGACTTGCAACTCAATGGAAAATTTGCCCAAACACACACTTGATTGGATCCTCGCTGACCACAAGCGAAGATCGTCGAACCCTCAATTCCCAGCGGAAAAACAAGAACGACCCCTTGTTCTCAACGTCCAATTCCCTCTATTTTGGCTATAAGCACAACAGGAGAATCAAGCAAAAGCTTTGAAAATATATTAAACGTGGTTTGAGGTTACAATGGGGGTCTAACCCCCAATATATAGTGCCCCTTCTCCTCAATATATAGTACCGTCAAAAATAACACGGCTTCCTTCCTCCTTTATCAGCCGCATGGGCTGCTTGACTTTCTCCTTCCCAACCGCTTTGACCTTCTTGTTCTTCATCACTAGGCAACAAATACGGTTACCTTCCTCTTTGTGCTCCTCTATTGCTTTGGCTCCGACCTCCCTCTCGGTTCCAAAGACTTTAAGCTTGTCAAACCTGAGAATGCACAAAGTATTGCTTTTACATAGTATCCAATTCTCACGAAAAACACAAAGAAAGTTGTTAAGAAACAATTGCACCTGTTGTTTGAGAAGTGTAGCTCTAGCTTCATAAACAGCCTCATAAGTAGTCGGGATATCCTCATCAGGGAGAGTGTGAGGGAGAGGAGGCGACGCTGAACTGCTGAAGTGAAGACTGTGGGCGTGGGCGTGGGAGGTGAGGCGGCTGTGAGAGGGAGGGTGCGGGTGCCAGCATGGGAGGGAGAGGAGGCGACTGAAGTGGGATGTGGGCGTGGGAGGCAGCTGGGAAGTAGGGTTTTGGTGTTTTTATAGTGAGTATGTCTACGGTCCCACTTGTCAGTGTATATGACGGGTAAACGGGCGAAGCGGGCACGGGTGGAGCTTACCCATACCCGCGCCCGTTTACCCGATGGGTAAGTTATTGTGCCCGTTTTTATACCTGTGGGCAAAGAAAGACACCCATACCCACCTCCATTAGGGTATTCGCCGGCGGGCACACGGGTAATCAGGCACAATTGCCATCCCTACACATTTCCCATGATCGTAGGCATGGCTTTCTAGACAGTTTTTACTCCACAGAGGTTGTACAACTTTACCCACAAGAGATAATCATCTTGTAATGTTAACAACTAAGAAATCGTCATAAGGCCTTTACAACGCAATACCGCAATGCGGTAATGTCCGCTAAGGTTTCAACCACCACGGGGTTTCCTCCACCCAAGCCTGAGGCCCCTCTTGTGCTGTATGAAAAAATGTCTACCTCTAACGCAGTTCCCATATTCCACCAGATCATGTAACCAACGCTGAGACAATGTAAATTAGTTGGCTAGGCCGACACCATTATAGATGTGGTTGAACTATTAGTGCCTGGGAAGTCATTACAAGATTTGGTCCTTAATTGACTTTGGCGGACTACCGCAATACCAATTCTCTTGCTACCTCCACACCCGTCCCACTTACCATCCGCTCAACTGTGAAACAATGTTTGAGTTTATGTTTGGAAAATATTTTCTTAAGTTCAACATACCAGTCATTTACCTCCAATGGTTGCCAAACCCAGTTTTGATGTTTGAACGATGGCGGGGCAAATTAAGCCCACATGTTAATGTATCTAATAAGCAAGGCTAAGCGTGTGACTTAGATACAGACTTAGTGACTAATTAGGTTTACCATTATTCCTAGGGTGACAAAGGCTAGTGTCCAAGACCAAGGGGTATAATTTAATATCTCACCTAATATTAAGGCATTAACAACAAGCTAATGACAACATAATTGTAATAAAAGTATAGCATGCAATTTTATAGTTTAAAATAATATAATTTCACTCAAAATGTAGGAGCAATATGATCAAAGTGATGACTTGCCCTGTCCAATGTTTTGATAATCTTGGTCTTGTTCTACTCTTGCTCGAATTCTAATTAAGCAAACTACGATCGAATGCAATAACACCTAAAAAGGCAAACAAATAGATCCAAAAGAATTCAAACCAACTCAATGAGTCCCAAAATTCAAATATTTGGTACACTGGCGTTGATTTGGTTTTAGATTAAGAATTATTTATTTTGGAGTTCGGATGAGAGAGATTAGGCTCTCAGAATATTTGCTAGTGGAGAAATTATGGAGAAGATTTGTTTTTTAGGCCTATATGTTATTTACTTATTATACTAAGTTGCTCAGCCCATCAATTAGTGACTTAATGTCTAAACAAATAATCGTGCAAAAAAACTAAGGATGGAAAGGTGCACTTGTAAGTGTCCATCTCATTCTCTTATTAAATTTTATTCCTAAGGTACACACACCATACTAGTGGTTTTCAATAAATATAAATTTTACTAGTCAATGTGTGGGCCCCATGGGTCAAAGACAAATAAAAAATTCCTAGTTAAATTTCAAGTAAATTAATTAATTGTGAGGCTCATTTGTCATGGGGATCATTGCATTAAAATAATTTAAATAAACTCCAAAATTCAAAGTTTTGGTTCTGTTAGGTAGGGTTTAAATTTAGAAAAAAAAAATCAAATTTGGAGTTAAAATGAGAAAGAACGAGCCCTCCAAAGTTTGCATTAAGAGAAAATACTCAAAATAAATAGAGGAGAGAGGGTGTCTCTCGTTCATAGCTAGGGCCCATTGATTTTTATTTTCTTATTTATTTATTTTTCAATTATAAATTCTTACTATGACTAACAGGTGGCTCCATGTTATTTTAATTTATTTTCCAATTTATTTTCTAATTGAAAATGGGTACAATAGCTGACAGGTGGGGCTTGTAACACCCCAGCCCAGCATAGGTCCTAAGATGCTACTCAACAACCTTATGACAATATTTTACCTCAATTTACCAAAAATATTTTTTAGTAAAATATGCAACTACAAATGACTTAATTTAAATCAACAAGAACTAACATAAGCTTCAAATAGATAGGAATATGACTACCACAAGTCAACTAATGAATACTAGATATGTCTCAACCAAACCGAACACTAAGGATAGAGGAACATAATGAGAGTAGCTCCTTATCAGTTAATTCAAAAGTCATCAAGACTCACCAGAAAGATGAGGGATAAAACTAATCAAAACGTTCATGATATTCTATCGAATGGAACTAACAAATCAAAAGCTAATATTAAGGCATCAATTGAATCGTCCGCCAAAAATCCTTGGCTACTACGAGTACAAATAAATCCATCGCCGTGAAGGGTAAACTTAGTCTGAAATATAAAAGTACTAGCAAGAATATGAGACTTGGGTAAACAATATAATTTATTTGCCATGAGTGAATATAAATGAAGTGCACCAAACTACCCCTTCTCATGCATGTCGTTGCCTCGAGAGGTACATAAAAGAAAAACAACAACAATCGTGAGTCCACAACTCAACAAAGTACAACGGGGACAATAAACAAAACATCATGAGTAGCCAACGATGATATCAATTCATCACATGAACATTAGCAAGTAACCATAAACAAATCTCTTACACTGGAATGCAATGCAGATGTCATGAATGCCCTGACTTTCTTCTTTGCAACTGGTAATGCCGAGTAGTACATTAGTCGATGCATACTCAAGCTTGTGCCCTCAGGCACAGGGACCTCAAGCCCACACTCCATGAGTGCGGGGATGTAATATCCCGGTTTCGGTTCGGTAAATTGAAGAACTAGTCGAGAGGAGAAAGAGGGCTTAAAAGGAATAGCAAAACGTGGATAGAAGAGGGGGTTTTCCGCATTTGTTGGACAACCTGGGCCGCGGGCCGCGGCCCAGGAGAGGCCACTCTTGTGGCCGGCCAAGGGGGGGTTCCCACCCCCCCCCAAAACCCTAATGCCCCACCCACTTCCCCTTTTTCCCCCTAGTGGCCGCCGCCTCTCCCCACCTCTCCCTGCTGTGCGCCGCCTTGCTTGTCAGATTTGGGTACGTTGCGTTCATTTTCTGACCTGATCACATGTTAGAAAGTTGTAGGTATCGTCTTTATATTTCTTTTGGAACCGAGATCATCTGATTTGGACGTACGATTTAGGAGTTATGGTAGTTTTACCGCAACTATCCAGGAGGGTTGACGTGAATTGGCAGATTGTCTTGTCTGGTCAATTTGAATTTTTTAGAAGCCGAATCAGAAATACCTCCCAAAATGAATGTTGTAGATAATTATGTAATATTTGTAAGTTGATAAAGAACATGTTTTTTAGAGTTGCCAATCAAACGTTATGCAAGTTTTACCATCGATGTTTTCTGTCTGTCAGATTGTTAGGACAGAGATCTTCACCTGAACATTAGGACTGGTAGGAGGCCGAATCAGGGGACTTGCCCAACTAGACTATTGTAGATGGTTTTTTTGTGATTCCATAGAGCCTAAGATCACCCTGTTCCGAGTTGCGTAGCAAAAGTTATGGTAGTTTTGGTGCTCTGTCCAGAGAACCCGACGTAAAAATTGATATTATGTAGATTGACTTGGTAGGGATAGTTTATGGCAGAATCAGAAGGGCTCCCCATCTAAGTTTATTTAGGTAATTTATTTACCTTTTCAGAAAGTCTGAGAACACGTAATTTGGATCCTGGTAGTGAATGTTATGAATTTTATAAGTTGACTGTCCACTGAGGGGACAGATCGACGTTTACGATTTGGGGTTGGAATCGAGTTAGACCCTTTCGCGAGTTCGAGTAGGTTGTTATATATTTTCTTGCTTGGGCCCGCTACTGTCGCCTTAGTGTGCGTTAACTATTTATTCAGGTGGTGGACGGGTCCCGGGGGCAGCGCCTTCCGCACGTCCCACGTTCTCTCGCGGTTAAGGCAAGTGTGATTATGGTTGTATTAGATATTACCTAATGACATGACCGATACATTATATGGTTATTTATATTGTTCATGATTGATTTGGTCATATGTCTGGTAATGAGCATGGACTTTATTGTTACGAGTTACGTGTTTATCATGGTTGCATTGAAAGTTGGAAGGACTATGTTTGTGAATTTTGTAGTATGAGTAGGATATTCATATGCAATGTTGTTATGGATGTATATTGTTGTCAAATGGAGAATTCATACATATGCATCATGTAGTTTATTGAAGTCTTGGTCATGTGTTGATCAAGCCAGAGTTGGGTCCCCGTCATGTTGGTGACAGGCAATAGGTCCCCATGCTTGAAGAGCATGTGCAAAGGTCCTCATACTTGCAAAGTATGGGCAAAGGTCCCTGTGCCAGATGGCACAGGCATGGGTGTGCATCGACGGATGCGCACTTTGCATTAACGGTAAAATGCAAAAAGATAAAGATAAAGACAAAGAGCATAAAGAGCATATGAGCAGGTTGCATGTCATGTGTATGTGGTTTATTCGGTGAATAGATTTGTGATGTATAATTGATGGGTTTCTTTCTTATACTGTTGTTACCAATTATTATGCTTGCTGAGTCTTTGGACTCACCCCTTGTTGTTTGTTGTGTTTTAGGTACCTGTATGAGATCGGCATGCATGGGAGAAAGGAAGGGCTAGGGTAGTTGCACGCTCGCACTATATACACACAAGAGAATAAAATGAAAATTAATTCAGTAGATGGATGAATTACCTAAAATTCTGTTTACATTCATTACTTGATTGGATTAGACTGTAATAAAGGAGTTTAAAAATTGGATACTTATGATCTACTTTCGGATGTCTATTTGACAAAGATGAATAGCCTATGTGGGTTATGTTTGGATCATTTTTTTAACTAGACTACCTCTTGTTTTATTTGCTTGTGGGAACCTCCAGTATAGTAACTATACAAAGGAGGTTCTGCCGGAATTTGGTAAAGAGTTTTACTTAATTATGTTTATCTTGTTATTTTAGTAGCATTCCAAGCTCATGTTGGGCTGGGGTGTTGCAGTTGGTATCAGAGCGGGCTGTAGGTCCGTGGTAATTGAGAGCATTAATTTTGACACACTAAGCACAGTAGGTGGGTTTTTGGTTGCATTACATCTACGTTTCCGTTGATTATTTTAGTCGATTGTGTGCTTAACGTTTGAATATTTGTGCTTGTTTGTGTTGTTTAGAGATGGCAAGGGGTAGAGGTCGTGGTCGTGGTCGTGGTCGTGGTCGGCAGGGTGCTGGACGAGGCCAGGCAGTGCCTCCGCCCCAAGTTCAGAACTCTGTAGTCGGGGAGGCTAGTTCTGTGGGATCAGAAGAGGAGGTTGCTTCAGCGGTTCAGGGAAACCAGGCTCCTCCAGCCACACCTGCTGTAGATCTCAGGGAAACCAGGCTCCTCCAGCCGCACCTCCAGCAATGGATCAGAAGAAGAGGAGGTTGGTTGTGGGAACCTCCAGTATAGTAACTATACAAAGGAGGTTCTGCCAGAATTTGGTAAAGAGTTTTAGTTAATTATGTTTATCTTGTTATTTTAGTAGCATTCCAAGCTCATGTTGGGCTGGGGTGTTACAGGGGACCCATGCCCGTCCAATATATGATGTGATCTCATGCCCGTTCAATGTATGACGGGGACCTCAAAAGAAACAACCCTTGGCTACCACGTAGTCCACGGTTCAAGAATGAATGCCATGATGCAATTTGAACTTCACAATCTCAATCCATCATGAGAGTTTAATATTCAACAACATTAGTATGGAAGTAAAACTCATAAGCAAACCATGGTATTTATTATGAACGATGAAAACTAATTTATTCAATACTATTTGTACTTGCCACAACCGTGAGAGGAACAATGACGATGGGAAGCCTTCAACCTTCGTGCTCACCACCACCTGGCAACCGTAAATTATACTAAATATACTATTCAAAATGTGCACAGCATAACATTGGACAAAATAAAATCAATCGCTCCTACTCGCAACCCGCACCTAACCGATGCACTCCAAATCAAAATCTGTCCAAACAGACAACTATCAAAGGAAAATCCATAACTTTTGAGTCAGAACTCCAAAAGTCATGAATCCAACTGTCAAAACTCCAAAAGTCATGAATCCAACTTTCCTGGAATCTACACAAGCACGGCTACAACTTCTCAGGTGATCAAAAGAGCAAACTACCCAATCTGAACCTTCGGTACTACTAACTTGGGAATTTGGTAACTTTTTTTTGGTATATCCAAATTCAATGTTATAGGACTCTCTGGAAAGATAACAAAATTATATATAATAACTTAGTTGGTGAGATTATCTAATTCTTCCATTAACATGATCTAATTTACAGTTGAAAACTTGAAGTCGGAATCTGACAGTCTGAAGAAACATCAGTACAAAACAAAATACATATCTTTCAAATGACTGAACCAAAATTCATGATATTTATCAATATGGAAAGCTAATAAAATTTTCTACGAAAGTTGTGTTGGGAGACCCCCCTTGAATCGGCCATTATCTAAACCTTATCTACTAAACAAGATGATTGTTGTAATCTCATCAGGGTTTGTGGACAGCAGTAAAGAAACTAACGTATCTCCCAAACTACAACTCCGAATAAGGTGATATCAGACTCTATGGAAAGCTAAGAACAAACCCCACAAATCTCTAGGAGATCCTAATCTCGAATTCAGACTGTGGATATCGTGGGGATATGTGCATGATCTTAGGATGATGAGTCAATTGGCAATGGCATTGTTGGTTTGCAAAATCTCGCATTTTCGGGTTTGCTTCAATGCTGTCAGGTCACTGGCGGTCCGACCGGCCAGGCCGCCGGTCCGACTGGCCAGTGGAGCGGTCCGACCGGCAATGCTTGCCGGTTCGACCGCCCACAGGTTTTGGTGGGTTTTGAAGCTGAGCAAAAAATAGGATGTGTAGGTAAGTGAGGGGAGTCTCCTGGATGTGGTCACATAATTTTTGGAGCTCCCAGTTGAAAGTTATATTCATTTGAAAATTCCAGAAGGTTTCGGATTTTCGAGATGGAAAAATGGCTAAGTCATTTCGGGCGGTCCGACCGTCGTTATGGAATCGGTCCGACCGGCCTGAAATCGGTCGGACCAGCCGTATGGGGCGGTCAGACCACCAATCACTTGGAGTGTAGCCTTTTTGGCATTGTTGTGTCTGGAATGTGTTTAATGTATGAATTTCAATGCTTTATTGTTGCATATTGCATTGTTGAACTAACGTGGGTCAAGTTGTGAAGAACTTGTTCCCGGAGACGATTTCTCTGTCTATTGCTGTGCAGGTGGCTCGCAGGTCAACAACGTCAACGGTGAGGTGGATCGGGACTAAGCTTGGAGAGCTGAGGTCCAGAACGATCATGGATGCCGGGTGAGGTCGTGTGACTCAAGCATGGTGCAGAATGGGCAAGATGGATCGAACAGGCAGTTCGTTGCAGCTGGTTGGATTAGGCAGTGCGGAAGTCGGTGCAAGTCCCTTGGAGGTTCCGATGGGATTCGGACGGGGGAGACTTGCCAACATGATGAGAGCCGCTGATCAACCTACACGTGGTGAAGCAGGCGATTGCTTCAACAGATGTTTGTGGTTGTATCCCATTTGTGTGTGGGCCTTAATGGGAGCCCATGAGTGAAACCCTAGGCCTTCCTATAAATAGAAAGGGGGGAGATGTAAAACCCTTGGAAGCATTCATTTGGAAACTCCAAGACTTTTCTAGGGTTTGGAGAGGAGAGGAGAGGAGAGGCTAGGATTTGGAGAGATTAGTTTGTGTGCTCTTTGATTGAGCTCTTCTCCTCCTTGAGGGAGTGGCTTTGACAAGCATCACAGTGAATCAATCAATTCATGAATGCTTGTTCATTGATGAAGTCTCATTTGCTTTCTTCTCTCTTTTGACGATTGTGGTGTTTCCTTGATCCGGTTGATTTTGGTTGGTCTCTTGACCTCTTTTACCTTGCTTTTATGTGTGGGAATACTCCTAGAATCCTCTCGATCTTTAATCCCCCACAAGCATGTTTTGGATCAAGTTTTTCATATTTCTAGGGTTTGAGCACTTCTTTGGTAAAACCTAAAGAGATCGATTATTTGAAGTGGATCTGAACGATCGTCGCTAGAAATAGGTCTCATATATCCTCAGGGAGGTGTGCTCCAAGTTTGGTCAAGTTTCATTAGTTGAATCAAAAGTTGGACCAATTTTCGTGTTGGATTTGAGCTTTGTGTTTTGGTACTGGACTAAATCGGTCCGACCGATTTAGCAACGGCGGTCCGACCGCCAGCTTTTCAGACCGCCCGGTAGCTACCGGTCGAACCGATTCCCAACAGTCCGACCGCTAGTACTCAGACTGATCTCCTGTGATCATTTATCCCTTTTGGATCTTGTGGTTAAGGGGGTAATCGGATTCAGCACAAGGCTTCCTCTCTAAATTCACTGATCTTCTTAGCTTTCGTAGGTAAAGGAGATAAGTGCGTGTTGAATTTGATTAAGGCAAAAAATTTGAGAAAGCGCCTATTCACCCCCCTCTAGTCGCCTTTACGGTCCTACAAGTGGTATCAGAGCCGGTTAGCTCTTCTCATAGATCTTAACCGGTCTTTGGAGCCATGGCGACTGACAGGTATTAAACCAAACCACATATTTTTGGTGGAGTTGATTTTGCTTACTGGAAGGCCCGAATGCAGGCCTACATCGAGGCTCAAGAGCACGTAATTTGGCTTAAGGTAAAAAAACCCTCATGTCGTGCTAGCCGATGACGATGTGATCACTCCAGATGTGGAGGCAAACAGCAGGGCTCAGAATTTTTTGATCCAAGGCCTTAGTCGATCGGAGTTTGAGCGTGTCGCTCATTTGCGGTCTGCTCATGAGATCTGGCGGACTCTCTGTGATTATCACGAGGGTTCCACTGCGATCAAGGAAGTGAGACAGAACTAGCTCATGAAAATTTACTCCAAGATCGAGCAAAGAACTAGTCAGTCTTTAGATGAGCTGTGGGGAAGATTTTCTAAGATTCTTCATGATCTCCGCGCTGTTGACCTTGTCTTCACTGAGTCAGAAAATGCACGCCATCTTTTGGGTGCTCTTGATGTGAAGGTCTGGGGTATGAAGATCACTTCCATCAATGACAACACTGTCATGAGTGAGCTTACCATGGATAAGCTATACTCGAGGTTGAAGACGCATGAGATTGATTTTATCTCGCGTCTCCCCAAGACAGAGTCAATGGCTTTAGTGGTCGACCAATCTAAGGGTAGCTCTTCTGATTCCTCTGATATTAGCTCATCGGGTTTTTCTTTATCAGCTTTGCATTCTTTGAGCGATGAGCAACTTCAGAGACTACCTGAAGATGATTTAGCCCTCCTATCCACCAAATTCACGAGAGCTTACAACAAGGTGAGGAATAAGAG
This sequence comes from Hsuehochloa calcarea, assembly GCA_036346395.1. NCBI lineage: Eukaryota > Viridiplantae > Streptophyta > Magnoliopsida > Poales > Poaceae > Hsuehochloa > Hsuehochloa calcarea. Next base: position 12,897,377 of record CM070599.1, on the reverse strand, counting down.
GAGAGGTGGATCTATCACATGCTTTGAATATGGTGAGCCAAACCACATTCGCTCCAGGTGCCCCAAGCTGAAGGGCAAGGAGGAGAAGGAGTCACATAGGCATCCTCAAGCGAGGGATGCTAAACCCAAGAAGACAAACTATCGCAAGTTTGTCAGCCAGGTCCTTGACGCTTCAGAGAATGTGAGCATGAGCGATGTGGACTCAGAGGCGGAGGACGACGAGAGTGACTCCCGTGGCAAGAAGAAGGCTCATGATTTCACGGGCATGTGTTTCATGGCCAAGAACAGCCACGACAGCGACTCCTCCAACAACGAGGATCAAACTGGGTCCTACACTGATTCTAATCGCGGTAGTTCAACAATTCTCTAATCGATAGCAATTAAAGATCAAACTGGGTCCAAACAGCGGGGAGATGATCGTTACCCCTTGAAGACGCTACTGAAACTTGCTAAAGATCTCTTACGAAGAACTCCGTCCTCCCGTTTCTCCTTCCTCTTATCTTTGGTTGGCGCAGCCCCGGCTTCTCCCTTCTTCTTGGCCTAGGACAGCAGCAAGGAGGAGGCACCAATAGAGAGGAGTGGCACCGGGAGACTGCTGGTCATGGGGGCAGGCGGCCTTAAGGGAGGTGGAGGCGCAAGGTTAGGGGAGAGGGGCAGGGTGCGCGGCCAGGGGGGAAGGGTGGCGGCTTGGAGGGGAGGGGGAAAAGAAGGGGGTGGCTAGGGTTTTGGGGGAGGGAGGCACCCCCCTTTGCCCGGCTCCCACTTGGGCCTCCTGGGCCAAGGCCTGAGGCCTAGGTTTGCGGTTCTTTGTAGAAAAAACCTCTTAAAAACTTTATTCTATCTTTTATTTACTTTCCTTCCTTAGAAATATTCGGAGTATTACAGGGCCACTACAGTTTTATTTTCCATTTAAATTATTTCCCTAAAGGAAATTCATGAGTCACTGACAAATGGGCCACACTCCATAGTAACAGTCCATGAGCTGAGGGCCCACAAGTCAGCGGCATGTATTTACGGACTGATTGTAAACCATATTTTTAAAGGGGTGGAGCTCGCATGTCATAGGCTCAGAACTTAAACTAGGTTCTAATTGGATTTTCTAATTATGTTGGGCCACATGTCATACTAACATTAGCCTGTAATCAATCTATTTACTAATTACATCATTAATCCTTAATGATGTTGCTACAACTCTTTCTCCCCCAATTCCTACCGAAACAGGCGAGACACCATGGGCACGCTCAGTTGAGCTCAACGCTGGCGAGTTAGGCCACGACAATAACCCAGGAGCCCCAAAATTGGTTCACGTGTCCTCTACGACCCTAAGGATGGTGGCGATGAAGTGGGAGGCGGACTACAGTGGCGGCATCGACCATGGCAACGACTAAGCAGTGGCTATCTTCAAGAACTAAGCGTGGTGCGAGTATCTACGAGGTGAGGGGGACTCTGTGGTGCAGGCGGTTGAAGGATCTAGACCCGCCATTATGAGTTAATGGAGTGTTTTGGTGATTAATGATAAATCCAATTGTGAGACTAACAATTCTATTTCTATATCTAGTGTGTAGTCTCATTACGGATATAAAGGTGAAATTCAACGAGGTATGCATTCTACTTACACTCTCATATAATGTTGCATTCCTCGGATCCAAAATATAGGTTGAACTCCACCATAAGTATAACTTGAATATATGCATATGTTTCTATTTACACTTTTGTGTATGCACACATTTAGGGGGATTTTATTCTATATTTTGTGGTTTCATTAGTATTGATCCATATTGTAATATCCCAGAATTGAATCGGGTAATTAGAAAATTAGCTGAAAGAAGAGATGGCAAAGAAAGGAGTAAAAATTCTGAAATTAAAAGGGGGTTTTTCGCAATATTTGGACAACCTGGGCCTTAGGCCACAGCCCATGTGGCCCAAGAGGGTGGCCGGCCAAAGGGGGGATGACCTCCCCCCTAAACCCTAGCCACCCTCCCACTTTCCCCTCTCTTCCCCCCATAGCCTCCACCCCTCTCTCCCTTGCGCCTCCCTTGCACCTCCCCTGCGCCACCACCTCCCCAGCAGCACCATCTCCCTCCCCGGTGAAGATCCTTGCTGCGGTCCTGTAACATCCAAAATGTGGATTTGTGTTTCAAATGTAAGAAAATGAGGAGAAATTAAAACTTTTCTTGCATCTTGAAGTCTTTGGATATTTCTGTAATTCTTGTAAAAGAATTATGGAAATCAAAATCAAAATCCTCAATTAACTCCAATCAAAAACCTCCTTGGCAAAGATCTTGTGCCAAACACATGTAAACATTTTTTTTGAGTTCTAGGGAGGCTTGGTAACACCTCTGAATTATCTCATGATTTTTAGAAATTAATTGATAATTTTTAGAGGCAAGTCAAAGCTTGGTCAAACCCTAATTCCCACCTTCTGGAATTTCTTGAGAAAAATGCAGTGCATAAAAATCTCTGGAAATTTTATGTGAGGTTCATTCTGCAGTCCGCAACCTCAAGTTAAAATTTCATAATTTTTGGAGCTGGTTTGCTACCTTAAAGAAATTCCTCAAAAATCAGCTGTTAATTCAAACCCTAACTGGTTTTCACTGTTCATTGGGTTCGAGTCAGACTCGGGCTCGATCCACTTGACTGGGTTTGATCAACTAACTGCACCGCCTCGATCATTTGGGCGCGAGCGTTGTGAGCCGTTGGATCGGTATCGAACGGCCCACGATCGCGTGAACGTTCGGACCATCCGAGCGCGCCGATACAAGTGAACCGTTGGATTCTCAATCAAAGGCCCACGATCGCGTGAACGTTCGGACCGTCCGAACGCCTCGCGCAACGTGAACTGTAGGATCCAAATCAACAGCTCAGGTTTAAGCAAACGATCGAATCATTATAATCACCCCGTTCTTTTTGAACCGTTCGATTTCAATCCAACGGTGGAAAAGTCGTCTCCTTCCTCGGGTCGGAGCGCGCGTCTGAGTCCATCAATGTGTGAGCAGAGGAGAAAGCGCACAGCGTTGAGTCACCTCTGTGGTTGCCTTTAAACGGCTATCTCTGCGTGCATTAAATGCCCGTCGTGCTCCTCCCTCAGAAGTCCATGATTCAACTGCTCCCATCGCTCTCAAGCACTCCCATGGCAGTGCTGACCCGAATGGAAAATATCGCCGTTGCTCTCTGCCATTCCTCTATTTAAGCTCCATTGTTTCACTCTTGGCTTCCTTTAGCACTTCCGCAACTCTAGCTAGCACCCACAAGCTTGTTTGAGCTGCAGTCCCTCGAAATCCATTCAGCCGCCATTGTTGAGCTTTGAGCTTCGGTGAAGGCGGTACAGCAGGGGTTCTCTCCTTCCAATTTTTGCTCCCTCTGCTCCAGCTTTACTCTCTGAAGCTTAACCCTCACTCAATTTGGTTCTTTTCGTTCAGGGTTGGGCTGAATTCGGATTTCCCCATTTTGGGCCGAAATCCGCATTTCTCTTCACCAGAGCAGACTCGACCCTTCTCTGTGCTTTCTCTGTGCTCAGGTAACTTCTTTTTAGTCCCTATTTGCTTGGCACCCGCTTCCTTGGACCGCAGTTGAGCTCAATTGCGTTTTTTGTTTTCGGTCATTTTAAGTCATCTCGGTCATCTCCGGCTTGCCGGCGTTCTAGACCGCCGCAGCCAAAACTGTTGGTTCCATTGGGTGCGCCAGGTTGTTAGGAACCCATTTTGGGCATTTGCTCGCACCACCGTAGCCAGAGTCGCTGGCGACGAGCCTCCCTTCACCGTCGTTTTATCGGATGAAAACAGGGACGAGTTTTTGAACGTGATTCGATATGGACCGTCGATCCTTAGATCTACGGCCCAGGATCGTGTGAAAGTTTGAATTGATCGCACGCCTTGATCTGTGGACCGTTGGATCCAAGATCAACGGTCCCGATTCGAGTCCGCATGGGTTGTTGGATCCAAGATCAACGGCTCATGTGCGTGTGAACGTTCGGACCGTCCGAACGTCCTGATCACGTGAACCGTTGGATCCAAATCCAACGGTGAGCGTTTAGGGTCTGTGAGTCGCGCATGCGCGCGTTAACCTGTGGACTTGGACCGTTGGATCCAAGTTCGTCCACGTCGTTTTAATTTCTGATTTTCCCGAAAGAATTATTTGTTAACTGAAAAATGTAGTTAACTTGTAAAATGCATAACTATTTTATTTTAATTCTTTTTCGGTTGATTCAAATTTTGTTAGTTATGTTTTTAACTAAACTTTAATCTAAAAATGATTCTAACCTCAGTTTATCTCCAGAAAATTTGGCTAAAATGTAGTGCAATGAATAGTAGCATTTATGATTTATAAAGCTGAGCCAAATTGTTTTGCTCATATCTTTTGCATTAAGAATCCAAATCAATTTGTTCTTGTTGCTAAATTCCTTATAAATCATGCTCTTACTACTGTAAAATTTTCAGAATATTTGGAGAAATTTTGTTGTTGAGTCTTTGTGTGTTCTTCGTTCTTATCGGTTCTTTTTCGCTTTCTCGATTAGGTTCCGAAGAGCACGTTGATCACTTAAGTGATCCTCCCAACATCTTGAACCACATCAAACAGGCAAGCAGTTTGATCATGTTAATCCCAGTATTTTTCAAGTCTAATATATTGATTTCAACTTGTATGTATGCATTGCTATTTTGTTGTTAAATTACGGTTAGTATCCTATAGTTGCATAATCTGTAGGAATGAATTATCCCCTACTACCATGAGCCTAGGTTATTTTATGTGATTTGAGTTCGATGGATGAGCTCTTGTCACTTAGTAGATTGCGAATTGAAATTGCTTAGAAATGCTTAGTTTCGGTAGTAATGGGCGATCATCGATTTTAGTCGATGATCTTGATCACACATTTATTTATTATTCTATTATGTCTAGCACTTGTGCTTTGCTACTTTGTAAAGTCAAAAACTGAAAATAAAATTGTTTTAGACTTGGGCACAATGGTATGTTGGTGTGATCTGTTGGTGTAATGGAATGGTGCCTAGGTCATCAAGGACCGAGTTCCTTGTGTCACTAAGCCAAGCGCTTTTGCGTGCTAACCACGCGAGAGGGATATGGGACCTCTCTTGACTTAGTACTTTGACGTGTGTTAACTCCGAGTCGCAGGAGGGGGTGTGTGTGTTGTGTGAAAAAAAAGGATATGTGTTCTTGTGTGGGTGTGCGGTGGTGAAGATTCCGGGTGGGCTGTCCACCTCGAGGAGCATCGTAGTTGTCCAAGGCTTTACCTGCGACGGGTAGTTGACCGAGGCTTTACGATGACTCCGACACAACGTATGTGTTTCTATCCATACGGGCGACTCGCAGTTAATACATAATATTGGAAATGTCTCGAAGGACTTAGTTGTGCCGGCATACCAAAGGAAGTATGCTAATCATGTGGCAAAAAGGCGGTCTGACGTGTGGGTACATTGGTACACCCCTGCATGGTATAAAACTATTCGAATAGCCTCGTCCTAGGTTATGGACATGCTTGGTAAGTGTAACATCCCAAATATGGGTTTGTGTTTCAAATGTAAGAAAATCAGAAGAAATTAAAACTTTTCTTGCATCTTGAAGCCTTGGTCATTTTTGGTAATTCTTTTCAAAAGAATTATGGAAAATCCCATTTAAATTCCCTTTTGACTCTAATCAAAAACCCTCCTTGGCAAAGGTCTTTTGCCAAACCTTTGGAAATCTTTTACCTGAGTTCTAGGGAGGCTTGGCAACACCTCTGAATTATCTCATGATTTTTAGAAATTATTTGATAATTTTGGAGGCAAGTCAAACTGGTCAAACCCTATTTTCCCTCTTCTGGAATTTCTGGAGAATAATTCAGTTCATGAAAATCTCTGGAAATTTTATGGGAGGTTCCTCCTTCTGCCAGCAAGCTCCAGTTAAAATTTCATAAATTTTGGAGTTTGTTTGCTACCCCAATTAATTCCTCATAAATCAGTTATTCAAATTCAAACCCTAACCGGTTTTCACTGTTCCTCGGGTTCGGATCAGACTCGGGCTCAAGCCACTTGATTTGGTTCAGTCAACTAAACGCACCGGCTCGGTCGTTCGGGCGCGAGTGTGGTGAATCGTTGGATCGGCATCGAACGGCCCACGTTCGCAGGAACGTTCGGACCATCCGAGCGTGCCGATCCATTTGAACCGTTGGATTCTAAATCGAGGGTCCACAATCGCGTGAACGTTCGGACTATCCGAACGCCTCGCGCAACGTGAACCGTAGGATCCAAATCAACGGCCCGAGATCAAGCGCGCGATCGAATCGTTATAATCAACCCGTTCTAATTCAGCCGTCCGATTAAATCCAACGGCTGTCCTCTTTCGTCCTCCTCCGCTCGCGCGCGCTCGGCCAAAGTCAACAGTGGTGGCGTGCACAGTACACTTCGGCAGAGCAGGGTCACCTCAAGCTTTCGGCCAACGGCTCTTCCGCATTTATTGCTCCCGTCCGGCCGCCTCCATAGTCGTCGTCTCCACTGCCTTTACCTGCCCCCGTCGCTCTCGGCCGACCTCAGCACAGTGCTTCCCCATTTTTAATGCCGTTGCTCCCCTCTTGCTCCTTCGGCTATAAGACTCCTCCAGTGGCTTCCTTAGCTTCTTTCGAACACCCTTGAGCTGCAGAGCCACTGTTAGTGCATTGCTCGAGCTCCATTTCAAAAATTTGTTCTCGGTCGCCATTGCTGCCATTGCCGAGCTTCAGAGTTTGCAGCGAAAGTGGTGCTCCGGTCTTTCTCACTCAAATTCCTGGCTGCCTTAGCTTCCTCTCCTCTCTGTGAGCAATAGCCCTCACTCAATTTTTTGTTTGCTTGCAGAGAGCAGATCAATTTCGGATTTCCCTCTTTCCGGCCGAAATCTTCATTTTCTTCACCCGAGCCGATTCGACCTTCCTCTGTGCATTCTTTGGGCTCAGGTAACTTCTTATTAGTCCCTAGTTGCTTGGCACCCGCTCGCTTGAACCGCAGCTGAGCGTTTTTGCCGTTTTCGTTTTGGTCATTTTGAACCACTTCGGTTCCCTCCGGCTTGCCGACGTTCTGGTCCACCGCAGCCGAATTGGTTGGTACCATTAGGTGCGTAATGATGTTTGGGACCCATTTTGGGCTTTTGCTCGCGCCGCCGCGACCAGAGTCGCCGGCGACGACCATCCCTTCACCGTCGTTTTGTCGGGTGAAAACAGGGACAAAGGTTTGAACGTGATTCTTTGTGGACCGTCGATCTTTAGATCTACGTCCCTGGATCGCTCGAACGCTTTGATCTGTGGACCGTTGTATCCTAGATCAACGATCCCGATTCGAGTGAACGTTCGGACCGTCCGAAAGGTTCGATCCGTGTGGACCGTTGGATCCAAGATCAACGGATCCTGTGCGGGTGAACGTTCGGACCGCCCGAACGCTCTAATCCACGTGAACCGTTGGATCCAGATCCAACGGTTGACGTTTAGGGTTTCACGGCCGCGCGCGCGCGCGCGTCAGCGCTGGGACGCGGACCGTCGGATCCAAGATCGACGCTCCTCGTTCGTCCACGTCGATTCTAATTTCTGATTTTCCCGAAAGGATTTATTTATCAACTGAAAAATGTGATAACTTGTAAAATGCATAACTAATTCATTTTAATTCCTTTTCGGGAGATTCAAATTTTGTTGGTTATGTTTTCAACTGCACTTTAATCTAAAAATGTTTCCAACCGCAGTTTAACTCCAGAAAATTGTGCTAATGAACAGTAGCATTTATGATTTATGGGGCTGAGCAAAATTGTTTTGCTCATATCTTTTGCACTAAGAATCCAAATCAATTGGTTCTTGTTGCTAAAGTCCTTAGAAATCATGCTCTTGCTACTGTAAAATTTTCAGAACTTTTGGAGAACTTTTTCTGTTGGGTCTTGGTGTTTTCTTCGTTCTTATCGGTTCTTTTTGGTTCTTTCGTTAGGTTCCGACCAGCACATTGATACCGAGAGTGATCCCCAGCAACATCTTGACCCACAACAAACAGGCAAGCAGTTTGGTCATGTTAATCCCATTATTTTTCAAGTCTAATATATTGATTTCAACTTGTATGTATGCATTGCTACTTTGTTGTTAAATTATGGTTAGTATCCTGTAGTTGCATAATCTGTAGGAATTGTTTATCCTCTACTACCATGAGCCTAGGTTATTTGCTGTGATTTGAGTTCGATGGATGGACTCTTGTCACTTAGTAGATTTCGATTTGAAATTGCTTAGAAATGCTTAGTTTCGGTAGTAATGGGCGATCATCGATTTTAGTCGATGATCTTGATCACACATTTATTTATTATTCCATTATGTCCAGCACTTATGCTTTGTTATTTTGTAAAGTCAAAATCTGAAAATAGAAAAATATTGTTTTGGACTTGGGCAAGTGGTTGGATGGTGGGTTATTGGGTTTGTGGATGTCTTGCCTAAGTCAACAAGGACCGAACATCTTGTGTCACACTCTCCAAGCACTTTTGCGTACTAACCACATGAGGGTTATATGGGACCCCTCTTGACCTAGTACTTTGGAGTGTGTTATCTCCGAGTCGCAGGAGGAGCGTTTTGTGTGAAAAAGGAATTGTGTTCTTGTGTTTGGGTGTGCGGTGGTGGAGTTTCCGGGATGGACTCTCCACCTCGAGGGGCGTCGCAGTTGTCCAAGGCTTTACCCGTGACGGGTAGTTGTCCGAGGCTGGGCCACGACCCCGACACAACGTATGGGTTTCTATCCATACGGGCGACTCGAAGTTAATACATAATATTGGAAACGTCTCGTAGGACTTAGCCGTGCCGGCATACCTAAGGAAGTGTGCTTAATAGCTTGGCAAAAGGCGGTCCGCGTGTGGGTAAAATGGTACACCTGCGAGGATAAAACTATTCGAATAGCCTCGTCCTAGGTTATGGACACGCTTGGTTAGGTTTTGCAAGAGTTAGACTACAACCTTTTTAAATTAAAATTTGGCATGGTTGGCATGAATGGGTAATTCATGCTATTGTTGTGGTGACTAACGGTTTAGTCACTTCCAGGATTGTTGTTGTTTTCTATCTACTGTTATATTGTTATCTTTTGCGCTTATTTGAACATTAAAAACAGATTTGTTAAATTGCTTTCAATCTATTACATTATTGCAAATGGAAACTTGCTTTATGCTAAAAATAAAACATCTGACCTCCACTTCAATGAGCTTGCATGTAGTATATGTACAGGTTTGTTATTCCACATGTAAGTCTTGCGAGTACATTCAAAGTACTCACCGGCTTTTGCCGGCTGCTTTTGTTTGCAGGGGAGGAAGGTGAGCCCCAAGGGCCTCACTTTTGTGAGATGTGCTGTGGTTTCGACGACTAGCTTGGCGGTCCGGTCGGTTGCCTTGTGGGTTAAAGGCACACTGATTGGCTCTTTTGTTGTAGCCATCTTATGGCACTTTTGCTTTCGCTGTTTAATTATTGTTGTCTCTTTTATTGTTGGCCGGTTGGCCTCTCTTTTGTAATGAATCGGTTTGATATTATTAATACTACATTACATTACGTGTTTCGGTTCTATGTGGATGAATGGAATTGATACACAAATGTTGTGATGAGGTGTGTATCTTGCACTGGGGAAGTATACATGTCTCGAGTCTCGGATTATCTGCTTTGTGATGCTAGGGCGAATGGATGGTTAAGCATTACAAGCGGATAAACCGGGTCTCCTGAGGTTTGGTATCGAGCCATCTTGACCGTAGTAACCCAAGTTTGGTCGTCTTTAGGATATTTTGGAAAACTTTATTTTCAAAGTATCAAATGATTTTTGAAAGCTTAAGTAAGTTCTCAGATTTTATTCCTTACCTATCTTAGCTTTCTCCTCTCATCTTACTCTAATTTGAGTTCGAAAATTGATTTTCTCCTTCCTTCAAAGGTAGTGTTATCGATTAAATGGGTTTTGGGAACCACTGAGTTTGGCAAATTGAAGTTCTTAGGGTTTTGAAGTTTCTGGACTGAAGGTTTCGGCTAGAGGCTTGGATGCGAATCGACAAAGACGCTTCAATTTCCAGACAGCAAGCTCAATGGTTTCTGATAGGACCACTGAGCTTGGCAAATTGAAGTGTGCCAGATTTTGAAGTTTCTAAAATGGAAGACTTCGGCTAGAAGCTTGGATGCAAAATCACTACAGCAACCTCAATTTCCGGACAGCAAGCTCGATGGTTTCTAATGGGGTAGAAAATGAGAGGATAATCAACTAAAACCTGTGGGAATAGAAGGGTAAGATGTGATACTAGTTAGCTATGTATCTAACACTATTTTCGCTGATTTAGCCTTGATCTTAAGTGGTATTAGATCTTACCTTGATCGTCTGATTTTTATCTTCTCAAACAATTACTCGTTCATTCAATACGAGTTAGTTGCATTGGGAAGTTGGGTTTTGGTTGGTGATTCATTACGATTTTTGGAAGTCTTTTTATAAGCTGGTTTAAGTTTATATACTTGCTGTTTTCGGCTTTCGATTAGAGTGATATTCCATTCCCCTAGTCGTTAGCTTTTTGCTTCATTTCGGCTTTGATTTTCGGGTCTAGTTTTTAACCCAAGTTTCTTGTAACAGGATGGCCGGGCGCACTCGTAGCGGCCAAGGCCAGTCAGCTGGTCCGGACGAGGATCTTCCTCCTCCTCCGACCATGGCCGAGGTCCTTCTTCAGATCGAGCGCAACCGCAGAGGAGGGGGAGGTTCTTACGGGCGTCATCGCGCAACACTTCCGCCCTTACCGGTGCTTGAGGATCCGGCAAGGGGTGGTCATCGGCCGCGTGGGAACTTGCGGAGTTTCTTCGCACTCGGCCCCACGTTCTCCGTGTCCGAGGACCGCTTTGACGCAGACGATCGCCGTCTAGTTGGTAAAGCTTCGCATAGCGCAGTGCCAGGAGCACGAGAAGGTGATGTTCGCATCGCACCAGCTAGAGGGTGCAGCTCTGTCTTGGTGGGAGAACTTTCTCGCCATGCAGCCTGACGGTCACACCGTCACAGGAGGAGTTCCGCAGACCGCCTTCCGTCAGTCACATTCCTTCCAAACCTAATGAGGTCAAGAAGAAGGAGTTCTTGTCGCTCAGACAAGGACGTTTCTCAGTCACGGAGTATCTTTACGAGTTCAACCATTTGGCTCGTTATGCTCCGGAGGAGGTGGCCACTGATGAGGCCAAGCAAGAGAAGTTCAAGGATGGTTTGTCTGAGGAGCTGCAGGACAAGCTATCCATCGTTGACTTTCCGGATTTCCAGGCCTTGGTGGACAAGGCCATCGTTGCTGAGCACGCGGGGAGAGCACTTGTGGATTCCCGCAAGCGCAAGTGGGAGGCCCACAAGTCGTATGAGCCGCTTCTTTCCGTTCCGTGTTGGGCGGTCTCGGTCCGTCCTCCGCCTTGGCACCCACTTCGTCGGCAAGACCGCCTCGTCCTTCGCAGCCGTGCCCCAATAACGTGCACTGCGAGTCGGCCGAGAGGCCTCGCGACAGCTACGGATGTCACACGCTTTACCGCAACAACAAGGGGCATTATGCAAATAACTGCCCCAAGAAGACAGGAGCAGCCCCTCGTCCTAATGGAGGACACGGGCAAGGAGGTGGTTCTTCGCAGGACCGGAAGATAGTCCCTACTACCCAAGGCGTGGGTAGTGGTCGCGTCAACCTCATCTCAGCAGAGGAGGCACAGGAGGCACCCGATGTCGTGCTGGGTACCCTTTCTGTTAACTCTTATCCTGCTACTGTTGTAATACCCCGGCCTGCTCGTAGCGTGGCCCATGTGGCCCATGAGGAGTTGTGTGGTGGGATTAGTCCCACATTGCTTGTTTCAAGTGAGTTGTAGTAGTATATAATGCCTGTTGGATCCAAACGTAGTACCTCTGGGTTAACCCTTTTACACGAAGCGAGGACGAAAGTGTAAGTGGGGTGCTATGTGTGGCGGTCCGCCCACGGTGGGTGGGCATTGAGCCGATTTTGGGTCAGGGTGTTACAAATGGTATCAGAGCATCAACCTTCGCTGCACGGGCGCGTGCGGGACAGGGGCGCGGGCATATGGCGCATGGCACATGTGGGCCCGGAGTGGACACATGGCATGGCATATGTGCCGAGACTTTGCACGGACGTGTGTCGAGGGGTGGTTCAGGTATTTGCCGCGTATGCGGTATCTTTGTCGAGGGCGCCACTTAAGAGGGGTGAATGTAATACCCTACTGCCAGTGGCGTGGCCCATGTGGCCCATGAGGAGTTGTGTGGTGGGATTAGTCCCACATTGCTTGTTTCAAGTGAGTTGTAGTAGTATATAATGCCTGTTGGATCCAAACGTAGTACCTCTGGGTTAACCCTTTTACACGAAGCGAGGACGAAAGTGTAAGTGGGGTGCTATGTGTGGCCGGGTCCGCCCCACGGTGGGCTGGGCATTGAGCCGATTTTGGGTCAGGGTGTTACAACTGTTTTGTTTGATTCAGGAGCATCTCATTCTTTTGTTTCTGAGTCTTTTGCTGCTATTAGTGAGCTCCTCTTTACTCCATTGTTGGTCCCGTTGCTCATTCGCTCTCCCGGTTCGGAGTTGAGAGTCGAATCGAGTGTAAGGATGTTCGATTGAGATCGAGGGAGTGAGATTCTTCGCGAATCTTGTTCTCCTCCATTCAGCAAGTTTAGATGTAATTCTTGGTATGGATTGGTTGTCTCAGCATAAGGGACAAATCGATTGCGCCAAGAAGTGTGTCTCCCTATCTAGTCTTTCGTGGCGGCTTAGCTTTCGCTACCGGTCGCTAGGTCCGCATCTCTTCGCGCTCGAAGCGAAGCCCGCTCTAGATATTAATGAAGTCCCAACGGTTCGTGACTTCATTGATGTCTTTCCTGAAGATCTTCCAGGGATGCCACCAGTTCGAGACCTAGAGTTCGTCATTGAGTTGGTTCCCGGTACTGCCCCGATTTCAAAGAGGCATTATCGTATGCCACCCAACGAGTTGGTGGAGTTGAAGAAGCAACTGAGCGAGCTGCAAGAAAAAGGTTTCATACGCCCTAGCTCGTCTCCGTGGGGTTGTCCTGCAATCTTCGTAAAGAAGAAGGATAATACCTTGCGCATGTGCGTAGATTACCGTCCGCTTAATGAGGTAACGGTAAAGAACAAGTATCCTTTGCCCCGCATTAATGATCTCTTTGATCAATTAACTGGAGCTCGAGTGTTCTCCAAGATTGATTTGAGAGTGGGATATCATCAAGTTTGGATACGACCTGAAGATATTTCAAAGACGGCGTTCTCTACTCGCTACAGCTTGTATGAGTACACCGTCATGTCATTTGGCTTAACCAATGCTCCCGCCTTGTTCATGAACCTCATGAATTCAGTATTCATGGAGTATTTGGATAAGTTTGTCGTGGTCTTCATCGATGATATTCTTATCTATTCTAAGAACGATGAGGAACATGATGAGCATCTGAGGCTTGTGTTAGGCAAGCTTCGTGAGCACCAGCTGTATGCGAAGTTCAGCAAGTGCGCGTTCTGGTTGAAGGAAGTGGCCTTCTTGGGTCATGTTCTTTCAGCAGGGGGCGTAGCCATTGATCCTAGCAAGGTCAGCGATGTTCTTTCATGGGTTCAGCCTACTTCGGTAACTGAAGTGCGGAGTTTTCTCGGTTTAGCGGGATATTATCGCCGTTTTATCGAGAACTTCTCCAAGATCGCGAAGCCGATGACGGAGTTGCTCAAGAAGGACAAGAAGTTCTTATGGTCCGATGCTTGTGAGGAAAGCTTCCAAGTACTTAAGAAGCGTTTGACCACCGCTCCGCCCCTCGTTCTTCCGACATCCATCAAAGCTTCGATATCTTTTGCGATGCTTCTCGTCGAGGACTCGGTTGTGTCCTTATGCAAGAAGGCAAGGTAGTGGCCTATGCATCAAGGCAATTGAGACCTCATGAACTCAACTATCCTACCCACGACTTGGAATTAGCTGCGGTGATTCATGCACTTAAGATTTGGCGACATTACCTAATCGGTAATCGTTGTGAAGTGTATTCGGATCACAAAAGCCTAAAGTATTTGTTCACCCAACCAGATCTGAACCTTAGGCAAAAGAGATGGTTGGAATTAATCAAGGACTATGACATGGGTATTCACTATCAGCCGGGCAAGGCTAATGTCGTTGCCGATGCGCTCAGTCGCAAAGCGCATTGCAATGCCTTGTTGCTTCAGGAATGTCAACCCACTCTTCTGGAGGAATTTCAGCGTCTCAACTTGGGATTGGTTGAGCATGGTTCCCTCGCTGCCTTGGTTGTGCAACCAACCTTGGTGGATCGGATCCAGATTGCTCAGCAATCAGATGTTGGGGTAAACCGCATCAAGGAAAATGTCAAGAACGGTACAGCCAAGTGCTTCTCCAAGGATGAGCACGGTGTGGTAAGGTTCGGGCAACGCCTTGTGGTTCCAAAGGACATGGAATTGCGGAATTTGATTCTCCGCGAAGCCCATGATTCGCCTTTGTCTATTCATCCCGAGGCCACAAAGATGTATCAAGATCTCCGTCAGGGATTTTGGTGGACCCGAATGAAGCGGGAAATTGCAAAGTTCGTTACCGAGTGCGACGTGTGTCGTCGTGTCAAGGCCGAGCATCAGCGTCGCCAGATCGCCTTGACCTTTGCCAATTCCCGAGTGGAAGTGGGATTCGATCGGGATGGATTTTATCACCGGTCTGCCTCGCACCTCTAAGGGCAAGGATTCCATCTGGGTTGTCATTGATCGATTGACGAAAGTAGCCCATTTTCTGCCAGTACGGACCAACCTTAGTGTGAGTCTACTAGCGGACCTCTATATTTCCCGTATCGTCTGCTTGCATGGTGTACCGAAGATGATCGTTTCGGATCGCGGTGTGCTTTTCACCGCCAGGTTCTGGAAGTGTTTGCAAGAGGCTATGGGAACCCGTCTCACCTTTAGCACAGCATATCACCCCCAAACTGATGGTCAGACCGAAAGGGTCAACCAAGTGTTGGAAGACATGCTTCGTGCTTGTGTCCTCTCCTATGGGAAGAATTGGGAGAAATGCTTGCCATTCGCCGAGTTTTCTTATAACAACAGCTTTCAGCCGCCTCAAGATGGCACCTTTCGAGGCCTTATACGGAGAAAGTGCGAACCCGTTGAATTGGTCTGAGACCGGCGAAAGACCATTCTTTGGCCCGGACTCGATCAATGAGGCCGAGAGTCAAGTCCAGCTTATTCGTGATCGCTTGCGCACAGCTCAATCCAGACAAAAGAGCTATGCGGATCGCCGTCGTCGCGAGTTGAGCTTTGAGCCCAATGACTTTGTGTATCTCAAGGTCTCTCCTTTGAAGGGCCATCAGCGTTTCGGCGTCAAGGGCAAGTTAGCTCCTCGATATGTCGGTCCTTACCGTGTTATCGAGAAGAAAGGGGCTGTTGCCTATAAGTTGGAATTGCCAGCTGCACTCGAGGGGGTACATGATGTTTTCCATGTGTCCCAATTAAAGAAGTGCCTCCGTGTTCCAACTGAGGAAGCTCCGTTGGAAACTCTTGATGTTCAGGAGGATTTGACCTACAAGGAGCACCCTGTTCGCATCCTTGAAGAGGCTGAACGAAGAACGAGGAATCGTGCCATCAAGTTCCTTAAAGTTCAGTGGTCAAATCATTCTGAAGATGAAGCCACTTGGGAAAGGGAAGATCGTCTGCGTGCAGACTACCCCTCTTTCTTTACCGAGTAAGCCAAATCTCGGGGCGAGATTTTTGTAAGGGGGGGAGGTTTTGTAACATCCCAAATATGGGTTTGTGTTTCAAATGTAATAAAATCAGAAGAAATTAAAACTTTTCTTGCATCTTGAAGCCTTGGTCATTTTTGGTAATTCTTTTCAAAAGAATTATGGAAAATCCCATTTAAATTCCCTTTTGACTCTAATCAAAAACCCTCCTTGGCAAAGGTCTTTTGCCAAACCTTTGGAAATCTTTTACCTGAGTTCTAGGGAGGCTTGGCAACACCTCTGAATTATCTCATGATTTTTAGAAATTATTTGATAATTTTGGAGGCAAGTCAAACTGGTCAAACCCTATTTTCCCCTCTTCTGGAATTTCTGGAGAATAATTCAGTTCATGAAAATCTCTGGAAATTTTATGGGAGGTTCCTCCTTCTGCCAGCAAGCTCCAGTTAAAATTTCATAAATTTTGGAGTTTGTTTGCTACCCCAATTAATTCCTCATAAATCGCTTATTCAAATTCAAACCCTAACCGGTTTTCACTGCTCCTCGTTCGGATCGACTCGGGCTCAAGCCACTTGATTTGGTTCATCAACTAAACACACCGCTCGGCCGTTGAGGCGCGAGTGTGGTGAATCGTTGGATCGGCATCGAACGCCCACGTTCGCAGAACGTTCGGACCATCCGGCGTGCGATCCATTTGAACCGTTGGATTCTAAATCGAGGGTCCACAATCGCGTGAACGTTCGGACTATCCGAACGCCTCGCAACGTGAACCGTGGATCCAAATCAACGGCCCGAGATCAAGCGCGATCGAATCGTTATAATCAACCCGTTCTAATTTAGCCGTCCGATTAAATCCAACGGTGTCCTCTTTAGTCCTCCTCGCTCGCGCCGGCCAAAGTCAACATGGTGGCGTGCACAAGACACTTCGGCAGAGCGGGTCACCTCAAGCTTTCGCCAGCGGCTCTTCCGCATTTATTGCTCCCGTCCGCCACCTCCATAGTCGCCGTCTCCATCGCCTTTACCGCCCCCTTCGTCGCTCTCGTGAGCCTCGGCCTGATGCTTCCCCATTTTTAATGCCGTTGCTCCCCTCTTGCTCCTTCGGCTATAAGACTCCTCCAGTGGCTTCCTTAGCTTCTTTCGAACACCCTTGAGCTGCAGAGCCACTGTTAGTGCATTGCTAGAGCTCCATTTCAAAAATTTGTTCTCGGTCGCCATTGCTGCCATTGCCGAGCTTCAGAGTTTGCAGCGAAAGTGGTGCTCCGGTCTTTCTCACTCAAATTCCTGGCTGCCTTAGCTTCCTCTCCTCTCTGTGAGCAATAGCCCTCACTCAATTTTTCGTTTGTTTGCAGAGAGCAGATCAATTTCGGATTTCCCTCTTTCCGGCCGAAATCTTCATTTTCTTCACCCGAGCCGATTCGACCTTCCTCTGTGCATTCTTTGGGCTCAGGTAACTTCTTATTAGTCCCTAGTTGCTTGGCACCCGCTCCCTTGAACCGCAGCTGAGCGTTTTTGCCCTTTTTGTTTTGGTCATTTTGAACCACTTCGGTTCCCTCCGGCTTGCCGACGTTCTGGTCCACCGCAGCCGAATTCGTTGGTACCATTAGGTGCGCAATGATGTTTGGGACCCATTTTGGGCTTTTGCTCGCGCCGCCGCGACCAGAGTCGCCGGCGACGACCATCCCTTCACCGTCGTTTTGTCGGGTGAAAACAGGGACAAAGGTTTGAACGTGATTCTTTGTGGACCGTCGATCTTTAGATCTACGTCCCTGGATCGCTCGAACGCTTTGATCTGTGGACCGTTGTACCCTAGATCAACGATCCCGATTCGAGTGAACGTTCGGACCGTCCGAAAGGTTCGATCCGTGTGGACCGTTGGATCCAAGATCAACGGATCCTGTGCGGGTGAACGTTCGGACCGCCCGAACGCTCTAATCCACGTGAACCGTTGGATCCAGATCCAACGGTTGGCGTTAGGGTTTCAGCGCGCACAAGGCGTCGTCATTGGGGCGCGACCGTCGATCCAAGATCGACGCTCCTCGTTCGTCCACGTCGATTCTAATTTCTGATTTTCCCGAAAGGATTTATTTATCAACTGAAAAATGTGATAACTTGTAAAATACATAACTAATTCATTTTAATTCCTTTTTGGGAGATTCAAATTTTGTTGGTTATGTTTTCAACTGCACTTTAATCTAAAAATGTTTCCAACCTCAGTTTAACTCCAGAAAATTGTGCTAATGAACAGTAGCATTTATGATTTATGGGGCTGAGCAAAATTGTTTTGCTCATATCTTTTGCATTAAGAATCCAAATCAATTGGTTCTTGTTGATAAAGTCCTTAGAAATCATGCTCTTGCTACTGTAAAATTTTCAGAACTTTTGGAGAACTTTTTCTGTTGTGTCTTGGTGTTTTCTTCGTTCTTATCGGTTCTTTTTGGTTCTTTCGTTAGGTTCCGACCAGCACATTGATACCGAGAGTGATCCCCAGTAACATCTTGACCCACAACAAACAGGCAAGCAGTTTGGTCATGTTAATCCCATTATTTTTCAAGTCTAATATATTGATTTCAACTTGTATGTATACATTGCTACTTTGTTGTTAAATTATGGTTAGTATCCTGTAGTTGCATAATCTGTAGGAATTGTTTATCCTCTACTACCATGAGCCTAGGTTATTTGCTGTGATTTGAGTTCGATGGATGGACTCTTGTCACTTAGTAGATTTCGATTTGAAATTGCTTAGAAATGCTTAGTTTCGGTAGTAATGGGCGATCATCGATTTTAGTCGATGATCTTGATCACACATTTATTTATTATTCTATTATGTCCAGCACTTATGCTTTGTTATTTTGTAAAGTCAAAATCTAAAAATGGAAAAATATTGTTTTGGACTTGGGCAAGTGGTTGGATGGTGGGTTATTGGGTTTGTGGATGTCTTGCCTAAGTCAACAAGGACCGAACATCTTGTGTCACACTCTCCAAGCACTTTTGCGTACTAACCACATGAGGGTAATATGGGACCCCTCTTGACCTAGTACTTTGGAGTGTGTTATCTCCGAGTCGCAGGAGGAGCGTTGTGTGTGTTGTGTGAAAAAGGAATTGTGTTCTTGTGTTTGGGTGTGCGGTGGTGGAGTTTCCGGGATGGACTCTCCACCTCGAGGGGCGTCGCAGTTGTCCAAGGCTTTACCCGTGACGGGTAGTTGTCCGAGGCTGGGCCACGACCCCGACACAACGTATGGGTTTCTATCCATACGGGCGACTCGAAGTTAATACATAATATTGGAAACGTCTCGTAGGACTTAGCCGTGCCGGCATACCTAAGGAAGTGTGCTTAATAGCTTGGCAAAAAGGCGGTCTGGCGTGTGGGTAAAATGGTACACCCTGCAGGGATAAAACTATTCGAATAGCCTCGTCCTAGGTTATGGACACGCTTGGTTAGGTTTTGCAAGAGTTAGACTACAACCTTTTAAATTAAAATTTGACATGGTTGGCATGAATGGGTAATTCATGCTATTGTTGTGGTGACTAACGGTTTAGTCACTTCCAGGATTGTTGTTGTTTTCTATCTATGTTATATTGTTGTCTTTTGCGCTTATTTGAACATTAAAACAGATTTGTTAAATTGCTTTCAATCTATTACATTATTGCAAATGGAAACTTGCTTTATGCTAAAAATAAAACATCTGACCTCCACTTCAATGAGCTTGCATGTAGTATATGTACAGGTTTGTTATTCCACATGTAAGTCTTGCAGTACATTCAAAGTACTCACCGGCTTTTGCCACGCTTTTGTTTCGGGGAGGAAGGTGAGCCCCAAGGGCCTCACTTTTGTGAGATGTCTTGTGGTTTCGACAACTAGCTTGGCGGTCCGGTCGGTTGCCTTGTGGGTTAAAGGCACACTGGTTGGCTCTTTTGTTGTAGCCATCTTATGGCACTTTTGCTTCCGCTGTTTAATTATTGTTGTCTCTTTTATTGTTGGCCGGTTGGCCTCTCTTTTGTAATGAATCGGTTTGATATTATTAATACTTACATTACATTACGTGTTTGGTTCTATGTAGATGAATGGAATTGATACACAAATGTTGTGATGAGGTGTGTATACTGCACTCTGGGAAGTATACATGTCTCGAGTCTCGGATTATCTGCTTTGTGATGCTAGGGCCGAATGGATGGTTAAGCATTACAAGCCGGATAAACCGGGGTCTCACAGTAAGGTCGTGCAAGAACTAGACTACAACCTTTTAAATTAAAATTTGACATGGTTGGCACGAATGGGTAATTCATGCTATTGTTGTGGTGACTAATGGTTTAGTCACTTCCAGGATTGTTGTTATCATCTATCTACTGTTATATTGTTGTCATTTACGGTTATTTGAACATTAAAAACAGGTTTATCAACTTGCTTTTAAATGTACTACATTATTGCAAATAAAGATTGCTTTGTGCTGAAAATGAAACATACAGCCTCCACTTAAATAAGCTTGCATGTAGCATATGTATAGATCTGTTATCCTACACGTAAGTCTTGCGGAGTACAATTTTTGTACTCATTTGCTTTGCTTAACTATTTGTTGCAGAGGAGGAAGGTGAGCCCCAAGGGCCTCACTTTGGCGAAATGTGTTGCGGGTTCGACGACTAGCTTGGCGGTCCGGTCGGTTGCCTTGTGGGTTAAAGGCACACTGATTGGCTCTTTTGGTTATGGCCATCTTATGGCACTTTTGCTTCCGCTGTTCAATTCTTGTATTTATATGTAATTTGGCCGGTTGGCCTCCCTTTTGTAATAACTATCCTTTAATTATTTTACTTCTAGTTTGTTGTTGTGCTTCGGTTCTATGTGAATGGATGGAATTGATGCATGAATTTTGTAAAGGGGTATGTATACTGCACTTCTGGGAAGTATACATGTCTCGAGTCTCAGGTTATCTGATTTGTGATGCTAGGACCAAGTGGATGGTTAAGCATTACAAGCCCGATAATCCGGGGTCTCACAAAGTTTGGTATCAGAGCCATACTTACCGTAGTAACCCAAGCTTGGTCGTCTTTTACGATACTTTGGAAAACCTTATTTTCAAAGTATAAAATGTTTTATGAAAGCTTAAGTAAATCTCAGATTTTACTCCTTACCTATCTTAGCTTTCTCCTCTCATCTTACTCTAATTTGAGTTTTAAAAATTGTTTATCTCTCCTTTCTCAAAGATAGTTGTTATCATTTAATTGGGTTTTGGGAACTAATGAGTTTGGCAAATTGAAGTTGTGGCTGCCCTCTACAAGGTTTTGAAGTTTCTAGAATGGATAAATTTCGACTAGGAGCTTGGATGCAAAACCTGGACAGCGATCTCTCAATTTCCGGACAGCAAGCTCAAAAGTTCTAAACAGGGTAGAAAATGAAAGTTTAATCACCTAAAACTTGTGGGAATAGAAGGGTAAGATGTGATACTAGTTAGCTATGTATCTAACACTAATTTCGCTGATTTAACCTTGCTCTTTAGTGGTATTAGATCTTACGTTATATTCTGATTTTTATCTTCTCAATCAATTACTTGTTCATTCAATACGGGTTAGTTGTGTGTCGCACGCCCTCCGGAAGGATTAACTCTAGAGCAGGGAGTGCAAATGATGCGTGCTATTGCACAAGAACTATAGGAGGCGACGGAGAATATTTTCACTCGATTGCCCGCTGTGCTTTCCCAAATGGACTCACACCTAAATGGGTCCTCGATTGGACGCCGAAGGAAAAATTGGAATTATGGTGCTTCTGGCCATTATATTCAAGGCCAAGGTGAGCACGATACCCGTTTTTTGGGATGTGATAGATGTCTTAGATCTCCTGCTGGTCAAAATAATCATCGCAATGTACGACAATGTGTTGAACCTTATGCAGGTTGCAAGGCTTTCTCTCTTGGACTCAGGGATGTTACTTGACTAGAGAAGTTCAAGCCAGGAAATACAGAAAGCTTTGACAGAACACAAAACCCGTCAGAGTTCCTCTAAGTCTATACTACCGCCATTCAGGCTGTTGGAGGTGATGATAAGGTAATGGTTTAATTATTTGCCTACAGTTCTAAAGGGTTCAGCCAGGACTTGGTTCTTCAACCAGCCTGAGGGATCCATACATAACTGGGAGATGCTTTATAATACATTGCAAATTAACTTTAAAAGTTGTTATGCAAAACCATAGAAGGAAGATGATTTGCACCGGCTTTGCCAAACCACCGACAAAAATTTACGACAATTTGTAAAGCATTTCACAAAAGTCCGTAATACTATCCCAAATATTTCTGATGATTCTGTGATTCGAGCTTTTAAACAGGCGGTGAGGTATCGAAGGTTTATAGAGGACCTCAATATCAACCCACCTAGGTCTATGTTAGAACTCTTCGACATGGCCGATCGGTACTCTGATGCCAATGAGGCAGTGGAGTGGAACCGAATGGTGGACAAAGGGATCACCCCTCCTCAGCCAGGCCTCAGGGATGTCAAAGAAAAGAAATCCAAGAGGTCCGAAGGCTCCACGAGCAACAAGGGAAAACTCATAAAGAAGGAGAAGGGGAGGTCCAAGCAGTTCACCAGAGAGGTCGTAGCAATTGACCAACGACCACCCTACGATAAAAACAAAGATCCTTGGACCAAAAAGAGGCAAGGAGGTCGTTCAAACGACCATACTACCCCACAATCTGTGAATATGTCTAGGAGTAATGAGCGTTGGTGCCCGTTGCATAAAGTTCCTGGTCATGACCTCCGCAATTGTCGTACTTGGCAGAAGCAAATGGAGGAATATTATAATATGAAAGGGCCAATACCTATCCCACTAGAAGATAGCGGACCACCAATGATCCAAAACAACGACAAAGATACAGAGATGGCATTTCAAAGGACGGATCACCACGTCAATGTCATTTATGGGGGTTCAGCCGCTTACACCTCCAAGCAGCAATACAAGGTGGCATGGAGGGACGTCAACAACGTTGAGATCCCACTTGGTCGTCCAGAATACCTCAAGTGGTCAAATACCTCGCTGACCTTCACTAAAGAGGATGTCCCTAAAGGTATGTCTACTTCGCATAAATTATCATTAATAGTTTCTCCTACCATAAGTAATTGTAGAGTAGGGAGAATATTAGTAGATAGTGGTAGTTCGTTAGACCTGTTATTTATTAATACCTTAGATGAGATGCAAATTCCTCGTTCTAAGATTAAACCAATGACAAGTCCCTTCTATATGATAGTGCAAGTGGTGTTACCAGTAACCTTTGATACAACTACCAATTTTCGAACTAAATTGATCACTTTCAAAGTGGTTGATTTTGAGTCTGCCTATAATGCAATTTTGGGAAGACCATCTCTAAGAAAGTTCATGGCAGCTACACACCATGTCTACCAGAAGATCAAGATCCCTAGGCCAAAGGGCGTAATTGTGGTGCAAGGTGACCAGGCTGTTGCACTTTCATGTGATCGTAGTCGCTAGAACTTGTCAATTAGTTACATCTAAAAGATCTTACTTTAGAGGATAAATAGGAAAGTGTAATACCTCATTTATCCAGCTAGGTTGTATCGTTTCAATTATCTGAGAATTTTATTCGAAAACGAGATTTACAACTTTCCGGAATCGAATCGGTAAAAAGAAAGAAGTCGGAGGGAGTAAAAGAAACCTCTTTAACGGATTTTCCAAACAGCGGGGAGTAATTGTATTTTCGTCAACTTTGGGCGCGAGCCACGGCCAGTGGCCCAAGAGGGGCCGGCCGGCCCATGTAGGGGCCGGCCAAAAAGGGGGGGCACCACTTCCCCCAAACCCTAGCCGCCCCTATCTCCTCCCCTCCCCCTTGGCCGCCTCCTCCCTCCCCCAAGCCGGCCTCCTTGCTGCTCCATGGCGCCTCCTCGCGGTGATGGTGCTATCCCCGGTGATCCCCGTCGCTCCTCCTCAAGGGCCCCTCCATCATCTCCATTCCCCGCCGCCGTCGACGTCGTTCGTCGTCATCGGGTGGCCGTTCTTTGGAGAAAGAAGGGAGGAGAAGAGAGGAGGATCTTCGGGCAGCGGATCATAGTCGTTCTACGGGTCTTCAAGGGTAACGAAGGTTCCGATTCGCTGTTTGTATTAGTTTTGTTGCTCTTTTGTTCGTTTGATTTGGTTTAGTCTGCGAATCCAGATCGGTCCAGTTTAGAGCAGTAGGTTGCACGGCAGATTGAAGGCCTTTAGAGGCCGAATCTCAGGTCGATGTCTTCTGGAGATATGATCCTGGTCTCATTAGCTTTCTTTTGGCACCTGGATCACGAATTTTCACACAGTAGATTAAAAGTTATGACTGTTTTACTACGTGCTGGTCTGTCTGTCTGAAATGTTGGGTATAGTCGGTTGCACCTAGGTTTTGATCTAGTTAGAGTCAGAATCAGGTCGGCCACCCAACTAGGTTTATGAAGATAATTTCACCATCTTTCCAGGCGGATAAAAATCACTTTATTTGGATCAGTGGTTTAAAAGTTAGAGCCTTTTCTTTAGGGCTGTTCTGAATTCTGGACAGACTGCAGTTATAGTTTTTCATTGGATGGTTAGACCTCTGTTTTGGCCGAATTAGAGTTTACCATCAGCTAGAGTTTCGTAGCCTGTTACGTTAAGAAAATCTGGGCACTGGTTTCGTGTCGTTTCGAGTTCCAGATAATTAAATATGCTTTTTCTTGTACCGCTGCTCATAAGGGCTGAAATCTGGCAGAATAGTTTATTTTCAATTTGGGTCTATGCGGTATATTGAATAGTCCGGGGTTATTGTAGAACATCGGTAGCAGTGTTATATCGTTGTTCTTATTTTGGGAACATGCTTGTGTAGGCGGTGAGACATCCCGTGTGGGAACACCTCCGTTGCCTGCTAAAGAGTCACTACGCAAAAGGCAAGTACTGTATGCATAATGATATGTTGTTTACATGAATGTTTTGTGCCTTGTTCATGATGTTGATATACTGCAAGTACCTTGTATACTATGTTTGATGCAAAAATGTGATGTGTGAGTGAATGATTATATTTGTTCGTATTTGTAGATGAATGCCATGTGTTTCTTTTCAATTATGAGTACTATTCAATATTGCCATGGGATCACATCATGACATGCATAAATTACATTTGTAAGACCCATCAATTCCAGTATGGGCATTTGAAAATCCCATCAATTCCAGAATGGGTACATGAGTCCACCATTCCAATGTGGGCCATGTTACATGAGTCCACCATTCCAATGTGGGCCATGTTACGTGAGTCCACCATTCCAATGTGGGCCACGTTGGACGGTCGTATGAAACGTTCTTCATACGATTACTTTAAGTGAACACCGACGGGTGTTTCACTCGCTATCTGCGTATATCTTTGCAATATGTCCAATTCCTTCAATGCATCATTCCACTTCATCCATTCATAAATTCGTTTCCAGTAAATGTTCAAATGATGATTGTGATATATTGCTCATGGAATGTTTGATTGTTACCTACAGTTACTTGCTGAGTCTTTGGCTCATTCTTGCTTTATTGTCTTATTTAGGTAAATGACAAGGAAGAATGATCTTGTGGAGGGTAGTTCATCACGTTGCACTCACTATCATATATCTAACAATTTGAGGACTTTCATTGTCGTTAGTTATGATTTGTGTTGCATTGTAATAAGCCATCATGGCCTTGTTTACCATATCTTTCTGAATTGTTTACTTCCATTTCGTTGATTAAGACTTGAGGATGAATACTTGTTTCCATATATTCTTAATACTTGCTTCATCTTATCATGCGATTTGATGTTATTCATTTGAAGAGTAGTGATTGTTGGTGACATCTTGACTTCCTTATAGTCAGGGTGTTACAGTTGGTATCAGAGCGGGCTTTAGGTCCGTGGTAAATAAGTTATTAAAATGACACACTGTGCACAGTAGGTGGGGTTTGGGAAATCCATTGTTTCCGCATTTCTAGTGATGTTGTTCATTATGTTGTATGTTATAGAATTGCTTCTGTACTATCTTTCTTGTTATTAATCTATAAAGTGATGTGATATACTATATATCTATGAATTATTCTATGATTGTCATGAGATGATCCTATATATTCATAATTGATTGCCTTAGTTATGCGTAACGGTAGCGGACGTCGATCAACTGAGTTCGTGGTTGTCATCCTGGGTTTTGCCAGGCTACACCACTATTCGTATTGCAATAGTAGAGAAGTTCTTACCCCTGTTCCATAGTTCTGTGTTGAGCCTGAGCTCATTGATGAAGTTTTTGTCCTTCTCAAGTTTGTATCTGGTTTTCTGGTTTTAGTTTCTGATAGTTCGTGAATTTCTTTTGAATGGAGGGTTATAATGCAGTTGGCAATCTCTAGTAGATTTCTGATCGTTCTTTGAAACAATTATTGTTCTTTCAACTATTGTGACATTTCTGCTCCACGTGAGCGTAGTTAATTTGCAAGATTTACCTTTTCACGGAAGTTCTGTTTTACCCCTGTTGGAAAATTCAACCCGTGTTAAGCTTGAGGTTTGGGCATTGGCGATTTCTTTTGCAAGTTCTTTATCAAGTGCACAATGATCTTGCATATTTCTTTTGGGATGCTTTAGGCAGAGGTTCTCTTCTTTGATTTCTGATTTTGACAAATTCTTGTCCGGTGGTAGTTGATGAATTTCTCTTAGGTTCATGATTCATGGTAGTGATGAGATCCAATAGGTCTTTAATGGTTCTATAAAAATATTATTATTTTTTCAGGTGTTGAATTTCTTTTATTTTAAATGATCTTCGACAGTTGGCAATATTGATATTTCTATGTTTGTTCCTTCGTTCTCATTGGAAAATAGCGACTCGTTTACTCGTTTGATAGTTTGTATAATGAGAGTTTTCTGTTGCAAGTTCATTAACACGAGGAAGCATTGGCTCCATGTATTTCTTTTGGATCATTCCGCGTCTTGAAGTTTAACGCATCTCTTGTCTGAGGATTAGTGTTAAAACTTTGGGGTGCCTTGTGGTGATTAAGTTGGAGATGGTAATCAAACAAACTGGTTGGCTACGGGTTCCTATTGTTCCCTAGATGTTTTTCAAAACAATTCTTGTCTTTCTGATTGTTGAGCTTTCTTTGCTACTTGTACACGATATTATTGACAAGATCATTCTTTTTGTAAGAGTCCTATCTCTCTTGTTGTTTAAGGGGACCTGATTAACCGTTTGGTATGTTGATAACGGGAATTATCTTCTACTAAGTTTATTGAAGAAATTTCGACTCAGTTCAATTCTTTTGGAGTAGTTGGAGTGTTGGAGTTTATAACCTCCCTTTGAAAAGGAAAAGTGTCGCGACCTCTTTCTAATGTTTTGTGGTGTTGTGTGAGAGGTTTGTCTCAGCTTTGTGGCATTCGTACTAGGTTCCTTTTCGAGAACAAGTTGTTATTACAACTCCATTTGATCTTTGAAAATTTCTATAACCCGATTTGTCATGTTTCCTTTAGAAGGTTTATTGATATGATCGATAATGTGAGAATAAGGTTGATTCTTTTATAGAGAAAGAAGTTTAACCACCTTTCTTGATGTTTCCAAAATGATTCAATTTTGAGTTTTGTGTTCATGACCTACTGGAGGTCCAAGTTTATTATGATAAACGAAGTTTGCCGCGTAAACGATTTGTTGCAAAGTTATAATGGTTCTTCCATGATGCGGCGTTTTGATCTTGAATGCTCGTTGTTCTTATCTGTAAAGATCCGACATTCTCTTCTTGCGAGGCTTATGTTTTCAATTGTGGACTCCACCTATGTTCAATGAGTTCATTGCCTAATTGGTTTTCCCCTTGGTTCTGTGTTCATTACGAGTGGTAAGTGATTTCCCAGTTGGTGAAAAGCGTTTTCACGTGCCTCTTCTTTTGAGATGTATTCAACCCATTTTTTTCGCGTTGGTCTTTCAAAATGTTTTCTAAATGTGGTTGTGAGCTTGATGTTATTACTTGTAGTAAATTGATCGCCTTTGGTGACATCGTTCAAATAAGAATATTTCAAGTTTAGCTTTCACGGTACCATGGAGCTCGTGAATCAACTGGTAACTGAAATTATTTTGGGTAACTAGAGGAATTGGATTAACCTATTGTTTCTTAAAGATTTCGTGTGATTTAGTCCGAAAGGCTCCTTGGTTTGAGTTCGCAAAGTGAGGTTGCAATAAAAGAATATTTTCGTTGATCCCTTCGAGACGAAGTTAATCCGTTTGTTTTCCGTGAAATCCTGTAAAGGGAAATGTTTCGAGTTTTGTGGCTGAGAACATTTGGATCTCGTGTTTCCCAAGTAGATGAACTGTTTCGAGCAAGTTGTCCTGTTGAAGGATCTTATCGATTCTTAATTAAATCTTGTGGTTATTTGAAGCGTCCCTAAATTTGTTGCTCTTTCCGCTCAAGAGATGACGAATTTCAAACGTAATATCTTTCTTTCGTGTCATTTGTTTTTGCTATCCTCTTTTGAGGTGTGTGCCTCCAATTATGAACTCAGCTTTCGTTTTTCAAGATCACCTTTATCGAAATATTTCTTTTGGTTTCTGCTTTCGCCGTGATGAGCAACGTCTTTCTGTGTGAATAAACTTATCTTTGTTCGCCTCTTCCTTTTGAGAAAGGATCACGGTTTTGGGTTGCAAAGTGTTTGCAAAGGCTAAGTTTGGCAACTGGTTGGTGGTAGATGAGTAATCGTAGCGGTGATATTTTGGTACCAAGTTACTGGAGGAGTAGTAGAATGTAGAATGGTTTTGATCTGTATCTCTTGGGAAAAAAAATTAATTCACATGGAATGCTTGGTTTCGAAGTAAGTCTGAAAAGTGTTTCGACTGAGTAGAACCTATGGTATAGTGAAACTTCATAACTTCAGTTCATGATTGAATGGTCGGTGATTATCGAAAGTATGGAAACCTTGATTACTTCTATAAAGCAACGCAATTGGATAATGATGCGAGATTAGGCGAGAAATTTCTAAGTATGCAAGTGAGTGAGTACGTTAGAATTGGGGAAAATGTTGGAGAGTCAATCCATTGATTTCCCTATGTGTTATAATTGAAATTTGTGGTAGAGATCTTGGAGGTTAAGTTTGGGTTTGCATTGTTATGCTAGACCATTGGTTACACGATGATTGTGCGTAGAGGAAGTGGGATAATAGAGTTTCCTGAGCCATGAATGGTCTTTGATAGAATTCTTCTGATGTAGTACATGTTCGTGCGTGCTAAGGATCTTGAATTGTTGTTATTGGAAATTGAAGATAATGTGATTGCGTGGTGCCTACTATTGTGGTGTTATGGACGCTTTCAATCAAATCGATTCTGTATTACCTAGTGAAGGACCGAAATGGCAACAGAGGGGGGGGGGGTGAATGGTGCCTTAAAATTAAGAGCTCCCCTTTTAATGTATTTAAACAAGATCTACAAAACCCTCTCAAGATGAGTAACACAAAATCAGAGAACTAAAACAGGTTTCATTATGTTTAAATAAGACCTACAAAATCGGAAGATCCGATTCTACCCGAAACGATTTCCGCACCGGTAGTTCGGGGTAAGTCGCGGAAGTTCCGCTTGATAGTTCCGCTTCGGTAGTTCGCTTTGGACAATCGGAAGTTCGATTGTCTGACCAAGAACAGATCGCTCGGGTTTTTCCCAAAAATCCAAAGTGCTAAATCTTGAATGCTCTTCTCTGGTCAAGTTTCACAGGACATCATCCTAAGCATCATCTTGACCTCAAGGAGAAGAGTCGCAAACAAAGATTCAACAAACAAGCTAAAATCGGTTTCTTGAAGAAAGGGCAAGAAAGACCAAAACCCACGATAGACAAGATTCTCGATTCTTAGTTCATGAAACTTTGAGGATGCATTAGCAATATTAAAGCGACTCTAGATATCAAGTTTCAAGCTATTTCATAGGGCGAATCGAAAGATGCATCAAAACCTAAATATTCAACAAGAGCAGAAGGGAATAAGAGAGGCATAAACGAGTAATCAAAACTTGAGTTTCATTGATAGAATCAAGAGATTACGAGAGGAAACACAGAGGAATGATTACAAAGATTTTCATTCATCCTCTCAACTCAACAAACTCTCAAAAGCAAACCAAACCCTTTTTCTAAGGCTAACCTAATTTTCTCTCAAAGGTCTAACCCTAACTCCGGGTTCTCCCTATTTATAGCCTTTGCTAATGGGCCTCCAACCCATTAAGCCCGCTACACCGAACGGAACCGCCTCCACTTTTGCGCTTTGCGAAAAGACCCTTTAGCCCCTTGCGCACCTTACGAAGCCTCCGTACACCTTGTTGTGCACGACTACGCAACCGCTTCAAGATTCACGCCGTCTTGACACATCCCGGCCGTTCGACCTCAACGCCTCCTGCGCCTAGTCGGTCCACGTGTCTCGCCACGACTCCATCTTGATGCCTGCGATCAACAGACAAAAACACATCACATAGCATTGCACAATATCATAGCATCAATATTTGTATAAGACTCAAACTCATACAAAATCAAAACACAAAATATTCTTCTACGCGCGATTACGGACACAATCGGAAGTTCGCGCTTACCACGGCGGAAGTTCCGATTTCGGGCTATCCGCGATTGTCGATTATCGGAAGTTCCGCACTCAACACTGCGGTACTTCCGATATCCGGAACAACCGACTTTCCAGATATTTGATTCCGATTTGGTACCTCAGAGAACACTCAAAGTCAGTATTATCGGACACTCCGCTACTCCTTGTGCGGAAGTTCCGATTTCCTTCAGCCGAGAGCAAAACACAGATAAATCGGAAGTTCCTTTTTCCAACACCGGTAGTTCCGATTAATCGGAACTTCCGCTCCATACACAGCGGTAGTTCCGATTTCCCTGACTCAGCCCAGAAACAGTCCAAACCGAAAACCTCAACTCTCAATCTAATCAACACACTTGTCAAATACTCATCACTCAGAGTGGAGGACCTTTCACATGGTCTCTCAATCTCCCCCTTGATGAGTATATTGACAATTACCGAAAAAGCATAAGATGAGTTTGAGATTACAGTCAACCAAGGTCTAAACAAGAGTAGTTAAGCTCAAGACCAAGTTGACAAAAGAGAAATACTTGAGATGAGATGAAAGAGCAATTTTCGCACAAAACTCAAGGCTTTTCTCCAGAAGGAAGGCTTTTTCTCACAAAAAATTCTCCCCCTTTGGCAATAAAATCATCAATATGTAGATAAGGGAAGAAAGGACTATATGATGTTCATTTTAAGCATTAGGAGCCATGTAGATTATCCAAAATGACTATTGGAGGATTACACCAAGCCATAACACAGAAGAATGCTATCAAGATCATGACAATTGATGTAGAGAATAGCTAAGACAGAAAATCCATAATCTGATTAATGATCCAATTCTTTAGCAAGTCAATTAACCAAGATTGTAGTCTAGCTAAAGGCATCCAAGGATGATACAAGCCATGTCAAATAATCTAAGTTGAACCAAGAAGACTCATACTGAACAGTTTAGAGTGCTACCAGTTGAAGAAGGACTCATTTTATCCAGAACTTGGTCCTTTTAATGATAAGCAATTTTAGCACATTTTTTTTTGTTTGAAAGCTCTTTATGGTTTTATCTTAGTAAGGCAAGCTCTGGACTAGGTGCCATCCACAACGCCTCCTAAGCTTCAACCAATTTTTCAAATCTTAGCCATGTGCTAGATCCCAAGCCTTATCGACCACTCCAAACAACAGACTTAAGGAGGTGATCTTAGGTCATCAAGGCTCCCCACGAGTTCATGCCTAGTACAATGGCAAGCCGTCTCATGAGAAAGATTTGGTGAGATCGGTTTTTCGCACAAAGAGATCATTTTTGCTTTTGAAGTTTTAGACCAATGATTAGAGATAAGTCATGTTTCTTAACAAGCGACATAGCTTACTCAAAAGTTCAAAAGAGATTCAGACTCAACTCAGCCTACTTGACATGGCGAAAATCATAAAAGGATAGTTTCAACCAGACTAGTCTCAAGAGCTATCATGACAAGATTTTAATTCAAGTTTAGCATTTTTTTTAAAATCACCTTAGCATGGCAAAGACTAAACTACACATAAAAAGTCATGATAGATCTAGCAGTTTAGCATAAATCATGGCAAGATGTAAAGCAGTGAAAACATATCATAAGGGATAATAAACAAGGCTCCATTTGATTATAATGCAATGCGGAATGAAATGCACAAAAAAAAATCTAGATTCCCTTCAGAATGAGATGCTTCTTTTAATTCAGGTTGAGTTATGACATAATTAAGAGTATGGAATAACCAAGAATAACTCCCCCTGAACCAAAGGAACAAAAACGAGAATCTGATAAGTAAAACATAAAAGGCAGTCCTTTAGAGCATAGAAAAGATATAGAGAAAACTATCGCTCAGACAGGTTCTTATCTACCCCATATGATTCTAGGACTATCAGCTGATCAACTCATACACTAAGGAGCAAACACTGTCCCTGTCTACCCAAGGGTGGCCCGACCCCTGCTAGAACCTATAAGAAGTGAGTAAGCTCTACTTAGAGAAGGAAGAAACAGCTAATAAGCAGCATCCTAGAAGCACAAGACAAGAAGTAGCAGTCAAAGCAATTTGGCAAGTGAACCACTCTAACCTATGCTGGAAGGACTTCGACCCAAAAATGAAACCAGAAAGGAGTCATAGTATAATATAATATAATATAATATAATAGTAGCACAAAGCTCCCCCTCACAGCAGTCCGTAAGGACAAACCACCCCAAGCTCTCCCATGAGTGAAAACCGAGAGTCATCCAGAGGCTTAGTGAAGATATCATAGCTGGTGCTCACTCTCCACAAATTGGAGCACAATGTCACCCTTCTCTACATGGTCTCGAAGAAAGTGATATCGATATCAATATGCTTGGTCGAGAATGTTGCCTTTGGGTTCTTGGCAATGCAAATCGCAGACGTGTTATCACGAGAAGAGTGGAGCGCGATCGATAGATAGCCCGAAATCCTGCGGGTCGAGACCATCAAAGCACTTGACTACGACAGCTGGCTGCGACAGCGTGCTCGGCCTCTGCGGTGGGCTGCGCAACACCGGATTGCTTCCTTGGCGACCGGAGACAAGAGAAGTGCCAATGAATTGGCAAGTGCGGAAGTGCTCTTCCTATCTATCCTCTGACCCGACAAAATCGCATCGGAGAAGGCTCTAAGAGATAGACAAGAAGAGGAAGAGTACGGATGCCATAGTCAATGGTAGCTTGAAGGTGCGAAGATGCGCTTCACCGCTTTGACGGTGAGATCTGCGAGGAGAAGCACGAAGCGAGCACAAAGACACACGAAAAGTGTATGTCGGTCTCGATCTTTGTGAGGTACAAGAGAGAGCCAATCATGCTCTGAAATCCTTTTGGTCAACGAGTTCGCCATCTTCATCGGATCGAGGTTTGTAGATGCCATCGAGTTGATCTTGGCTTTCCATCATTCATGTCAAAGCGCTTCAGGAGGTCTCGAGTGTATTTGCCTTGATGAAGAAAGGTACCCTCCAGTCTGTTTGATTTGGAAGCCAAGGAAGAAGCTCAACTCGCCCATCATGCTCATTTCAAACTCAGAGCTCATGACATCGGAAAACGGGAAGCGAGCATGCGAGGAGCCGCCAAAGATGATGTCATCCACATAAATCTGAGCGAGCGGAAGATCGGTGCCTAGGCGGCGGATGAACAAGGTCTTGTCAATTTTACCCATCTCAAAACCATGGCTCGTGAGATAGGACTTAAGCCTTTCATACCAAGCTCAGGGAGCTGCTTGAGTCCATACAAAGCTTTGGAAAGCTTTGTAGACATGGTTAGGGTATTTGGGGTTCTCGAAACCGGAGGTCATCTCGACATAGACTTCTTCCTCAATAAGGCCATTGAGGAAGGCACTCTTGACATCCATCTGGTAAAGCTTGAAACCCTTAGAAGCTGCAAAGGCAAGCAGGATTCTAATGGCTTCAAGTCTAGCTACAGGGGCAAAGGTCTCTTCGAAATCTAGACCCTCAACTTGAGAGTACCCCTGAGCTACCAGCCTAGCCTTGTTTCGAATGACTAACCCATCTTCACTTTGCTTGTTCTTGAACACCCATTTGGTCCCAATGATATTGTGACCTTGAGGGGGCTCAACAAGGGACCAGACCTTGTTCCTTTCAAAGTTTTCCAATTCCTCGTGCATGGCGTTAGTCCATGACTCATCAGAAAGAGCATGACAAACGTCTTTGGGCTCAAATGAGGCGACGAAGGCAGAATGGAGACAGAAAAGAGACAAGCCAGCTTTGGAACGTGTGACACGCTCGAAGAGGTCTCCAATTATCTGCTCTGAAGGATGGTCCTTTTGAATGTGTCTTGGAGGTCGGGGTGAGATGAAGAAGTGGCCTCTACCTCATGATCGGATGAGATAGGAGCAGAGCCACTAGCTTGAAAGAAGTAGAAGGTAAGGTGATCTCCTCGAGTGCGGTGGAAGAAGGCACCTCAAAGGAGGAGGAAGAAGCTGGATCGGGTAGACAACCTTCATCTCCGTCTTCCTCTTCGTCCACAAAGATGGACTCAGACTGCTCTAAAGATCCTGAGATATCAGGCCTAGTCCCCGGACTGGCCTCATCAAAGGTCACCTCACAGGTCTCTAACAATTTACTAGACTCATGATTCCGGACTCTATAGGCACGAGAAGAAGTCGAGTAACCCGGAAAGATCCCATCACAAGATCGTGACTCGAACTTATCTAGGTTCCCGGACTTGAGAATAAAACACTTGCAACCAAACACACGAAAATGCGAGGCCATTGGTTTTCGCCCATATCTCAACTCATAAGAAGTGCGATGCAAGAGTGCAGAAGAAAAACTCTGTTAGAAACATGACAAGCGATAGCAATTGCCTCATTAAAACTTCCTAGGTGTAGAGTACTCATCAAGCATCGTCTGGCCATCTCGACCAAGATGCGGTTCTTCCTCTCCTAGCGCCATTTTGTTGGGGGCGTATGGAGCAGGCGGTGCTCTACACTGTCTCACCACAAAACTCTCAAAGTAGGAATTCTTGAACTCGGTGCCATTATCGGTCACGGTGCTCGTAATGCACAGGGAGCTCAACGAAAGCCTACTAAAAGACCACGAAAAGAGTAAGCGTCTCATCCTTGAGGCTAAGAAAAACACCCAAGAATACCTCGAGAAGTCATCGACCACGACAAGCACGTACCACTTCCTCCTCTTGTTGCACTCTAGTTTGGTCCTCTCATGTCCATATGGGCGATTGACCTAGTGCATCTGTCATAGTCCTTTATGGCTGGAGGATGTGAAGCGGCAACCATTTTGTCGTCTTGGCAAGGAGCACAAACAAGATCCTTGACCATTTTGAGTTTGGCAAACCACGAATGAGATCGTGGCGCTAACTCGGTCGATGATCAAATCCTATATGACCAAGTCTCCTATGCGAGAAAGTCAAATCACGGATTGAAGCAATTAAACATCGGAGAGGATCACGGAAGATCCGGAAAAATCAGCACGAAAGATCCTCCCATATCGAGAAATCCATAAACTAGACTACCCAAGAATCAAGAATTTTGCAATTGTTTTTCTTAAAGCTCACCTCGAAACCGTCATCGGTGGTGAGAGGCGGCGATTATCTGCGACTTACTTACTAAGGCAACATCTTTTAAAATAAAAGAATCATTAATGCTCACAGTACCTTTAGCGATGGCGCGCCCAAATGAAGCATCTCAGAAGGTGATCGTCTCATCACAGGAGCGCGGGCTAGGGAAGAAAACCAACGAGACTCACGGTCATATGGCGTGAACAACCGAGTCTACAATCCGGACCTTTCCCTTCCCGGCCGGCGACCACGAGTCAAGCAGTAAAGTCTCGATCTTGGGGTGAATCAACAGGTGATTTTGGCACCCAATCTTGAGTAACACGGCGAACAGATGAAGTAGTCAAGCAAGGTGACCTCTATCTACCCTCGCTCTCTGTCACTCAACAAGTCAAAAGATCTCGACTGTTCTTTGAATCCATTGCTATGGAAGAGCGAGTCGAAGTGCGATAACATCTTGATCTCGCCATGGTAGCTATCTCGAAAGGAAAACGAGATCTACCCTCGGGGCGGCGGAGATTACGACCAAAGGGAGCATGAGGACGAAACTCGAAAACTTCGGAAAAACCAAGTCCTCGATCTTGCCCAAAATCATCGGATGGAACAAACCTAGACCTCATGTTGGTCTTAGGTGCACTCAAGATCAGGGCTGACCACAGAATGTGCCTAAGAGACTCAACACGGTCTCTGTAGCGATCTTGGCGCTGAAGCAATGATCAACTAAATGTCCATCTTTACGACAAAGGTGCAATGATACTTCGCTTACGAGGGGCCAAAGCTGCGGTGGAATCACCTTCTCGTCGAAATCCTTTGAACAAAACCCGTGACTTAAAATTGACTTTCTCGATCCGGGCTTAGTTTTGATCACACACAGTGCTATGGTTTTGAGCACGACGGTGGATGCTTCCTCATATCCTCACGGATATCATATCCTAGACCACGATTAAATCTGCAAATTTTAGATTTGTCTAGAATGAGATTGAGCTTCTTCTTGCCTCCTACAAATCTCTCGAGAGTGTTCATAAGATCTTGACACTCCCGAAAGAGAGAGGTGCAAGAAGAGCGAGGAAGAAGGGACAGAGAAGGTAAGGGAGCGAGAAGAAGAACCAACAACAGAGGAAAGATTGGCTTGTGCACGCACGGTAGACTTTGAGGGACAATCCTCTTGCTAGTAGATTGGTTCACGTTGCTAGGCGTGTCTCTACCAAACCCTTAGACTTCTTCCCGCACACACAATACAAGCGGATGATTGTGTCTCTAGAAGGTCCTTAGTTAGCTTCACACATTTTTCATCCAAGGCAACCAAATCACATTTTAGTTTATAACAATGATTGCATGGTAAGCTAACAAGATCCTTAGAAGCATCTTGAGCCAATTTATTCTTGTGATCAATCATTTCTTGAAACCGCTTAGATCTGATTCTAGTTCAGATTAACTTAGGACGATTTAAACAAGAAACAATAGGCTCTAGTAGCGCGACTTGAAATTCAACAATTTTGTGATCTGCCTGTTTTAGGTTCATCTTGAGATTATTACAATTTTCACAAGTTTCAGCGGATCAAGCAACATGGTATAAAGACCTCTAAATGAATTGTCCTTAACCTCACATGAGGTGCAAGCGATAGCCTCAACGATAGTGGATGAAAGAGGTGCTACCCTACTCATCTCTAATTCAAGAAGAAGGCTAATGTTCTCTACCTTAATCATGTCAAGTTCGGAAGACACACTATCATGTAAGGTCCTTAGTTTTCCATATCATCAATCAAAGCACGACATGTGTCACATTCATCACGGGAGGGAGCGGATGTAAGTAAAGTAAGCTCCGTGATAGTCTAGCTACTTCCTTCTCAACCCAAAGACACTTAGCCCTAGACTTAGCATGGAATCTACCTAGCTTAAGAAAAGCATCATTAAAATGGTCATAAGTGGGACTAACCTCGCCGAGTCGGATCTGACTCATTGTCGCTCGATTCGCCCTCGAGGGCCATGAAGCACATGCCGGAGAAGTTGCCGTCGTCCTTGGGATCATGATCGTCCTTCCCATCATCGTCCTCCACCCCTCCACCTCGGCGGTGTCCGGTTAAATCGAGGCGGTGAGGGCGCGATGGAGCAACTTCTTTGCCTTCCCAAAGTTGCGGAACTTCTTCTTGCCTTGGTCAGTCTTTGAGGGCTTCGTGTTGCGGTTCTTGTCGATGTAGTCGTTCTTGCTCGGACCGCCATAATCACCTTTGCCCTTCCCAAGCTTGGGACAGTTTGCTCGGATGTGGTTGGGGCCACCACACTCGAAACAAATCACAGGACCTCCTCTTTTACCATCCCTCCTCCTCTTGTAAGCATGGGAAAACTTCCGAGCTAGGAGGGCTAGTTGTTCATCCTCAAGTGCTCTAGCGATCATCGGTTATGTCACGAGAGCGGCTAGGAGAACCCGTGTCGACTCGGAAGAAGATCCGAAGTGGGATCGGTGACTAATGCCATCGATTGTGACTTGACCTTGAGAGACAATGTCAATCTCGTGAGTCTTGAGGCGCGTCTGGCGCATCAAGAGTCGGTCGAGAGGTCCGTGCTATCTTTGATGGTAGTCACTTTCATCTCCCAAACACGAAGATCAAGTGCGAAAAGCATCATCGGCGTTATCCGAGTCGGGGTATGTAAGACCGACCGCTCGGAGGTTGCTCAAAATCTTGTGAAAGCGAAAAGCACTCGTCAAGAGATTCACCAACAAGCATCTCAAATTTCTTGTATTCACGCTTGAACTGGTCTTGTCGAACCGTCTTAATCTGGGTGGTGCCCTCATGGTATGCATCGAGGTCACCCGGATGTAAATAGCGTAAATCAAATGAAAATGCGATCAAACTCATACGCTCAAACCACGAATGATTATGTTCCTTGCCTTAGCATTTGCCTCAACATCGGCCATGTTTCCGGCATTGATGTTCTCATCGGCGAGCGACAAATCTAACCTTCACCTTTCTCGGATGGCATACCCACGAGCACGGATGTAAGTTTCCATTCGGCTCTTCGGAAGGGTAATCCGGACCATCAAAACTTGAGGCTTGGTGGAATACTTGTCGTTGCCATGGCTCAACCGACCAGGTTAAGATCTATCAAGAAGAGCTAACCGGCTCTGATACCAATTGAAGGACCGAAATGGCAACAGAGGGGGGGGGGGGTGAATGGTGCCTTAAAATTAAGAGCTCCCCTTTTAATGTATTTAAACAAGATCTACAAAACCCTCTCAAGATGAGTAACACAAAATCAGAGAACTAAAACATGTTTCATTATGTTCTGTCAAAAATCGGAAGATCCGATTCTACCCGTGATGAGTTCCGCACTCCGGAAGTTCCGGGTAAGTGCGGAAGTTCCGCTCTTGATAGTTCCGCCTTGCTTGACAACAATCGGAAGTTCGATTGTCTGACCAAAAACGATCGCTCGGGTTTTTCCCAAAAATCCAAAGTGCTAAATCTTGAATGCTCTTCTCTGGTCAAGTTTCACAGGACATCATCCTAAGCATCATCTTGACCTCAAGGAGAAGAGTCGCAAACAAAGATTCAACAAACAAGCTAAAATCGGATTTCTTGAAGAAAGGGCAAGAAAGACCAAAACCCACGATAGACAAGATTCTCTGATTCTTAGTTCATGAAACTTTGAGGATGCATTAGCAATATTAAAACGACTCTAGATATCAAGTTTCAAGCTATTTCATAGGACGAATCGAAAGATGCATCAAAACCTAAATATTCAACAAGAACAGGAAGGGAATAAGAGAGGCATAAACGAGTAATCAAAACTTCAGAGTTTCATTGATAGAATCAAGAGATTACAGAGGAAACACAGAGGAATGATTACAAAGATTTTCAGTTCATCCTCTCAACTCAACAAACTCTCAAAAAGCAAACCAAACCCTTTTTCTAAGGCTAACCCTAATTTTCTCTCACAGAATCTAACCCTAACTCCAGGGTTCTCCCCTATTTATAGCCTTTGCTAATGGGCCTCCAACCCATTAAGCCCGCTACACCCGAACGGAACCGCCTCCACTTTTGCGCTTTGCGAAAAGACCCTTCGCCCCTTGCGCACCTTACGGAAGCCTCCGTACACCTTGTTGTGCACGACTGCAACCGCTTCAAGATTCACGCCGTCTTCGACACATCCCGACCGTTCTGACCTCAACGCCTCCTGCGCCTAGTCCGGTCCACGTGTCTCGCCACGACTCCATCTTGATGCCCTGCAGTCAACACAGACAAAAACACATCACATAGCATTGCACAATATCATAGCATCAATATTTGTATAAGACTCAAACTCATACAAAATCAAAAACACAAAATATTCTTCTCTGCACAGTTCTGGACACAATCGGAAGTTCCGCACTTACCACAGCGGAAGTTCCGATTTCCGGAACATCCGCACTCGTCAGGATTATCGGAAGTTCCGCACTCAACACTGCGGTACTTCCGATATCCGGAACAACCGACTTTCCAGATATTTGATTCCGATTTGGTACCTCAGAGAACACTCAAAGTCAGTATTATCGGACACTCCGCTACTCCTTGTGCGGAAGTTCCGATTTCCTTCAGCCGAGAGCAAAACACAGATAAATCGGAAGTTCCTTTTTCCAACACCGGTAGTTCCGATTAATCGGAACTTCCGCTCCATACACAGCGGTAGTTCCGATTTCCCTGACTCAGCCCAGAAACAGTCCAAACCGAAAACCTCAACTCTCAATCTAATCAACACACTTGTCAAATACTCATCACTCAGAGTGGAGGACCTTTCACATGGTCTCTCACCTAGAGTATCCAGTAGATTCCATAGAGTCTCTTCACAATGGTGTGGATGATTTAATTCAGTTTGAGTATAATTTGAGGATGTTTAACTAAGAGGTTTTAGCTCATGTGGTAGTCAGTGAATTCGAATTTCAAGGTTCGAGAGAAATTCTATTCCTAGAAGAGAGAAACTGTGGAAAGGTATGTTCATCGGATAATGAAGTGTTTTCTTGATTCTCGTTTGAGTTTTGTGTCGTTGACTTGTATTTCCCGCAATTTGAGTTGGCGTTGTGTTGGCGTGTTGATTCTTTCCAAATTCAGACAAACTGCCAGTGTTTGGTTTGGGCGTTCCAGTAATTTCTCCTTCGTTTGTAGTGGTGTTCATTTGTAAACTGCCTATTTAGAAAATGGATTTGTTTTGAGATGAATTATCAAATTTGGAATCTAACCTTTTGGTGAGAGTTACCATTACGTCGATGCGATGAGGACTCTCTATTTCTAGTTGGATTCTCTTCGTTTTTGAAAGTTGTAAGAATTAGGACGTTGGCTTATCGCGTTGAACGTCCTGGATCCTTATGCGAAGTACGCAACGTCTGGTGTGCTCGAGTGTTAAGCGAGTATCTGAGCAATTCCAAGCTTGAATTATCGTTGTTTCATTCGAGACGCAGTTTCCTTTCGAGTAGATTGGTGCGTAGATTCGAGATCGAATCTTTTCTAAGGGGGATAGAGTGTAATACCTCATTTATCCAGCTAGGTTGTATCGTTTCAATTATCTGAGAATTTTATTCGAAAACGAGATTTACAACTTTCCGGAATCGAATCGGTAAAAAGAAAGAAGTCGGAGGGAGTAAAAGAAACCTCTTTACGGATTTTCCAAACAGCGGGGTAATTGTATTTGTAC
Organism: Hsuehochloa calcarea; assembly: GCA_036346395.1. NCBI lineage: Eukaryota > Viridiplantae > Streptophyta > Magnoliopsida > Poales > Poaceae > Hsuehochloa > Hsuehochloa calcarea. The sequence goes on along the minus strand of CM070599.1, from coordinate 12,856,481 downwards.
GTCAACCTGGGCCGCAGGCCACGGCCCAGGTGGCCCAAGAGGGGCCGGCCGGCCCATGTAGGGGCCGGCCAAAAAGGGGGGGCACCACTTCCCCCAAACCCTAGCCGCCCCTATCTCCTCCCCTCCCCCTTGGCCGCCTCCTCCCTCCCCCAAGCCGGCCTCCTTGCTGCTCCATGGCGCCTCCTCGCGGTGATGGTGCTATCCCCGGTGATCCCCGTCGCTCCTCCTCAAGGGCCCCTCCATCATCTCCATTCCCCGCCGCCGTCGACGTCGTTCGTCGTCATCGGGTGGCCGTTCTTTGGAGAAAGAAGGAGGAGAAGAGAGGAGGATCTTGAACAGCGGATCATAGTCGTTCTCACGGGTCTTCAAGGGTAACGAAGGTTCCGATTCGCTGTTTGTATTAGTTTTGTTGCTCTTTTGTTCGTTTGATTTGGTTTAGTCTGCGAATCCAGATCGGTCCAGTTTAGAGCAGTAGGTTGCACGGCAGATTGAAGGCCTTTAGAGGCCGAATCTCAGGTCGATGTCTTCTGGAGATATGATCCTGGTCTCATTAGCTTTCTTTTGGCACCTGGATCACGAATTTTCACACAGTAGATTAAAAGTTATGACTGTTTTACTACGTGCTGGTCTGTCTGTCTGAAATGTTGGGTATAGTCGGTTGCACCTAGGTTTTGATCTAGTTAGAGTCAGAATCAGGTCGGCCACCCAACTAGGTTTATGAAGATAATTTCACCATCTTTCCAGGCGGATAAAAATCACTTTATTTGGATCAGTGGTTTAACAGTTAGAGCCTTTTCTTTAGGGCTGTTCTGAATTCTGGACAGACTGCAGTTATAGTTTTTCATTGGATGGTTAGACCTCAGTTTTGGCCGAATTAGAGTTTACCATCAGCTAGAGTTTCGTAGCCTGTTACGTTAAGAAAATCTGGGCACTGGTTTCGTGTCGTTTCGAGTTCCAGATAATTAAATATGCTTTTTCTTGTACCGCTGCTCATAAGGGCTGAAATCTGGCAGAATAGTTTATTTTCAATTTGGGTCTATGCGGTATATTGAATAGTCCGGGGTTATTGTAGAACATCGGTAGCAGTGTTATATCGTTGTTCTTATTTTGGGAACATGCTTGTGTAGGCGGTGAGACATCCCGTGTGGGAACACCTCCGTTGCTGCTAAAGAGTCACTACGCAAAGGCAAATCTTGTATGCATAATGATATGTTGTTTACATGAATGTTTTGTGCCTTGTTCATGATGTTGATATCTGCAAGTACCTTGTATACTATGTTTGATGCAAAATGTGATGTGTGAGTGAATGATTATATTTGTTCGTATTTGTAGATGAATGCCATGTGTTTCTTTTCAATTATGAGTACTATTCAATATTGCCATGGGATCACATCATGACATGCATAAATTACATTTGTAAGACCCATCAATTCCAGTATGGGCATTTGAAAATCCCATCAATTCCAGAATGGGTACATGAGTCCACCATTCCAATGTGGGCCATGTTACATGAGTCCACCATTCCAATGTGGGCCATGTTACGTGAGTCCACCATTCCAATGTGGGCCACGTTGGACGGTCGTATGAAACGTTCTTCATACGATTACTTTAAGTGAACACCGACGGTGTTTCACTCGCTATCTGGTATATCTTTGCAATATGTCCAATTCCTTCAATGCATCATTCCACTTCATCCATTCATAAATTCGTTTCCAGTAAATGTTCAAATGATGATTGTGATATATTGCTCATGGAATGTTTGATTGTTACCTACAGTTACTTGCTGAGTCTTTGGCTCATTCTTGCTTTATTGTCTTATTTAGGTAAATGATAAGGAAGAATGATCTTGTGGAGGGTAGTTCATCACGTTGCACTCACTATCATATATCAAACAATTTGAGGACTTTTATTGTCGTTAGTTATGATTTGTGTTGCATTGTAATAAGCCATCATGGCCTTGTTTACCATATCTTTCTGAATTGTTTACTTCCATTTCGTTGATTAAGACTTGAGGATGAATACTTGTTTCCATATATTCTTAATACTTGCTTCATCTTATCATGCGATTTGATGTTATTCATTTGAAGAGTAGTGATTGTAGGTGACATCTTGACTTCCTTATAGTCAGGGTGTTACAGAAAGGCCGCAAAAGTCAAGGTTACTCCTCAGCCCAATGAGCAGGTAAAGGTAGTACCACTCAGGCCCGAAGACCAATCCAAGATAGTCCGGATTGGCGTGGGATTAAGTGAGAAATAGGAAGACGAGCTCCTCACCTTCCTCCGGGCCAACTAGGATGTCTTCGCGTGGAAGCTATCCGATATGCTCAGAGTCCCAAGGGAGGTGATTGAGCACAGGCTAGCCATTCAACTTGAGATAAAACCAGTCAAGCAAAGACTGAGATGCTCTGCCCTGGATCGTTAAGAGGCCATCAGAGCAGAGCTCGATAAGCTCTTGGAAGTTGGCTTTATTCGAGAGGTGGATCACCCCGAATGGCTCGCGAATCTGGTCCTGGTCAGGAAATCTAACGGTAAGTGGTGCATGTATGTCAATTTTACTAGTTTAAATATTGTTTGCCCAAAGGATGACTTCCCTTTGCCTCGTATTGATCAGTTAGTTGATTCTACTGCGGGTTGCGAACTAATGAGTTTTCTTTATGTCTATGCCGGATACCATCAAATCAGCACGACGAAAGAAGATGAACAAAAAATTGCCTTTATCACTCCCTTTGGCGTTTACTGCTATGTTAAGATGCCATTTGGGTTAAAAAAATGCTGGAGCCACGTACCAGCATTTGATGCAAAAAACCTTCAGCAGTCAACTGCGACGTAATTTGGAGGCTTATGTAGATGACCTCGTTGTAAAAAGTAGTACTAAAAATGACAATTTGAAGGATCTCACAGAAACCTTCAAAAATGTAAGCAAACATGGAATAAAGCTTAATCCTAAAAGGTCTACTTTTGGGGTTAATTCTGGCAAGTTGCTTGGTTTCCTTATTTGTTCTCATGGGATTGAAGTTAATCCAGGAAAAATTTGTGCCATTGAAAAACTACAACCACCTTCACTGTAAAGGGGTCCAAGCCTTAACTAGTCGAATAGCGGCTCTTAGTCATTTAATTTCTCGATCAGGAGAATGTGGTTTACCATTCTTCAAGGTGATCCACAAGAGTAATAAAAAAAGTTCCAATGGCCTGAAGAAACTGATAAAGCCTTTGAAGGCTTAAAAGCTTTAATTTCAAATCCTCCAGTATTGGTTTCTCCTTTAGAAGGTGAACCTTTATTAGTTTACTTGGCGACAACGTCAAATGTGGTCAGTGCAGTACTTATTGCAGAAAGGGAATGGTCTCAATGACCCATCTACTATGTAAGTGAGGTCTTACACGGACCAAAGGAAAGATATCCAGAGGTTCAAAAACTAATTTATGCTCTTTTGATGACTTCCAGAAAACTGAGATATTATTTTCAATCTCATAATATCATAATGCCTTCATCTTTTCCCCTTGGAAATATACTTCATAACCAAGAAGTAGCAGATCGCATAGCCAAATGGGCAAGAGAACTTGGAGAGTTTGATCTTCATTTCACTATCTGAATAGCCATAAATTGCCAAGTCCTGGCTGACTTTGTGGCTGAATGGACTAACACTGATGATCAACCGCAAGTCCAGTGCCAGACGACCATTGGACACAATATTTTAATAGTTCCCGCGAGCTTAAAGGCTCAAGGGCTGGGATTCTATTGATAACACCACAAGGTGATCAACTTCAGTATGTCATACAGTTTATGTTCCCTGCCTCTAACAATATGGTAGAGTATGAAGGACTTCTAGCCAGGCTTTGAGCATCAAAATCCCTCAAAGTCCGTCGACTTTTAGCGAAGGGAGATTCGCAATTAGTCGTAAACCAGGTATCAAAGGAATATCAATGTTCTGATGAGATAATGGCTCAATATCTGGGTGAAGTGAGGAAGTTAGAAAAACACTTTAGAGATTTTGTAGTCCAACATATACCGTGTAAGGAAAACTCCTTAGTGGATCATTTATCAAAATTGGGTTTATTCCAACAGGTGTTTTGGGTTCCTCACGAAATAGGTTCGACCACCTTAGCGGTTGGAGTCATCGAGCAAGATGCGGAGTGGATAACACCATTAACCACTTATCTCGCATCAGGGACATTGTCCGATGATCCTCAACAAAAGGATGGGTTAATTCGAAGTGATGAGGATATCTTGACTATTTATGAGGCTGTTTATGAAGCAAGAGCTACATTTCTCAAGCAACAGATGCAATTCTTTCTTAGCAGGTTTCTTTGTGTTTTCTGTGAGAATTGGACACTACGTAAAAGCAATACTTTGTGCATTCTCAGGTTCGACAAGTTTAAAGTCTTTGGAACCGAGAGGGAGGCTGGAGCCAAAACAATAAAGAAGTGTCGAACCCGGGAACGAAGGATCCCGAATTCTCTGTGTTCATACACTAGTCCAGGATTTCCAGTGTACACAGTCACAAAAATGTTATCACAAACATATCCAGCGTGTTTATTAATAAGAATAGAGTTTATTACAATTTGGGCCTGAGGCCAAATAAAATATTAAGCGGAAGCAAAAGATAATGGTAAGCCACACGATACGCCACAGGCAATCGTCTGGAGGTCGCTGCCTAATCGTCCTGCTCCTCACCTTCCGGATAGTAGTCTTCTCCTGAATAATAGTATTCTGCAAGAGTGAGCACTACAACCGTGCTCGCAAATTACACCCAATACAGAATTTAGAATGCATGCATAAGTTATTCAAAGGAAGGTTGTAGGGTTTATTTGCGTAAATCAGCATTTTTGGGTTTAAATAGTTATACTAAGTTTCAAGGTACATTTTTATTCCATAGCTAAAATCATATTTAAAATTGATCATTTTATAGTGGATAACCTCCATATGACACATGGCGAAGGATACCCTCCTATCACAAGGCTACCCGCCCCATTTTACCACAAGGATTAACCATCCTCAAATCATGTCCAAAGTTATTTTAAAACCAAAAACAGGTCTAACTTAGAGTGGCTTTGCTCAGCATGTCCATGACCGTAGACACGGCTATTCGAATAGATTTACACTCTGCAGAGGGGTACAACTTTACCCACACGAGATAATTTGCCCGTTATGTCGGCCAATGCACGCTTCCTTAGGCGTGTGACTAGGCAATTATCACAAGGTGTTTCCAATGCACTACCTCACTACCAATGTGCCCGCTAAGGTTTCACTTCCATTAGGCTAACCACCTGCTGGAAGCCCCCTCTTGCGCCAAGTGAAAATAAAGTCTAACCGACTCCCACAAAACAAAAATGGCACAAACAATAATGAGGTAAGACAAATTATTAAGCCTGGTTCTGCCCATACAGAACATGTGGTAGTACGGTGGAGCTTTGCAAGATGCGGCTCAAAGACCAGTCCTTAACCTACTTGGGCAACTTTCAATAAAAACTCTGGGCCTCAATCCTAACCAGACGAGCCCGTGCATAAACATGCACCCACCAACGGTCCAGTTTTGCCCAAGTACAAACCATTTTCTTTTATTTTTTTTATAATTTTCAAGGACATTTGCAAAAGTCCACCATGACATAACAATGTCATAGGCTTTCTATCAAAATTTGAAATTTTGGCTAAATTCTCCCAAAATTAAATATTTCATGGTCTAAGCATTTGCTAAGCATATATTTATTTTTAAATTCATTTGACTAAGGTGACAAGGAATTGGTAATACAACATTCAAATTTGGCTATACAAAGGAATTGGAATAATTAAGCATTAAAACAGGAATTTAAAATAATTAAATACAATTATGCATGCAATAATAATTTAAAACAGAAATTAAATAATTTTAAATATTGGGGGCAAAATGGTCAGTGGTGTAACTTGCCTTGCTCAAAATCTTGGTATTCTACTTCTTCAATAGAGTCAAGCTCCCCGGAGTCGTCAAAATCTATACGCGAGAATAATCCAAATTCAAATAGAATTCAAATGAACTCAAATAGATTCACATAAAAATAAAAATTAACTCCAAATTAAATAATTTGGTTTAGTTAGCTAGATCTTGATTTTATACAAATTTAGAAATTTGAATCACCTAAATCGGAGTTCGTACGAAGGAATACGAGCTCCTGGAAGTTTAAATCTAAATTAAATTCCAAATTTTAGAATTTCTTTTAATTTTTGAATTATTTTTCTAAAAGAAATTCGATTTATTGCGAATGCGGGCGTCAGCGGTACTGTTCACAGAGGCTGACAAGTGGGCCCGCACAGTATGGACTGAGTCCACGGCACCTTCCGAGTCCACGGTGGACTCGGCTCACAAAGATCTGAGGGAAAGGTGTCTTTGGCGGCGCTTGGCTTTGGCGGCGTCGGCGTCTTTGTCCTTTGGCGCCCACGCTGCTCGTCGGCTAAAATGCCGATGTGGCACTCAGTGTGCGCCGACCGCCGCCACGCGTCGGCGCCGGGAGGGGGGGCGGCGCTCGGGAACCTAGGGACCAGCGAACGGTGGCGCGGCGGCTCCGGCGAGGCGCGCAAAAGGTTCAGGGGGAGACACTGAGGCGAATGCGCTACCTGGCGGTGGTGAAGTGTGGCCGAAGGGTGGTCGGCGACGGCGGAAGGCGGCGGTGAGGTTCGGTCGACGGCGGCGAAGGTGTTTCCGGGATCTTGGGGCCGGGAGGAGACGCGCACGAGGATCGCCTGGTCACCGCGATGCCTTTGGTGTAGTCGATGCCGCCGAGGAGGCCTTGCCGGCGCCGGGAACGATAATCGTCCGAGCTTCGGCCGTCGAGGGAAAACTTCGAATTGCCGGTGATTGGGTGCGAGGGAAGGGACGAAAGCTAGGGGTTGGGATGAGGAGATGGATGCGCAACTGAGGCACGCTTAAATAGGGCCGGGGCGAGGTTGGGGTGGCGTGGAGCTCACGAAGGTCCGAGCGGTCGCCGGCGAAGTTTCAGGGATTTGCGATGACCAAAATGGTGTAATACCTCATTTATCCAGTTAGGTTGTATCGTTGTTTTTGTCTGGGAATTTTATTCGAAAACAAGATTTTCAACTCTTCGGAAACGGTTCGGTAGAAAGAAAGAGGTCGGAGAGAGTAAAAGAAATTGTTTTCGTCGGAAAATTCCAATCTTGAGGGTATATGTTGTTGCAGACAACCCGGGCATGATTCGCGACCAGTGGCCCATGAGGGGCCGGCGGCCCATGTGGGGCGGCCAAAAGGCCAAAGGGGCACCACTTCCCCCAAACCCTAGTGCCTCCTCCTCCCTCCCCCAAGCCGCCACCTTCTTCCCCCTCTCCCCCCTCACGGCGCAGCACCTCCTCCTAGGCGCCTCCTCCTCCGGTGGTGGCCGCCATTGGTGTTCCCCTGGAGCTGCACCCCCGATCCTCCACGTCTTCCCCTTCGGTTCTTCCATCGCCAGGCTTCCGCGAGGTCGCTGTTTTGGAGCCGCCATTGAAGGAGAGGGAAGCCTTGAGAAGTTGATCCTCATCGTTCTTGGGTCTACAAGGGTAACGAGACCCCATCGCTGTTTGATTGCGTTAGAGTTGTCGATTCAATGTTTTTGGTAGTATCGCGTAATCTCTGTCAGTAGATCGGTTCTGTATAGAATGTTGCAACTCGGTTTTGGATGTCTTAGAGGCAGAATTGGATGTCTTCGCCTTCTATAGTTTTGTTCCTTATTTCATTAGCTTTCTTTTGGCACCTGGATCACGAATTTTCACCCAGTATATTAAAAGTTATGACTGTTTTACTACGTGCTGGTCTGTCTGCCAGAAATGCTGGGTATAGTCGGTTGCACCTAGGTTTTGATCTAGTTAGATTCAGAATCAGGTCGGCCACCCAACTAGGTTTATGAAGATAATTTCACCATGTTTCCAGGCTGATAAAAATCACTTTATTTGGATCAGTGGTTTAAAAGTTAGAGCCTTTTCTTTAGGGCTGTTCTGAATTCTGGGCAGACTGCAATTATAGTTTTTCATTGGATGATTAGACCTCTGTATTGGCCGAATTAGAGTTTACCACCAACTAGAGTTTTGTAGCCAGTTAAGTTAAGAAAATTTGAGCACTGGTTTCAGGTCTTTTGGACTTACGGTTTTTTATTGGTGAATTTTCTAGTAAAACTGCCAGATTAGGGATAATTGAAATGTTTGGGTAAATTGATCAAATTGAACTTTTATTTGGTTAGTTTGGCTAGAGATTGAGGGAGGACACGTGTAGCATTGCCATATTCATTTGCCCTCATTTCGATTTTTTTTATATTGTAGGCGGTGAAGCGGTGAGTGGAGGGGTATCTCAATTACCTCCCAACCCGTTGCAGCGCGGCAGGCAAGTAATTTGTATTCTATGATTGATGCCATGTATGATGTGTGAATGCATGATTACCTTTGTTCGTATTTGTAGATGAATGCCATGTGTTCTTTTCATTTATGAGTACAATTTAAATATTGACATGGGATCACATCATGACTTGCATACATTACTTTTGTAAGACCCATCAATTCCAGTATGGGCACTTGAAATCCCATCAATTCCAAGATGGGTACGTGAGTCCACCATTCCAATGTGGGCCACGTTACGTGAGTCCACCATTCCAATGTGGGCCACGTTGGACGATCGTATGAAACGTTCTTCATACGATTACTTTAAGTGAACACCGACGGGTGATTCACTCGCTATACCGGTATATGCTGCAATATGTCCATTTCCTTCAATGCACCATTCCACTTCATTCATTCATAAATTTGTTTCCAGTAAATGTTCTAAATATGATTGTGATATATTGTTCATAGTATGTTTGATTGTTACATACTGATTTGCTTCTCGAGTCTTTGGCTCATTCTTGCTTTATTGTCTTATTTAGGTAAATGACAAGGAAGAATGATCTTGTGGAGGGTAGTTCATCACGATGCACTCACTACCTTATAACAAACAATTTGAGGACTTTTACTGTCATTAATTATGACTTGCGTGCATTGTAATAAGCCATCATGGCCTTGTTTACTATATCTTTCTGAATTGTTTACTTCCATTACGTTGATTAAAACTGGATGATGAATGCTTGTTTCCGTATAATCTTAATACTTGCTTCACCTTATCATGCGTTATGATGTTATTCAATTGAAGAGTAGTGGTTGTAGGTGACATCTTGACTTCCTTATAGTCAGGGTGTTACAAATGGAAAGTAATGCCATATTTGAACGCGGAATTGATTCGGTGAATTAATGCCTCAAAAATTCCGGAGAATCCGAGTTGATTTGCCGAGTTTTGGAAACTCCCGTGCAGCGGTAATGGCGGAGCCGTGCGAGCGCGCGGGGAAGAAAGGGACGGGGAAGAAGCACAGTGCGCGGGCCCACCTGTCGGCGAGACAGAGAGAGCGAGAAGCGGCGCAGGGAGGATTGATATCGGCTATCCGATTTCGATCGGACGGCCCGCATTAATCATGCGCAGGGAGAATGGGCCGAGGCGCCAAGACAAGGTCGGGCTTGGCCCGATCTTTATTGCCGAGGATTTTAAATTCCTTTTCCAATTTATTTAATCCTAGAAATTCAAATAAGCTTTAGAAAATATCAAATAAAGTCCAAAAATTTTGTGAAAATTCACAGAAATTCTCAAGAGCATTCTGGACTACTTAAATAAAATAATTCCAACTTTTAATTGGTAATAGATTTTGCACATAAATTATTTTAGCTTTAAAATAATTAGGGAAAAGCTTTTAAAATTTCCAGAAAATCCACAAAAATAATTAAAGTCTTATTTCCAATCTGAATCAAATTTTGGTCATTACAAACCTACCCCTTAAAGGGAATCTCGACCAGAGATTGATGCAGGTTAGCAAAGAGGTGGGGTACTTATCTTAAAATTTCTTCTCGCTCCCTGTAGCTTCTTCTTACGAATGATTGCTCCATCGAACCTTACAAGAATGAATGACTTTGCTTCGGTGGCGCGTTACGCCACATCGAGAATCTTGATTGGTTGCTCCACATAGGTGAGATCTTCACGAAGATCGATGTTCTCAGCAGTGTTTCTTGTTGGTACTCGAGATATTTCTTTAAGCGGGATACATGGAAGACATTGTGAGCAGTGACGAGATCTTTGGTAGTTCCAAGCGATAAGCAACTTCACCTCTCTTTGCCAAAATCTTATAGGGTCCGACAAACACAGGTGCGAGTTTTCCTTTAGTCTGAAATCTCCTCACTCCTCGAGTGGAGTTACCTGAGATAGACAAAATCTCCCATCTTGAAGGATAGTTCTCTCCGACGATTGTCGGCATAACTCTTTATCGGGAATGAGCCACTTTCGACGCGTTCTCTTATTGCTTTTACCTTACTTTCACTTCTTTTATCAATTCAGTCAGAAGAATTGGTGTTCTCCTACTTGATTCCAAAGGAGAGGGTTCTACACTTTCGCCATACAATGCTTGAATGGCGACATCTGCGAGCTAGCTTGAAAGTCGTTGTTGTAGGAAAATTCTGCATAGCGTAAATTCTTATCCCACTTCTTCCGTAATCTATAGCACAAGCTCGAGCATATCTTCTTGGACTGATTTACACGTTCGTCCGCCATCTGTTTGGGGATGATATCTTGTGTTGAAGTTGAGTCCGTTCCCAAAGCTTCATGTAGACTCTGCCAAAATCTTGATGTGAACTGCGAACCTCTGTCAGACACAATTTTCTTGGGTATACCATGTAGACAGACGATCCTGGCCATGTACAATTCTGCTAGCTTACTGCTTCTGTAAGTGGTCTTGACTGGAATAAAATGAGCCACTTTGGTTAATCGGTCAATTATCACCCAAATGGAATCACATCTGTTTGGGTCCTAGGAAGTCGGTGATAAAATCCATACCAATCTCCTCCCATTTCCACTCGGGAATTGGTAATGGTTGTAACAATTGGCAGTCTCGATGTTACGCCTTAACACGACATACATCACAACGTGCAACAAACTCAGCGATCTCTCGCTTCATCTTGACCCACCAATACTTTTCCTTGGATCTGGTACATCTTGGTACTCCGGGATGGATAGAGTAAGGTGATTCATGAGCTTCTTTCAGAATCAGTTGTCTTGTTTCATTATGATTAGGTACACAGATGCGGTTGCCAAACCATACTGTGCCTTGCTCGTCCTCAGAAAATCCTAGGCTTTGCCTCTTCTCATGTTCTTCATGATTTCTTTGATGTCTTCGTATTCTAGCTGTTTCTCTCTGATCTGACCTTGTATGGTTGGTTGGACTTCCACTGTGTTGATATAGCCTTGACTGACAATTTCTAGGTTCAGGTGCTTCAGTTCTTCATACAATTCTGGTTGATTTTCTTGAACTAACATCGTGTTGCAGTATGTCTTCCTACTCAGAGCATCTGCTACCACGTTGGCTTTACCCGGGTGATAATGAATTCCAAGGTCATAATCCTTTATCAGCTCCAACCATCTTCTTTGCCTTTGATTAAGTTCTGACTGGGTGAAGATATATTTCAGACTCTTATGATCTGTGAAAATCTCACAGCGGTTACCAATGAGATAATGCCTCCAGATTTTCAAAGCAAGCACGATTGCCGCTAACTCTAGATCGTGAGTCGGATAATTTCCTTCATGTGGTCTTAACTGACGAGATGCATAAGCCACGACCTTTCCTTCCTGCATCAGTACACATCCTAGCCCCTGGCGGGATGCGTCACAGAAAACTTCAAAATCCTTACGTATATCTGGTAAGACTAGCACTGGTGCAGAGACTAGTCTTTTCTTCAGTTCTTGAAAACTATGTTCACATGCACTTGTCCATTCAAATTTCTTTTCCTTCTTCAGAAGTTGAGTCATGGGTTTGGCGATCTTGGAGAAACTTTCAATGAATCTGCGGTAGTACCCAGCTAATCCAAGAAAACTTCTCACTTCTGTGACAGACTTGGGTTGCTTCCAATCCATTATAGCTTCAACCTTTGAGGGGTCTACTACAACTCCTCCTGCTGACACAATGTGTCCAAGGAAAGCCACTTGACTGAGCCAAAATTCACTTTTGCTGAATTTGGCATAAAGTTAATGTTCTCGTAGTTTGTCCAAAATAATTCTGAGATGTTTTTCATGCTCTTCCTCATCTTTTGAGTAGATGAGAATATCATCTATGAATACTACCACAAACTTATCTAAGAATTCCATGAACACTTTGTTCATCATATTCATGAAATAAGCAGGGGCATTTGTTAGTCCAAATGACATCACTGTGAACTCGTACAGTCCATATCTGGTGGTGAAGGCTGTCTTCGGAATATCTTTCGGTCTAATTTTTAACTGATGGTAGCCTGACCTCAAATCAATCTTGGAGAAAACACTGGCTCCTTTAAGTTGATCAAACAGATCATCTATCCTAGGTAACGGGTACTTGTTTTTGATCGTTACCTCGTTGAGTGATCTATAGTCCACACACATTCTCATACTATTATCTTTCTTTTTGACAAATAGTACTGGAGCTCCCCAAGGCGAGGAACTCGGTTGAATGTAACCTTTACTCTGTAGTTCTTCGATCTGCTTCTTCAACTCTGCTAGATCATTCGCCGGCATTCTGTAGGGTCGCTTCGAAATTGGAGCAGTCCCTGGGACTAAGTCAATTAAGAACATTATGTCCCGGTCTGGTGGCATACCAGGTAATTCCTCCGGAAAAACATCTGAATATTCTTGGACCACGGGTATATCTTCCAGTTTTACTTCCTTTAAGCTGGTAAAGATAGGACTTGTCCCCGTAGAAGTCTTGGGTCGGAATTCTACTGAAATCCCTTGTTCATTGGTGAGGTTGATAGATCTACTAGCACAATCTATCCTGCCCTGATTTTTGGCAAGCCAGTCCATTCCAAGAATTACGTCCAATCCTTGCGAACGCAAGACTATTAAGTTTGCCGAGAAAGTTACTCCAGAGATTTCAAAGGTAAGATTTGGGCAAAAGAAACTAGCCCTCATTTCTGAGCCCGGGGAATGGATTAACATGGGGTTAACTAAGGGGGAGGTAGATAACCCATACTTTTTCACAAACTTATTTAACACAAAAGAATGTGAAGCTCCAGAATCAAATAGAACTGATGCTGGTACTGAGTTGACAAGGAACGTACCGAGGACAACATCTGGTGCTCCATAGGCTTCCTCTGCGGTGACGTGATTCACACGTCCCTTCATGAACTGTTCAGCTGGTTTTGAGGGACCGCCAGAGACTGAAGCTCCGGGAGTTGGCTTGACGGGGGTGGCAGTCTGCTGCTTCTTGGGACACTTATTGGCATAGTGACCCAACTCGTTGCGATGAAAGCAAGTGATTCTCTGCGGAAATAATCAGCCTCACTGGGCCGACCTCGGATGAACTACTACGAATCCGGAGTATTTGGGCGCGGCACGAGCCGGAACTCTCGGTGTAGTAGGCGGAATCTTCCGCTACCGAGGTGGTGAGGCCGAGTGAAGCGAGGCTTGGCGATCCTCTGAGTTAAACTTCTGAGCAGCCATCCTCCGCTTACGGTTCTCCATTTCTTGATGTTTGCCTTCCTGGCGTATGGCCTTATTTACTAACTGCTGAAAGTCAGTGAAATCTTGAGAAATCAAACGAACAGAGAGTTCGTCGTTCAACCCTTCCAAAAATCGCTCCTGCCTGTCTTCATCTCTAGCTACATCCTCAGGGGCACAGCGGGCAAGTTGGTTGAACTTGTGCAGATACTCGCCGACTGAACGGTTTCCTTGGCGAAGCGAGCGAAACTCCTTCTTCTTTAGTGTAATCATGCCAGATGGAATATGAGATCGGCGGAAAGCTTGCATGAACCCATCCCAAGTGATTTCTTGGGCATTAGCATTGGACATGCTAAAGTTATCCCACCATTCTGATGCGGAACCATTCTACTGATGAGAGGCAAACAAAACTCTCTCACGATCTGTGCATTGAGCAATATCCAGCTTCTTGCCAATGACCCTGAGCCAATCGTCTGCATCCATGGGTTCCGTGCTACTAGAAAACGTTGGCGGACGCATCCTCATGAACTCTGACAAAGTCACTCTGGCTGGAGGTGGAGGAGCATGATGGGCTGCTGACGCTTGAGTACTCTGGTTGCTATTGAGAGACTGGGCTAGCAATTCAATCAGATGAGTCTGATTGGCCATCATTTGGCGCCAGTCGGGGGCTTCAGTTGGAGGAGGTGGTGGTGTTGAACTGGGTTTTCTTGATAATCAGCATTCTCATTTCCTTACCCTCTGGCACTGCCACTTCCAGTGCGGGTAGTCACCATCTGCTGGACTCTTCACAGATTAGACGAGAGAGACAGGAATTTCTAAGGGGTATAGGTCTAAAATAGCCCAAAACCAACAAACGCAAGGCAAGAACACTTTGGCAAAATAATTTATTTTATTTTATTAATTCATTACGGCTACCACAAGGGTATTGTAGCTCATAATTCGCAACTAAAGGACAATTTAAGGACATATCTATGGGGTTACTGGGGTATAATCTGGCTCACTAGAACTAGCCTCGCCTGCCTTGTAGTAGGCCAGTTCTTTTTCTACAGCCTTCAACTTTTCTTCTGCGTCTTGTAATTTCCCCTGTATAAGAGACAGCTCATCTAGGGTATTCCCGTAGGCATAATCCATGGCTCTTGTAAGATCCACCTGATGCGTGAGATCGGGACAGTCTTCATCTCTAGTTGAGCGGAAGGTACTGTCATGCCGGGTTGGGATGTGCATCGGGTAATAGTGGAACCCAGTACCGTTGAGGCGGTGATCGTAGATGTAGCGAAGTCGGCGGGTTGCTTCCCTGGCTGCATCCTGGATGCCTTCGGCGAAGGTGTCTCGTCGCATTGGGGCATCGAAGATATGGAAGTCTGTGTTCGGCGATAGGTTGGAGTAGAGGATCACTTCCACCCTCTACCGACCCTGATTTCCCACCTTATACTTGTATCCTTGATACGTCGATCTTTCTTCAAAGTCCAAGTGCTGCATGATGTTCCAGAGAACTGAGGCCCAATGACCAGCAAAGACACCATGGGAAATGGCATTCGGAACTTCAGCCATCTACAATTTTTGAGAAGGAGATGAGTTAATAAATATTTTTCAAGACAAAAGTTGAGAAATGACTCCAGAAGACCAAGTTATTTTTAATTTTCAAAAATAAATCCTTAGGGGTTTGATTTCCTTCTAGGTCACGACCTACAGTCGATATGGCTCTGATACCACTTTTGTCGAACCCGGGAACGAAGGATCCCGAATTCTCTGTATTCATACACTAGTCCAGGATTTCCAGTGTACACAGTCACAAAAATGTTATCACAAACATATCCAGCGTGTTTATTAATAAGCATAGAGTTTATTACAATTTGGGCCTGAGGCCAAATAAAATATTAAGCGGAAGCAAAGATAATGGTAAGCCACACGATCGCCACAGCAATCGCCCGGAGGTCATTGCCTAATCGTTCGCTCCTCACCTTCCGATAGTAGTCTTCTCTGAATAATAGTATTCAAAGAAGAGTGAGCACTACAACCGTGCTCGCAAATTACACCCAATATAGAATTTAGAATGCATGCATAAGTTATTCAAAGGAAGGTTGTAGGGTTTATTTGCGTAAATCAGCATTTTTGGGTTTAAATAGTTATACTAAGTTTCAAGGCACATTTTTATTCCATTGCTAAAATCATATTTAAAATTGATCATTTTATAGTGGATAACCTCCATATGACACATGGTGAAGGATACCCTCCTATCACAAGGCTACCCGCCCCATTTTACCACAAGGATTAACCATCCTCAAATCATGTCCAAAGTTATTTTAAAACCAAAAACAGGTCTAACTTAGAGTGGCTTTGCTCAGCATGTCTATGACCGTGGACACGGCTATTCGAATAGATTTACACTCTGCAGAGGGGTACAACTTTACCCACACGAGATAATTTGCACGTTATGTCACCTTGATGCACTTCCTTAGGCGTGTAACTAGGCAATTATCACAAGGCGTTTCCAATGCACTACCTCACTACCAATGTGCGTGCTAAGGTTTCACTTCCATTAGGCTAACCACCTGCTGGAAGCCCCCTCTTGCGCCAAGTGAAAATAAAGTCTAACCGACTCCCACACAACAAAAATGGCACAAACAATAATGAGGTAAGACAAATTATTAAGCACGGTTACGCCCATCTGAGAACATGTGGTAGTACGGTGGAGCTTTGCAAGATGCGGCTCAAAGACCGGTCCTTAACCTACTTGGGCAAGTTTCAATAAAAACTCTGGGCCTCAATCCTAACCAGACGAGCCCGTGCATAAACCTGCACCCACCAACGGTCATTTTTTGCCCAAGTACAAACCATTTTCTTTTATTTTTATTATAATTTTCAAGGATATTTGCAAAAGTCCACCCTGACATAACAATGTCATAGGCTTTTTATCAAAATTTAAAATTTTGGCTAAATTCTCCCAAAATCAAATATTTCATGGTCTAAGCATTTGCTAAGCGTATATTTATTTTTAAATTCATTTGACTAAGGTGACAAGGAATTGGTAATACAACATTCAAATTTGGCTATACAAAGGAATTGGAATAATTAAGCATTAAAACAGGAATTTAAAATAATTAAATACAATTATGCATACAATAATAATTTAAAATAGAAATTAAATAATTTTAAATATTGGGGGCAAAATGGTCAATGGTGTAACTTGCCTTGCTCAAAATCTTGGTATTCTACTTCTTCAATAGAGTCAAGCTCCCCAGAGTCGTCAAAATCTATACGCGAGAATAATCCAAATTCAAACAGAATTCAAATGAACTCAAATAGATTCACATGAAAATACAAATTAACTCCAAATTAAATAATTTTGGTTTAGTTAGCTAGATCTTGATTTTATACAAATTTAGAAATTTGAATCACCTAAATCGGAGTTCGTACGAAGGAATACGAGCTCCTGGAAGTTTAAATCTAAATTAAATTCCAAATTTTAGAATTTCTTTTAATTTTTGAATTATTTTTCTAAAAGAAATTCAATTTATTGCGAATGCGGGCGTCAGCGATACTATTCACAGAGGCTGAGAAGTGGGCCCGCACAGTATGGACTGAGTCCACGGCACCTTCCGAGTCCACGGTGGACTCGGCTCACAAAGACAAGATCGAGGAAAGGTGTCTTTGGCGCCCACGCGCATCGCTCGTCGGCTAAAATGCCGATGTGGCACTCAGCGGCGCCCGACCGGCCGACCACGCCGGGCGCCGAAGGGGGCGCGGGAACCTAGGGACCGTGAACGGTGGCCTTGGCTCGGCGAGGCACGCAAAGGTTCAAGGGAGACATCGAGGCGAATCGCTGGCGGTGGCGAGTGTGGCCGAAGGGTGGTCGGCGACGGCGGAAGGCGGCGGTGAGGTTCGGTCGACGGCGGCGAAGGTGTTTCGGGGATCTTGGGGCCGGGAGGAGACGCGCACGAGGATCGCCTGGTCACCGCGATGCCTTTGGTGTAGTCGATGTAGCCGAGGAGGCCTTGCCGGCGCCGGGAACGATAATCGTCCGAGCTTCGACCGTCGAGGGAAAACTTCGAATTGCCGGTGATTGGGTGCGAGGGAAGGGACGAAAGCTAGGGGGTTGGGATGAGGAGATGGATGCGCAGCTGAGGCACGCTTAAATAGGGCCGGGGCGAGGTCGGGGTGGCGTGGAGCTCACGAAGGTCCGAGCGGTCGCCGGCGAAGTTTCAGGGATTTGCGATGATGAAAACAGAAAGTAATGCCATATTTGAACGCGGAATTAATTCGGTGAATTAATGCCTAAAAAATTCCGGAGAATCCGAGTTGATTTGCCGAGTTTTGGAAACTCCTGTGCAGCGGTAATGGCGGAGCCGTGCGCAGCGAGGAAGAAAGGGACGGGAAGAAGCACGGTCGCGCTTCCGCTGTCGGCGAAGACGAGAGAGAGGGAGAAGGGGCGCGGGGAGGATTGATATCGGCCGTCCGATTTCGATCGGACGGCCCGCATTAATCATGCCCGGGGAGAATGGGCGAGGCGCCGCGATCAAGGTGGGCTTGGCCCGATCTTGTCGAGGATTTTAAATTCCTTTTCTAATTTATTTAATCCTGGAAATTCAAATAAGCTTTAGAAAATATCAAATAAAGTCCAAAAATTTTGTGAAAATTCACAGAAATTCTCAAGATCATTCTGGACTTAAATAAAATAATTCCAACTTTTAATTGGTAATAGATTTTGCACATAAATTATTTTATCTTTAAAATAATTAGGGAAAAGCTTTTAAAATTTCCAGAAAATCCACGAAAATAATTAAAGTCTTATTTCCAACTGAAACTGAAATTTTGGGCTGTTACAAGGAGCACAAGGAGGAGGGTCACCATATTTGTTGCCTACTGATGAAGAATAAGAAGGTCAAAGCGGTTGGGAAGGAGAAAGTCAAGCAGCCCATGCGGCTTATCAAGGAGGAAAGAAGCCCGTGTGTTGGGAGAGCAAAAGGGGACTTAAAGCTCAAGTTTTGGATAAGATTTTCAAACCCAATTCAGATCTCCCACAACCCCAACCGAAATCAAATTTGGAATCAACCCAGAATCAAATTCGGATTCGGAATCAGCATCAAATACGGATTCGGAATCAGCAGGACAGTCCGAAGTAAAACGGTCATAACTTTCACAAACGGAGTCCAATTTGGGTGTTCTTGGGCTTGTTAGAAAGATAACTTCAAGTCCAATCCAATGGATCCTCCCTCACTCCGAACTTCCTTCTGTGTCAAAATATATGACCGAAACAATATTAAGGTTGTAAAATTAGAGTTTCCTTTTTGTTTTAGATTGAGTCGGAATTGGAGTAGGAGTTCTAATTCCGGATTAGGCTAGGAGTAGGGCCTCTTGACCAGCCATGAGGAGGACAAGGGCACTATATATTAAGGGTTAGACCCCCATTGTAACCTCAGACCAGTTTATGCATAAGAATAGAAACATAGCTATTGCTTGTTCTTTCGAAACCAGAGTTCATGCGAGGACTTTGAGAGAGGACTAGGCGATCCATTGGTTCGTTCTGCAATTCAAGGTCAAGCCGTCGTTCCATTGGGAATTGGGGACTTGGCGATCGTTGTTCGTGGTCTCGCGACGATCAACTATCCGATGTGTTTTGGGCGTATTCCAAAGAGTTGAGGGTTCGTGCATTGGCGCGAGTGGTCAGCTAGCGACATCGTCTACTTCGCATCATTTATCCACGGTTCCTCACTGAGAAGATCGGGCATCCCCCGTATCACGAAGAGCACGCATGTACAAGCCGGTCGAAGGATCATTGTATAGAAAGGGAGCACATGGTGTTCTCATGCGTTGCATATCCAAAGACTATGTGATAAAATTACTAAAAGAGATCCATAGGGGGCTTGTATGGAACACATACATCCTATAGAACCCTGGTTGGCAAAGCTTTTAGGCAATGATATTACTGGCCCACCGCTCTACAAGATGACATGCACCTTGTTAAGACCTGTGAGTAGTGTCAATTCCATGCTAGACAAGTGCACCATCCATCTTATCAATTACAGGCCATTCCTTTGTCATGGCCTTTTTCGACTTGAGTATTAACATAGTTGGACCACTACCGCAAGCACCCAATGGGTATAAATTCTTGTTCATGGCCATTGACACATTCACTAAGTGGATAGAAGCTGAATCAGTCGTTCGTATAACGGCTGCGGCAACAAAGAAATTCTTCATACGAAGAATTGTTACAAGATTTGGAGTACCCAGTCGTCTTATCACAGATAATGGGAGCCAATTTATTAGTGATGTGTTTCAAGATTATTGTGATGAAATTGCCACTAAGATCTGCTTTGCTTCTGTGGCACATCCACGGAGCAATGGAGCAGTAGAAAGGACCAATGGTCAGATTATGTAAGGTATAAAAAAGAGAGTTTTTAATTGCCTTAAAACATGTCCAAAGAATGGGATAGAGGAGCTCTTCTCTATCCTATGGGCATTATGCACTACTACCAGTAGAGCAACGGGTGAAACATTATTCGCACTAGTCTACGGTGCAGAAGTAGTGCTACCTAGTGAGATTCAACTAGGTTCAACGTGTACAGACCTCCTAGATCAAATAAATTAGTGAGAATTGCATGAAGACGACGTCAATATGCTGGAAGAAAATCGTGATCGAGCACTATCAAAATCGGTTGCCTGTCTGCAAGGGCTGAGATGCTACTACAATCGAAGAGTTCATCCAAGAACACTTCATGTGAGTGATCTGGTCCTGAGACGAATCCAGAACCAAGCCAACTTGAACAAGTTGTCCTGTAGATGGGAGGTTCCATATACTGTAGTCTCTGTCACCAGGCCAGGATCAGTTAGATAGGCCATGCAGGATGGTCGTGTTCTATCTAACACATGGAACATTGAACATCTTCGAAAATTCTATGTATAAGTATCTTTTTTCTTATATTAAATAAATACACAATTCATTTGTCTTTTATAATTGTCAATATCATATTAATTTTTGAATACACACTGGTCCGGATCATTGATTGTGTAAAAGATATCCTGGTTCCAAAGCATTTGTTTAGCCGAAACACTCCTACTGCCGGACAAACTGTTCGAGGCGGGAGCCTACATATAGCAACATAAATAAGGAATTCAACTTGCAAAAATATGTTAAATTGCAAAAGCAAGTCAATTCCCGATAGGCAATTATTATTGGCATACACCAAATCCTTTCATTATCCCACACAATTTAAAAAATGTGTATCATTACAATGTTATTTTTGAACACTTGATCCAAGAGCACTTGAAGGAGTGGCAGGAGCATTAGCTTCCATGTTTTTGATGATCTCCGCCACCACTAGTGTGATCTTGGCTTGAGTTGCCATACCTGCTTCTTTTGTTTTGAACTTAGGTGCAGGAACAAGCTTCTGGAGATCAAGAGAGTCTCCGTAAAGAAGATCAATCTTTAATAACACTTGGCTTAAAGCTTGACCCATTGTTCTTGCCAAAGATTGATACATAGTAGTCTTCATAGCAGGTATGTGTTTTTGAATATATGCAATTTGAGTATAGATATCATTCCTAAGTTCGTCTAGGGTCATCTTGGTTGTGAGAGGAGTTACCGGAGCTTTCAGATGCTCTGCGATTTCTTGTAGAGAAACTGAAATCTGAGAAAAGCTATTTCCCATAACTAAAGTGATTTCCTTGCCGACCTTCATCAAGGTATCCAACTTCTTTTCAAGTTCTTGCACGGCAATGCGACTCCATGTTTCCACTTCCATCAAATGTTGAATCTGAAGATCCTTGTTAGAAGAGGCCTTCTGAAGATCCTCTTTTGTCTTTTCTAGTTCTAAGAAAGAACAGAAAATCAGAATAGAATTTACGCATTGCAAGTAAGGACAAGCTCAAATGCTCTGTAAAAACAAGGATTGAAGTTCTTTACCTTTATTCTCCTTAAGAAGCACATTGTTTTGTTCAAAGAAGTTGTGGCTCTCTTCCAATTGCCTGCTCAGGATCTCTTGTAACTTTTCATTTTTCTAAGTTAAGAGGTGGATCTCTTCTGTTTTCTCTGCTACGACCACCGCGCTCATCTTAGATCTTTTCTCCGCCTCAGACAATTTTAATATGAGAGCGTGAAGTACGGACTCAATATTTTCTTTTTTGGCTTTTACTAGTAAACACTCCCTGTAGTGTAAATAAAAAGCGTAAGTTAATTATTTAATGGTAATATTTTGATTGAATAATAACTTTATGTACTTACTTCTCTTTCTCCTCTGCGAAGGTTTTGATCTCCCCAATCATGTCAATATTGACTTTTCAACACCTTTTGACAAACGTCATGAGGTCTTGGAGGTCCTTCTTTTTTATTCTTAAAGGAGAACTCTCGAGAGGAACTTTATTTTCGAATTGATCCAATTGAACCAAATGGAAAACTCCTCTGGTTGGGTCAGATCCAGTATCTTATGACTCCTAAGACATTCTATGAGTTAGGTATATACTGGTATATTCAAAATAAAATTACTAAGATAGAAAGTCTACCAAGATATGACCATCTTCATCTTGAGTTTCAGTGGTCTCATGGACCACCTTCTCTGATCGTGTGGTCTTAGGGACCACCTCCTGTTCTGACCGTGTAGTCTTGTGGTCTACTCTTCTTGTTGGACCGAAAAGGCGACTAGAGGGGAGGTGAATAGGAGCACGCTCACTTTTTCATAAATAAGGGATTCAACAATATTTCACTCTAGTAGCTATGAAAGCTATGAAGATCAGTATATCAGTACAGCGGAAGACTAATATTGAATCCAATTCAAACCCCTAAGCAATACGACAAAATCAACAAAGATTGAAACAATTCACTTTTTCATAAATAATGGATTCAACAATATTTCACTCTAGTAGCTATGAAAGCTATGAAGACCAGGAGCATTAACATACTCTCAACATATCCACATCCACCACATGTTATTTTCATGTTCGCATTATAACCTTAAGCAAGAATTACACAAGTCTACTATCATATTAACAACATACAATAAATAAATTCTTGCTATCAACTACTCAATTAACAATATCTTGCAATCATGGCATAATGTATCAAATAACGATAATAATATGAAATGCAAGTAGATGGAATAACAAGTTAAACGATAGCGACCACCGCTACGATCACTTGCCTCGAACCGACGAATCGAAGCAAAAACAATCAAGAACGCTCAAGGTCGAGACCACCTGTCCAAAGGCATCTCTCAGCACCAAGCCACAGCAAACAAGCACAACAAAAATAATTGTAAGCGTCGCTAAACCCCGAACCTGTACAAATCCTCTCCGCTCGGCTGCAAAGAAGAACCATACGCATCAGTGTTGCTTCACAATTTCGTATCTTTTAAACTAATGGACAAAATACAGTAAGTGATACATTTCTGGAATCATGACGTAAAAACCTACGATTTTCATGTAGAACTCCTATTTTTATTCGGATCATAACTAGTTGTAATTTAGTGCCCTAAATAGAGCAAACTTTCTGATCTGGTAGACTGGACAGCAACACTAAATCGCGTCCCCACGATAGCACAGAGGTTCAAAAATTCTGAAAATTTTACAACAACTAAACTATGAATTATTTACAACTTTCTCAATTCCGGCCCTAACCATAAAATTAATCTACTATTTTTAAACCCGATTCAATCGGCAGTACCAATCTGCCTTTGGCGACAAATGCGTATTGCCGACTCGTATCTCCCAGATCCCATCGTGAAAAACTGAAAACAATGCAGCAGATGCATCCGCAATCCTCTACATCTTTACTTTTGGGAAGACCCGCAGAAAAATCGTTTTCTAGATCAAAACCACGGAAAAACGCTCTGCGAACCGATCTACTAACAGACATAGGTAAACCTTAATCGGGCAATTAATCTAAACTCTCCCATCAAAATCCGTCCCAAGAACCCTAATTACTCCTAAGATCAGAGGGTTTGGGATGAGAGAAAATTACCTAGCTGAAGAAATTCCCCAATTCCTCCTCCTCTTCTTCTTCTCCTTCCCCTTCTTCTTCTTTGCCTTCTCCTTCTTCTCCTTCTCCTAGGGCAGCAATGGGAAGCTCCTTGGCAGCAGCGAGGAGGAGCGGGAGGCGCCAAGAGGAGGTGGAGGGAGGGTGGGGCTGTAGGGAGGAGCGGGGAAAAGGGCTAGGGTTAAAGGAAAGGGGTGCGGCTTGGGGGTGGCGCGCTTCTTGGGCCCTTGGCCCAAGGGTGGTTAGCCCACCTCCTGGCGATAACGTTGAATTTAAATATAATTTATATTATATTATATTTCTTTTCTATTGCTCTTCAATTAATATTTTTTTCCTTCCCGCGATTTAGCGATAAACCGGCGACTCCGCGATTGTTTTTTTAAAAGACTTACGCCGAAGCGACAAACAGGGTATTACATTCTCCCCACCTAAAAAGGATTCATCCTCGAATCTCGCTCCTCAAACCTCAGGCAAGAGAACAGCGAAGAAAAGAGCAATGAAGGAAAGTGTAATACCTCATTTATCCAGCTAGGTTGTATCGTTCCATTTATCTGGGAATATTATTCGAAAACGAGATTTAAAACTTTCCGGAACCGAATCGGTAAAAAGAAAGAAGTCGGAGGGGGTAAAAGAAACAACTTTCGTCGGATTTTGCCAAACAGCGGGGTAAACGTCATTGTCGTCAACTTTGGCGCAGTCGCGACCAGTGGCCCAAGAGGGGCCGGCCGGCCCATGTAGGGGCCGGCCAAAGGGGGGGGTGCCACTCCCCCCCCAAAACCCTAGCCGCCACCCCTTTGGCCCTTCCACTCCCCCTTGGCCGCCTCCTCCTCTCCCCCAAGCCGGCCCCCATTGCTTCTCCTTGGTGGTGGTGCCATCTCCGGTGATCCCCGTCGCTCCTCCTCAAGTTCCCCTCCAACATCTCCGTTACCCGCCGACGTCGACGGCCGTTCGTCGTCTTCTGGTGGCCGGCCCTAGAAGAGAGAAGAGAGGATAAGGGAGGAAGACCCGTGTGCAGCGGATCTTCGTCGTCTTACTGGTCTACAAGGGTAATTAGACCTCCGATTCGTTGTTTGATTCCATTAGAGTTGAGGATCCGATTGGATTTGTAGTTTCGTTTTGATTCTGTCAATAGATTGATTCTGTCCAGTACGTTGTACCTCAGTTTTGGGCATCGTAGAGGCCGAATTGGACATCTGTGTCTTCTGGAGAATTGTTCCTGGTTTCATTAGCTTTCTTTTGGCACCTGGATCACGAATTTTTACCCAGTAGATTAAAAGTTATGACTGTTTTACCACGTTCTGCTCTGTCTGTCAGAAATTCTGGGTATAGTCGGTTCCACCTAGGTTTTGATCTAGTTAGAGTCAGAATCAGGTCGGCCACCCAACTAGGTTTATGAAGATAATTTCACCATATTTCCAGGATGATAAAGATCATTTTATTTGGATCAGTGGTTTAAAAGTTAGAGCCTTTTCTTTAGGGCTGTTCTGAATTCTGGACAGACTGCAGTTATAGTTTTTCATTGGATGGTTAGACCTCTGTTTTGGCCGAATTAGAGTTTACCATCAACTAGAGTTTCGTAGCCAGTTAAGTTAAGAAAATATGAGCACTGGTTTCAGGTCTTTTGGACTTACGGTTTTTTATTGGTGAATTTTCTTGTAAAACTGCCAGATTAGGGATATTTGGAATGTTTGGGTAGATTGATTTGGTTGGTTTGGCTAGAGATTGTGGGAGGACACGTGTAGCATTGCCTTACTCGTTTGTCCTCATTTTGATTATTTTATATTGTAGGCGGTGAAGCGGTGAGTGGAGGGGTATCTCAATTACCTCCCAACCCGTTGCAGCGCGGCAGGCAAGTAACTTGTATACTATGATTGATGCATTATGTGATGTGTGAATGAATGAATATATTTGTTCGTACTTGTAGATGAATGCCATGTGTATCTTTTCATTTATGAGTACTATTCAATCTTGCCATGGATTCACATCATGATATGCATAAATTACTTTTGTAAGACCCATCAATTCCAAATGGGCACTTGAAAATCCCATCAATTCGAATGGGTGCGTGAGTCCACCATTCCAATGTGGGCCACGTTACGTGAGTCCACCATTCCAATGTGGGCCACGTTGGACGGCCGTATGAAACGTTCTTCATACGGTTACTTTAAGTGAACACCGACGGGTGCTTCACTCGCTATACCGGTATATGCTACAATATGTCCAATTCCTTCAATGCATCATTCCATTACATCCATTCATAAGAATTATTTCCAATAAATGTTCAATCTGTGATAATGTATATGTTTAATTGGATGTTGATTGTTACTTTCAAGTACTTGCTGAGTCTTTGGCTCATTCTTGCTTTGTTGTTTTATTTAGGTAAATGACAAGGAAGAACGGTTTCATGAAGGGTAGATCAACACGATGCACTCACTACCATAATCCAAAACATTTGAGAACTTATTATTGTCTTCTATTTATACCTTGTGTTGAATTGTAAAAAGCCAACTTGGCCTTATTTACCATATCTTTCTGAATTGTTTATTTCCATTCCGTTGATTAAACTTGATGATGAATACTTGTTTCCGTATAATCTTAATACTTGCTTCACCTTATCATGCGTTTTGATGTTATTCTTTTAAAGAGTAGTGGTTGTAGGTGACATCTTGACTTCCTTATAGTCAGGGTGTTACAGTTGGTATCAGAGCGGGCTTCAGGTCCGTGGTAATAATATTAAAATGACACACTGTGCACAATAGGAAGGGTTGGGTAAACCATTGTTTTCCGCAATTGCTTGGTTATGTTCCAATTATTATGTTTATCAGTTCGTTGAGCTAAGTGTTTGGTTTTCTTTCTGTTGTGTTGTTCATAGATGGCAAGAGGTAGAGGCCGTGGTGGTGCTCGCCCACCGACCCGTAGTCGCGATCGTGGCCGCGATCCGCGACTACATCATCTTCGTCTCAAGGGTTGGTGGTCTTTGATGCGAGGAGATTGCCTCACCGCGCCTCGGTCGGCACGAGCCACCGGCGCTTCTGGCGAGATCTTATTCAGAACCTAATAAGGGAGAATCAACAACTCCGCCAACAATTGCAGGTGGCCATTCCTGCGGCTGCTGCGCCTGTGGCGGAACCTGTTGCTACTACTGTTCCACCCGAGGTTAGGATGAGCCTCCGGGAGTGGATGTCGCTTCGTCTGGACACTTTTGACGGAGCAGGCACACCGGTCCAGGCTGCGGACTGGTTACGGTACATGGAGCGTCAGTTTGGAGCCTTAGAGCTGGCATCCGCGAAGAAGGCGCGATTTGTGGCCTTTCAGCTGAAGGGCCAGGCCGACATCTGGTGGGAAGGAGTCCTGTCCTCCAGGACTCCAGCTCAGGGTCCTGTTACTTGGGAGGTATTTGTGGAGAGATTCAGGATACAGTTTTATCTGACTACTTCATTGAGAAGATGGAGCAATCACTCCTGACTTATGTGCAAGGGAAGATGTCGATGTCGATTATGAGGCGGGTTCAACAATGCAGTGCGTTTGTACCACCGTGGCAAGTGATGATAAAGAGAAGGCTAAGAGGTTCCGGCGGGGCCTCAATCAGGAGTATCGTCAAATTACGGGAGGCGGCAGTGCGCATGATTTTAGCTCGGTGGTTGAGCGAGCTAGAGGATGGAGTTGGAAAGAGCTCCTTCGTCGCAAGGGCATGTTGCCGATGGTTACTGTTATTGCTACGGTGGATCAGCGGTGGCGAGCGGAGTTCGGTGGAGGAGGTGGGTCTTTTCAGCGACCCGCCGCTAAGAGGTTTCATAAGAATCAAAGTTCCCGTCCGGTTCAGCAGTGGCAGTCTTCCTCTTCGGCGCCACGTTCTTCATCTTTCGCTCCTCAATTGCGTCCTGTTCCAGGTCAGGGCATGAAGTGTTTTCGGTGTGGTGACGGGCATCGAGCTTCATAATGTTCCTTCAAGGGAACATGCCAGCAGTGCGGACGGGAGGGCCACAAGTCCTCTGTGTGCAAGCAAAATCCATCTAGTATCATCAAATGGGAGGCAGTCCCAACAGCTTCTTCCTCCAGTTTCCACAGAGGTTCAGTTCAGACTCTGACAGCAGTTCCTGCACCACAGTACCCTCCAGCATGGGTTCCACCTGCAGCTTTTACTCCGGCGCCTCCTGCAGGGTTCTATTGGAATCCTGCACCTTCTGCACCTCCGTCGTTTGTTCCTCCAGCAGCTGTTTCCAGCTTTCCGTCGCAGAGTGTCGGTCGTCTTACTGCCGGTGCATCGAGGTCTCGCCATGCGCACCCCTGAGACTTTGGGATATCCTGATGTGGTGACAGGTACCTTACTAGTGGATTCGCATGATGCCTTTGTATTGTTTGATTCGGGGGCTACTTACTCGTTCGTGTCTTTGGAGTTTGTTAGAAAAGTGGGTTTGAGTTTTCAGCTTATTTCTGAGTCAGTGGTAGTCAGCTCTCCAGGAGGTCTTATTTCTAGCTCTACCGTGCGTCCGGTTGTTCTATATTTATTGATGATGAGGTTTTCATCTGCGAATCTTATGGTTATTCAATTGGCACCATTCGATGTTATTACAGGTATGGATGGTTATTCCAATACCGTGCCAAGATTTGTTGTTCTGGAAGGCGGTGACCTTGCTAGCTCCTTCCGTGAAGAAGCGGTATTCTAGGCGGCAATCACCGTCGATTCGATATTTGTCTTTGGCTAACCTATTCCCTAGCCGCCGTGCATCGACCATCGGATTACTTTGTTCCCTCAATGAAAAGACTGATTCTTCGCGGCGTATTGAGGAGATTCCAGTTGTGAAGGAGTTCTCCGATGTCTTTCCTATAGAACTTCCCGGAATGCCTCCGGTGAGGAAAGTGGAGTTCCGGATTGATCTTATTCCGGGAACTCGGCCTTTGTCCAAGTCTCCTTACCGATTGGCTCGGCCATTTCAGGAAGAATTGAAGAAACAATTGGACGACCTGCTGTCCAAAGGTATGATTCAGCGTAGCGTATCGCCATGGGGAGCGCCTGTTCTTTTTACTAAGAAGAAAGATGGTAGCTGGCGTATGTGCATTGATTATCGGGCGCTTAATCAGGCGACTGTGAAGAACAAATATCCTTTGCCTCGCATTGAGGACCTTTTCGACCAGATTGAAAGGAGCTAGGATATTTTCAAGATTGATCTCGATCGGGTTATAATCAGTTCGGGTTCGTGGCGGGATATTGAGAAAGCGGCTTTCTCTACGGTATGGTCATTATGAGTATAAAGTTATGTCTTTTGGACTAACGAATGCTCTGCGATTTCATGGAAGCCATGAGCGATATCTTTGCATCAATACCTTGATGATTTCGTTGTGGTATTCATAGATGATATCTTGATTTATTCCAAGGCAGAGGAGGATCACACCCACCATTTGCGGTTGGTGCTTGAAACTTTAAGAGAGAATCAATTCTATGCCAAGTGAAGAAGTGTGAGTTACGGATTTACGAAGTTGGGTTTTGGGTCACGTTATTAATCGGAAGGGTATTTGATTGATCCTAGCAAGATTTCGACGGTGGTGGAGTGGAAGAGACCAACCAATGTCAAAGAAGTAAGGAGTTTTACGGGTTTAGTGGCTATTACGGCGGTTTGTGGAGGGTTTTTCAACCATTGCTAAACCAATGTCGATTGACACGAGAAGGTGTTAGGTTCGATGAATTACGATGCTTGTGGCGCGATTTTTGCACTTTGAAAGATAGATTAGTGATTGCTCCAATTCTTACTCTTCTGAGCACAGGAAGAGATTCACTATCTATTGAATCGTCCATAGTTGGACTTGGTTGTGTACTCATGCGAGGATGGTAAAGTGATTGCCTATGCATCGAGGCAATGAAGAAGCATGAGCGAATTATCCACCCATGATCTAGAGCTTGCTGCGATGATTCATGCTTTGAAGATCTGGCGTCATTATTTGTCTGGCGAATCTTATGATGTATTCACGACCACAAGAGCACGAAATACATCTTTACCGGAAGGACTTGAACTTGAGGCGGAGGAGATGGTTAGAGTTGATCAAGGACTATGATCTTACTATTCAAGTACCATCCGGCAAGGCTAATGTAGTAGGCGATGCCTTGAGTCGCATGGCGACACCTCCTACCCTCGGTTGTCTTATTGCGACTTTGGCGTATGGATATTGCCTTACGCTGCGGGTACCGCTCGGGCCGAGACTCGATTGATTTTAGAGTCGACTCTTCGGATCAGTGCGAGTAGCACAAAGGCAAGATGAGATGCTCCAACGAGTGAGAAGCGTTGTCTTGATGGCAAGCAAGGTCACTTCGTGTGGACAACTTTGATTCTTTGCGATTTAAAGGGCGCCTCTGTGTGCCACAGAGTCTCGAGTTAAGCGGAGATTTTGAAAGAGGCCCATCGTACTCCTTATCTGGTACATCTGGTGAGACCAAGATGTACAAAGATTTAAAGAAAAGTTTACGGTGGAAAGCGAATGAAAAGTGATATCGCACAATATGTGGCATCATGTGGGGTGTGCCCGGTGGTCAAGGTGAGCACAAGCGACCAGGATTTGTTGCAACCCTTGGAGGTACCGGTTTGGCCATGGGACGACATATCTATGGATTTTGTGGTTGGTTTACCTCACGCAGCGAGGAAAGGATGCTATTTGGGTAATTGTGGACCGGTTCGATGAAATGCGCACATTTCATTCCTATTCGTACAACCAATTGACAGCGATTTGGCTCCTCTTTATGTACGAGAAATTGTGCGTTTGCGGAGTGCCAAAGACCATTGTTTACGACCGAGATGTCAAGTTCGTTTCAAATTCAGGAAAGTTTGCGAGTGCATTGGGCACACAACTCCGTCTTAGCACGGCCTTTCATCCCCAAGCGGATGGGCGATGAGTGCACCATTCGGACATTAGAAGACATGCTCGGTGTTGTGTTTTATCTGGAAAGGAATTGGGAAGAGCATTTAGCTTTGGCGAGTTTGCTTATAACAACGATTATCATTCGATGTTCGAGCTGCACCATACGAGGTTCTTTATGGCGTAGCTGCGAGTCCCGTTGTCTTTGGAATGAGGTTGGAGAGTGGGCGATCTTGGGTCCCGGCGGGTTCGTGAGCAGATGGCTAGAGTGGCGAGGTTAGGCAGAATTTGTTGGTGCCCAGAGCCGGCGCGAAGAGCTCTGTGATGTCGAAGGCGAGATTTGGAATTCGAGGTGGGAAATGAGGTTCTATTGAGGTATCGCCATCTAAAGGCGTAGTGCGTTTTGGCACCAAAGGAAGCTTAGTCCAAGGTATGTTGGACCCTTCCCAATCGTGTACGCAATTGAAAGCTAGCTTACCGTTTGGACCTTCCGATTCTATGAGTGGGGTTCTAGCGTGTTTCATGTTTCGATGTTGAGAAAGTTTACGAGAGACCCGGATCATGTCATTCCTTGAGCCTTTGATTGTCAAGCAAGACCTTACCTTGAGTCCGGCGGTGAAGATATTAGAAGAATCGAGCGGGTTACGAGAACAAGACCACGAAGTATGTCAAAGTTCTTTGGTCTCATCGGTGAGAGAGAGGCCACTTGGGAGTTGGAGTCCCGCATGCGAGAACAATACCCGACACATTCGTTTGGGTAACTACCTAAGTTGTTCATCTATCTTTCTCGAAGTTTGTTGCGTAGATTCAGTGCGAATCTTGTTGGACCGTAAAAGCGACTAGAGGGGGTGAATAGGAGCACGCTCACTTTTCATAAATTATGAACTCAATACAATTTCACTCCGGTAGCTATTAGAAAGCTATGAAGATCAATATACGATCTGATGGAAGACTAGTATTGAATCAATTAAACCCCTAAGCAATGTGACAATAATCGGCAAGAATCAAAGCAACACAAATCTTGGCGGTCGACCTGCATCTTGAACCGGTCGGACCGATTGCGGGCGGTCGGACATTGTTATCTTGGTGGTCGGACCGCTCAAAATCGGTCGGACCGGTGGTGACGGGCGATCGGACCGGCGATCTCGAACCGATCTGAAATAGTAAAATCAGCCCGATGACGAAGTTGCAATTAGGTCTAACTTTTGATTCTCAACTCCAAACTTCACGAAACTTTGCACACACCTTCTCTATGCTATTGAGGACCTATTCCAATCGAATATTATGATAATTCTTGGAGCGATCTTGAGCAATTGTCAATTGATTAACGAAGGTCTAAAACCGGGCAAGAACGAAAACTTGATCCTAATGCTTGTTCGTGAGTGATTGATGATCAAGATGATGCTAGATAGATCCACACATATCACAGCAAGCTAATTCACGTGAAAGAATCAATCACAAACTCGCGGATCAAAGAAAGCCCTAAAAACACGAAATTGAAAGCAAGAACGAAAAGAGACTTATCTCAAGCAAACCTTGCATAGATTGATTTCGTGATTGATCTTTGGATTACATCCACACCATCATGGATCGATGAGACAATCAAGGATCACGAAATTCTCCTCAAACCATGAAAAGCCCTAGCCTCCACCTCAACTCCCTAAAGACAATTAGGGTTTTGAAACATAAAAGGCGAGAGAGAGAGGTGCAGCCACCACCTCCTCCTATTTATAGTGGAGGCCTAAAACTCTTAGGGTTTGACTCTCTTAGGCTCCGTTAAGGCCCACTAACAAGCGGGTCACACACGCACGCCATAAGCGCCGTCTTTAACCTTTTGACCTAAACCGCTTCACCATGCGCCATGGATTCGCCAATAGGTCACCCTTGTCCATCTTGTGTCACGCTTGAGTCGTTGACCTCACCCGGCATCGTCGATCGTTCTGGACCTCAACTCTTCAAGTCTAGTCCCGATTCTCCTCGCCGTTGACCGTCGTTGACCACCAAGCAACTGCACAACCACGGACAAGAAAACACGTATTCGGGAACAAGTTCTTCACAACTTGACCCATGTTAGTCAAAACATGCATCATGCAAATCATATGCCATGAAACCAATGACTTTGACCTAACAAAACAACATCGCCACGAAGTTGGCCGATGATCAAGTTATTACTGTCCGACCGCTCGGGTGAGCGGTCGGACCGCCTATGCTGGCGGTCGGACCGCTCCACAATGAGCGGTCGGACCATTATGAGACTTAGCCGAAATTCAAGCCCTCAAATTCCGAAACCTTACGAAACTTTAAACCAATAGAACTTTTCTTGGAGACTCCAAAAATCATGAGACCAAGTGCATTGGGATCCCCTCACTTGCCTACAACACCTATTTTTGGCCCAGCTCGTTTTGAACACTTTTAGGTCACCGTCGGTCCGACCTTCCCACATGGCCGGTCCGACCGATTTGAGACCGGTCGGACCGCCGTGCAAGGATCGGTCGGACCGCCCCTGTCCAGAATACTTGTAGCTTTGTCGAAAACACGTGAAACTACAAACCGTAAACATCATTGCCAATTGTCACATCATCCTAAGATCTGTAACATATTCCCATGAATTCCACAATCTCCCCCTTGATGAACACATTGGCAATTATCCAGAAAATGTAAGTAAGAGGTTTGAAAGCGAGTTTACTCATGATTTTACGCACAAAGGCACAACTTGGTCCATAAGCAAGAAAAAGCAATGAATGACCAAGGCGGCATCGAATAGTATAGGCATGTGAGACAAGGCAAAAGAAAGCACAAAAACTTTGATTTCCAGAAAAGGGTCAAAATTCTCACAAGAGGTCCATATGAAAGAACAATTGTTCAATTGACCTATGATCATTGTGAGTATAAAAGAATGCAATTCAAGTTCAGAATATTCAATAAGACAATAAGAATGCAACTCAAGAACTCCCCCTCACTATGATCCTCAATTTTCAAATTTTCAGTTTCTCCCTTTGTATAAACTTCTCCCCCAATAAAGAAATATCTTCTTATTAACACATCTTCTCTTCTCATTTAACACATCTTCTCCCCCTTTGACAATGGATTCATCAAGGAATCACTCCTTCCTCTCATCCAGAGATAAAAATATAGAATAAAGGAAGAAGCGAAAGCAAAAGAAGCATAAAGAGGAATATGCATGAAGTGCAATGGGTGGCTTCAATTTTTGTATTTTCAATTTTTGATTACAAGAAGCTTTGGAGATTACCCAAAAGAACAAGCTAGTATCTCTAATATTGCACAAACAGACATATCAAGCTGTGGCGCTAGCAAGATCATGGTAAGACATATATATCAAAGCTAAGCACAAAGGCTCAAAAGTAAGCGAAAGATTTGATCAATTTAAGCAACGCTTCAAATTCAAAGTTCATCAACGAGGATCCTAAAGTGAAATTGGCCATGTCAAAATGTCAAAGTGAGATCAAAAATCTAACAAAGACCACATTAAGAGTCAATCAAGTCCCGTATTGAATCATTTTGCTCAATATTTTATAAACGCCCATTTGTCAACATTTTTCTCATTTGCATTGAATATTGAAGTTGACTAATGATCTAACTTAGTGACAAGATCTGGACTAGGAGCCATCCACAAACTCATCCTAAGCTTGACCAAAAGTTGATTAAAGGTATATCTTAGTAAAGAAGATCTGGACTAGGAGCCATCCACAAACTCTTTCTAAGCTTCTCACAGGCGACAAATCTTGAGGTTCATGTCATTTCGACAAGCGGTCCCCATGAGATCATCTGGTTCATCAAACTATCTCCAAGTTCATGTCATTTGACAAGCAGTCTCGTAAGAATAGTTTGGCACAATTTAAGCATAAGACAATCTTGATTTTCATTTTTCACATGAGCAGTTTTAGAATCTCAAGAACACAAAAGCTCAAGTAATGGTCAATTTTAGATCAAAGAGCTAACAAAGCAATTCTGACAGGGCCAATGTCACAAGAGGAGCACTAATTGCGCAACTCGCTAAAACATCCACAAATTGCAATTTCTTAGTTTGAGTTGTTTAAAAGGTTCTAGCTCATATAGCAAAGACTTAGCTACACATGTAAAAGCATGATAATTCTAGCAAGTCAAAGAACTAGACATGACATTGAGCAAGAATTGAAATACAAAAGCTCCAAAGGGTAATAGGCAAAGCTTCATCAATTTTAAAAGATAAGCAGAAAATCTTATATTACAATGCATTTTTTTTGAATTTTTCATACCACTTGTTGTATTTTTCATATGAATGCAATATGATACAATGAGATGCAATAAAAAGCCTAAAAACCTAAAAAGTTCGAAAAGATCACTAAGTTCAGAAAAAGAACAATAAAAGATCAAAAGAACAAGGAAAGATTAGAAAAGATCAAACTCCCCCTCAAACCAACCCATAAGGATAAATTACCCCTAACTCGCTTCTTAAGGAGGAAAATCTGGTTTGATCTAAAGGCTTGGTAAGAATATCTGCCAATTGAGCTTGGACTCTCTGAAGTGCATCACAATATCACTTTTTCAACATGATCTTTAAGGAAGTGGCGAATGTCTATGTGCTTAGTCCTAGAATGTTGCCTGGGTTTTAGCAATATTAATAGCAGAAGTGTTATCACAGAAAAGAGGAACACTAGCAAAGTTTAACCCATAATCTTTCAAAGTGGACGTCATCCACAAAATCAGCTCTGACAACTAGCGTGACTACATACTCCGCCTCGGTGGATTGTGCCACGAAGACCGCTTTCTAGAAGACCAAGATACAAGAGAAGTGCCTAGGAAGTAGCGGTGCACGAGGTACTCTTCCTATCTAACCGACGACCCAAAAATCGAATCGAAAAACCTCTAATGGACAAAGTGAAGAGCGGAAAACCAAATGCCATATAAGAGGGTAGAGTGTAAATACGAATATAAACAACGGCTTGGCGATGGGAAGTTCTCGGAGGCGCTGAAATCTTGCACAAAGACATACTGCAGTGAAGTGAATGTCGGTCTCGAGGCCGTCAAATCTGAAGGGAGCCGATCATCTTTGCGGTACTCGCGTTGATCCACGACTTCTCCTTCCTCATCTGGATCCAAAACGGTCGAAGTTGCCATGGGAGTGGAAATTGGCTTGCAGTCACCCATGTTGAAGCGTTTGAGTAGATCTTTAGTGTACTTCGTCTGATGGATGAAAGTTCCTTCCTTGCATTGCTTGATTTGAAGTCCCAAAAAGTAATTAAGCTCTCCCATCATACTCATCTCAAATTCCACGAACATAGTGTCGGAAAAGTTGAAACAAGAGCATTAGAGGAACCACCAAAGATAATATCATCCACATAAATTTGAGCAAGCAGGAAGTCATTGTCACGCCTAAGAATAAATAGAGTTTTATCCACTTTACCCATCTCAAAATTATTTTTAAGCAAGAAGGTCTTAAGTCTATCATACCAGGCTCTAGGGGCTTGTTTAAGACCATACAATGCTTTAGATAGCTTGAAAACACGATTTGGATATTTAGAATCCTCAAAACCGGGGGTTGCTTAACATACACTTCCTCATCTATGAAACCATTTAAAAGGCACTTTTAACATCCATCGATATAATTTAAAACCTTTTGATGCAGCAAATGCAAGCGAGAATCACGAATGGCTTCTAGTCTAGCAGAGGAGCAAATGTCTCATCAAAATCTAACCCCTCAACTTGGTCAAACCACGAGCTACCAATCGGCCTTATTTCTAACCACAGAACCATCCTCACCTTGTTTATTCTTAAACACCCAGCGGGTTCCTATAACATTATGACCACTAGGAGGTTCTACTAGGTTCCAAACTTTGTTTCTTTCAAAATTCTCTAACTCCTCATGCATGGCATTTACCCGGCTAGAATCGGATAAAGCATGTGATATATCGCGGGGTTCAAAAGAAGCAACAAAAGCTGAATGAGAGTAGAGATTTGGATCATTATACAGAGCGAGTGACTCGCTCATGTAGATTACCTATTATACATTCGGAGGATCTTTGTCTTTGAATCTGAAGTGGGCGCCGGGTGAGATCTCGTTTCTTCGACCTCCGTGAGTCTCTGCGATGATGAAGATGCGTGCAGAGCCTCAATCAAGGTGAAGTAGGCGTAGCGAGTTCTTGTATCAATATGGGCGCTTGATGCGGCAGATGAAGGAATGATATTAACCGTCCTCATCTTCCTCCACAAAAATGCTCTCTCACTGTAAATCATCACGTAGCAATAGATCTAGCTCGAGGCTAGTCTCATCAAAAGTGACATTACAAGTCTCTGAATAATGTTAGTCTCGATATTAAAACCCGAAAACCCCTCGAATGAGCGGGATAACCCGAAATATCCCATCAAAAGTTCTTGATTCAAATTTATCTAAATTGCTGTCTTAAGAATAAAACATTTTGATCCAAAAACTCGAAAATCACGAAGCAGAGGGTTTTCTACCAAAGCGAAGCTCATAAGGAGTCTTGCCTAAAGAAGGTCTCAAAAGACACGATTTGCAATATGGCAGCGATAGCAATAGCTTCGCCCAAAATCTCCTCGGTGTGCTATACTCATCTAGCATCGTCCTAGCCATTTCGACCAAGGTCCTATTCTTCCTTTCCACCACGCCATTTTGTTGAGGGCGTGTGGAGAGGAGAACTGATGCTCAATACCACGCTCGGCACAAAAGAAGCAAAAGAAGCATTTTTGAACTCCGTGCCATTATCACTGCGAATCGCTCTCAAAGCACCGGGAAGCTCGAAGCCAAGCGAAGAACAAGGTCATGAAAATAACCAAAAGCTTCATCTTTTGAAGTAAGAAAGAACACCCAAGTATATCTAGAAAGATCATCGACTATGACAAGAATATACCATTTTCCACCGTCGATGGGACTCTGGCGGGACCAGCGGTATCCATATGAAGCAAGCATGTCACGGTCCGCGGTCATAACCATAGTCACGAGAAGGGTGTGAGCGGCAACTTGTTTGCCATGCCTACTGAGGCGCACATCTGACATCCTTGATGACTTTGAGTTTGGGCAAACCTCTCATGAGATCAAGGTTGCTAACTCGTGTCGATTATCAAAACCAATGTGCCCCAAGCGTCGATGCCAAAGCCGAAATCGAGAAGAAGATGTAAGCAAACATTTAAGAGATCCGACAAGAGATTACGAAAAATCGGCTCCAAAATTCTACCAACTCTAGAGATTCCAAACACAAGCTCACGGTAGAATCAAGCACACGACAAGCATTTTTCTTAAAAGCAGTCTCATAGCCATCATCAAGAAGGTGAGAAGCGAAAGGAGATTATACCTAAGCTTGTCCACAAGGCGACATCCTTTAGAATGAATTTATTGTTTACCCTAATTGATCCTGTTCCTTCAATTAGCCTTGTGTATCATCTCCAAAGGTGATGAAGTCACCACTGTTGCCGCGTGAAAGAGGTGAACCATTTTGAGTTTCGGTCATGTGGCGTGAACATCCGAGTCAACGAACCACGTGTTCTTCCCTTTCGCGATAATCCACGAAAATCAAGGAACAAAAGAGCGATGTGTCTCAATCATGGGGTTAGATAAACAAGATTTAGGAATCGATCTTGAGACACACGTCTAACAGTATACAAACCGAAGTACTATCCTTGATTTCATCTAACATTCGGTTATGAGCAATGTTTAAATTAACATGAGACTTAAAGCGTCCATGGGCGGTCGGATCACGGCGTTGTCTTTGTGATCGGGCCGGCGATCGTACAAAACGGTCGACCGGTGACCACCATGATCGGACCGCCATCGATAAACATTAGAATTAGGATATCTAGAAACATAATGATTTGCATGAGAGAAAATCCTAATCCGGGTTTATTCTTTTCGGTGTTACCATGTCTCATAGAAGCTCTAGGTTGCATGAATGAAATTCTATCAAAATTTTTCCTATCATTTTCAACCTCATGCCAGAATTCAATCAAATGCCCACCTTTCTTGCAATAAGTGCAATGGTATTTGGTACCACTAGAAGAAGCACCATTTGAATTAATACAAGGTTGAGCAAAACTGCTGATTTAAAAGATGTTTTTGCGAGGTTGGGTTTTGAATTCAATTAAACCTTTTCCAAGACTTGAATGACTTTTGGGTTTGAATTGTCTTGAAAAGAATTGAATCCTAAACCTTGCTTCTTATAAGGAGTTTTAGACTTGTCAAGAATCATGTTTAATTGTTTCTTACCTTTAGAAAATTTCTCTAATGTATCATGAAGGTAAGCATTTTCTTTTCTCAAGTTAACACAAGCATCACAAGTTTTATTCATAGATTTCTCCTTATACAAAGCAATTTCAAGCTTAAGAGCGGAACATGAAGCACAAGTAGTATTTTCAATATTGTCCTTAAGCTTAGCATATTTGACTCTAGCGACTTCTAAGATATCTTTGATTTCACGTTCTTTTCTAAACATGAAGTGCAAGGGCTAGAATCAAATACATCAAAAGCAATCAATTTACTAGATTCTAAACATTTTTCACAAGGAGCACTTTTAATTTCATTTAGTTCAGATCTAGCATTCTCAAGTTGTTGTCTGAAATATTATGAAGCGGATTGTAACTTGGTAATTTACGAATGCATAGCATGACAAGATAAACATTCATCGAGTTCAAGAGTCTTAGCATTTTTAAGCTCTACTTTCAGTTTGTTAATCTTTGACTCTAATTTCTTATTTTTGTCATGACAAATTCTAGCGCTTCATCTTGACTAAGCAATTGCTCAACTATAGAATCATATTTAGCGAAAGCTCATCATAAGAAAAAGATACCTCATCATCATCAATGTTGTCGGTGTCGACCATGAAGCACATGCCGTGAAGTCTTTGGCCTTCCCTTTCTTTTTGCCTTGAGGATCTCCTCCTCCTTGTCCTCCTCACTCCGGTATCCACATCGCTCAAGGATTGATCCTCAAAGCGGCAAGGACCGGTGGCGACCTTCACAAGCTTATTAGCCTCATACCTTGATTTGTTGAAAGGAGGCTTCTTCCAAGTAGGCTTTCCTTCCTTATGATTGCTCTTACCTTTCACTTGGGGCAATTTGCGGATATGATTGAGCTCACCACATTCATAGCATGTCACGGACCACCTCTCTTTTGTTTCTCACATTATTGTAGGCCGTGTGAATTTTTAGCTAGAAGAGCTAACTCTGTTTGTGAATACTTTCAAGCTCCTCTTCATGAATAGTAGATAAACAAGCAAATGAAAATCCAGAAGAAGATTCAAAAGAGTCATCAAAAGCCTTTTTGAGAGGATCTGCTACCAAAGCTAAATTATCTTTCTTGGGATGATCAACTCTTTTAATTTCATGAGTCTTGAGTTTACTATAAAGCAATTCTAAAGTAAGACTTGAAAGATCAACATTTTCCTCTATAGCAGTAGCCTTCATCTCCCACTCCTTGGTGTTGATTGCAGCCAAGAGATGGGTGGCATTTTCAGATTGAGAATATTCAATATCAACGACTTTCATTTGATTAATTACTTTATTAAGCGACTGAAAATGTCATCGATGCTCTCTCGGGGCGCATCTCGAATTTATTGTATTCACGCTTGTAAACTGTTTGGCGCACCTTTTGATTTGGGACGAACCCTCATGATATGTTTGAGAGTGTTCCAAATTTCATCTTGTGATTGAAAGATTGCAAATTCTATCATATTCTTGTCTACCAAGTGCACCATATAAAAGATTCTTAGCCTTATTGTTGTTAGCCAAAAGAATTACAGAAGCAGGTGTAGCAATTTCAGGAATAACAAGCGGGGCTCTAACAACATCCCAAATAGCTTGTCCCTCGCTCTCAAGAAAGACTACGCATCTGATTCTTCCAATAGGCATAGTCGTGCCCATCGAAGATATGCGGTTTAGTAGAAAACTTATCCATCGCCAAAGTTCGGTGACGGTTAAGATCAAGATTGAACTAGCAGGGCTCGATACCACTGTTGGACCGTAAAAGCGACTAGAGGGGGTGAATAGGAGCACGCTCACTTTTCACAAATTATGAACTCAATACAATTTCACTCCAAGGTAGCTATTAGAAAGCTATGAAGATCAATATACGATCTGTGGAAGACTAGTATTGAATCAATTAAACCCTAAGCAATGTGACAATAATCAACAAGAATCAAAGCAACACAAATCTTGGCGGTCGACCTCTGTCTTTGAACCGGTCGGACCGATTGCGGGCGGTCGGACCGCTGTTATCTTGGCGGTCGGACGCTCAAAATCGGTCGGACCGGTGGTGACGGGCGGTCGGACGGCGATCTGAACCGATCTGAAACAGTAAAATCAGCCCGTGTGAAGTTGCAATTAGGTCTAACTTTTGATTCTCAACTCCAAACTTCATGAAACTTTGCACACACCTTCTCTATGCTATTGAGGACCTATTCAATCGAATATTATGATAATTCTTGGAGCGATCTTGAGCAATTGTCAATTGATTAACGAAGGTCTAAAAGCGGGCAAGAGCGAAAACTTGATCCTAATGCTTGTTCGTGAGTGATTGATGATCAAGATGATGCTAGATAGATTCACACATATCACAGCAAGCTAATTCACGTGAAAGAATC